>JANIJH010000007.1:54088756-54112681 GCA_024520975.1 Erythroxylum areolatum
AAACCTAATTCGGGTAATCGGACCGGCCCGAATTTTTTTGAAGTTACCCGTCCCGGCCTGAAAATAATTCGAGTAATACCCGGCCTAGTCCGAATTACCCGAAATTTAACATTTTCTTACCCGAATTAATTCAGGTGGGGGCCGGGTAATCGAGCTGGTTCGAATAATGCTCACACCTACTCCTCAAGGTCCCATAAGGTACAAGTGAGAATTAATTTGAGTTGATAACAGTTTAAAAATGTTATTAACAGTTCAAATTCACTCAGAACAACTCGTAATGTCTAGCCTTGATAAGGTTATTCGTTTTGTATTGAATTAAACCACATGCTCCACCGCTTGTGTGGGCTCCCATCAATTCTTTTGAGTTTAATTCTTGCGAATGCACTCTCCAAAAGGAATACTTAATGCGTTAGCTATAACACTACACAGGTCAATACACACAGCGCCCAATATCTATCGTTTATGGCTACTATTATTGAAGTAGATGATGATATCTATATAGATAAATATTGTAAATATTGTATAATAAAGTAAAGTATTACACGAGTAGATATATAGGAATTCAAATTTACCGAATTAATTATATTATACTCTTCTACATCCTAGGTCTTCGCGTTCCTTCATTTGACTTATATTCATCATGTAGCATTTGGACCGAATAGCTCTATAAAATTACGTCACTAATTAACCAAACAAAAACTTATTTATTTTGGCGTTGCATTACATATTGTCAAATGAAGGTACATTGGCACTTTCTCATGACTCACTCAATCCAAACTTGTCTTCCCGTATTGAATCATAACAATTGGAAAAAAGAGCTTTACTTGTTGATATGTTACTGGCCATTTTCCCTGTCAAAACACAGTCCTCACCACCAACCATTTCAGGTCTTGCTCAGGGTCAGTCAGTTGCAAAGTCAACACTTGAAACTTAGCCGCTAGTATTGCTTTACTTTATCTAGGTTGTCTGAACATGATAAGCCAGCCCCGTGAGCTCAGCCTAGGATTCCTCGAAGGCCAGTTGATGTGCAGATTTGTGCTTAACTTCTTTTATGCTTACGTAGTAGACATAAATTTTCTACATTTGTCTCCTAACGATGACTGAGAAAGAATAAATTATTTGTATTCACTTATTATTTTATTTAAAAATTAGTGAATTAATGATCTATTTTAACAAACAACTATATAATAATTAAAGAAAATAAAAAAATAATTATAATAATTTAGTTAAATAATTCTTGATTTATGTTAACTCTTTAAATTGAAAAATACTCGAATTAAATCATAAATTTGATCAAATATTGATTAAAATTGAAAATTTTGAAAAATAATTTAAAAATATTATTAATAATAAAAATTTAAAATTTAATTAAAATTTGTCAAATAAAAATTAATTGATATACTTTAATTTATAAAAACTAATTAATTTATAAAACTGATTAATTAATTAATAAATTGATCAGTTTTTAATAACAAAATTTATTAAGTCAAATAAAAAAATAAAAATCAAATAAAAATATTTCTCTATTCAAATTTTTTATTGTTAAAGTGATGCACCTAATTTAGCTTTTAAAGCATTCTATCCTACCGTTATCATCATAATCGTCATATTCTGAAGTTTCGTAATAAAGTGGAGCCTGATAGTACGTATCTTTATCTTTATATAATAAAGAGGCTGTTTCTAGTAAATCTATATGCAGATGTGATAGGATAATAGTGATGTAGATTAAAAAAGTAAATACGTAAAAAGTAGAAAAAAAAGCTTCCTACAAGTATTGAACGGTTATCAGAAAAGAGATGTTTGTTTTTTTTTTTTTTGATAACTCAAGGCTCAGACCTAACTTGACTATTTGGAACCTATGAGCCACCCATTTAGATTCATAAATAGGTAAATCCGAGTTTGATCATAGATAATAAGAGAGGTACCTGTTCTAATAAATAGGTCATCATCACCAAAAAGATTACATTACCTTAAATAAAAGCTGCTCCTTCCAAAGTTCGAACCCATAATCGCATATAATCCTCTCCCTTTTTCTACCACTAGGTTACCCCGTGAGGGGCCAGATGCTTGTTTCTGACTAGAGGAAGAAAGAAGCTTGTTTCTGACTAGAAGAAGAAAGAAGATACGAGATTTCGAAGAAAATCCTCGTCGATGAGGATGACCCACATAGACTTATCTTTTCCTAGATACGCGACACCCCATTACGTAACAGGCAATACATGTTTCGACATCTGTCTTCATTGTTGTCTCGGAAAGATTCAGCAGGCTTTAGAAAAATGTTCAGTTTCGAATGATTTCACAAATTCATTCACTTTAGGAGCCTATCAATCTTTTTTGTTTTTTTAATTTTTGTTTCTATTTTAATTTTAAATAAAAACATAATTTTATTTACTTGTTAATAATAATATAGTTATATTTTTATTATTGATTAATTAAATCTATTTTAGATGTATTTTAATTATTAAATTTTATTTTATTTGAAATTTATATATTTTGAAGAAATTTTATTAAATTAAAATATTCATTTTATTAATAATTAATTAAATATAATATTATAAATTATTCATAATTTAATTAGTAATTAATATATTAAATAATTATGAAGATACAAAAATAAAAAATAAAACCTCTTTTTGTAATTTTTATAAATTTTGAACATGAAAAAAAAACAAAACCAAAAACTTAAAGAAATACATTTTTGGTAAATTCAAAAGCAAAATAGAAAAAATATATATAAATGAAAAAATGAGTAAAACAAAATACTTATTAAAGTCTAAAGATTAAATTAAGAAATTTGATAATATTATCCTGAAATTTAATTAACGATTCAGACTGTTAAATTAAAATTTATTTATTTATTTTAGTATAGTGATTAATTTTATCATCATCATCGTCACATTTGGTCTGAAATTTCACAGTAAAGCGGAGTTTGGAGAGGTCTGATAGTACACAGTCTTATTCCTTGTCCCAAGTTAACCTTGCCAATGACCAATTGAGCTACCCGTACTGGCTACACAGTCTTATTCCTACATAATAGAGAGGTTGTTTCCTTAGTGTAGCGATTAATTTAATTTAATTTAATTTAATATTTTTTATTATAATAACTTGCAATTAAATCAATAAAAAATTTAATTATTGTTAATGACGATGATTTTTCCTGTCCATAAAGGCCTCGTGTAGTGAGGTCTTTTCGAATCATCACCACCGGGAAGAAACTACACTAGTAATCTCCGTCATGATGGAGAGTGACCTCATTTTCCTTAGCATGAGCAGTATAAGTAGTTGCCATTAAAGAAGATGGTTTGTGCTAAGTTCTTGCATTTTAGTTTCGTACCATTCTTGAATAGAACTAAAATGGGAAGAGGGAAAGTGGAACTGAAGAGAATTGAGAACCCAACGAGTAGGCAGGTAACCTTCTCAAAGAGGAGAAATGGGCTTTTAAAGAAAGCTTTTGAGCTGTCTATTCTCTGCGATGCTGAAGTTGCCCTACTCGTCTTCTCACCTTCTGGCAAGGCTTACCATTTCGCAAGCTCCGAGTCAGTTTCCATTCCATTTTCTATATATAAATCACCCTTTGTTCTTCATTTTTTTCTCCTCACAAGTCTGATCGTGTCAATGGCTCTGCAGTTTGGACAGTACTATTGCGAGATACAGAAGTGAAGTGGGACTGTCAGGCTCGAGCTACCAATTCTGCAGACCCGTAGAGGTAATATTATGACTAGTTCTCTTGAAGAGCTTAAGATCATAAAGGCATATGGGTAGGATCATTCAGGACCTTTTCAGGGACAGATTTGTTCTTTGATTGGCTTGTCATGATCTAACACATGAGCCAAACATCAGTTTCTTTATGGTATATGGGTTCCTAACTAGACAAGATGTAACTTAGAGCAGGGAACCATTACAGTCTGGATGTGATCTCTCTTAGATGACTTGATATGAACATTGGTGAGCATTTATGATAAACCAGAAGTTTGATAAGATTTGTATAGCGCCAAGAACATGAAACCTTAATCTTAATACATATTATAAAAAATCATATTATTTTAAAGAAAAATAATATATATATATAATTCATATTTATAATTCAAATTTAGAACATTATATTTTTAATTCATTTCTTTGCATAATTTATTAGTTATTTTAACAAGCTTAGCATATACAACTACATATCTATATGTCATCTACTTCCAACATTTAGATCAGGGCCGGCTCTGGGCAAAGACAGAGTGGGTACCTGCCCAGGACCCATCTTTATAAATGATAAAATAGAGTCTATTTTTATTCTTATAACAAATAAAATGATACAAAATAAGACCTACTCTTGATCTCATAAAGAACAATAAAAAGGACCTATATTTTGTTTATTTTTATTCTATATGAGAGCTCAAATAGGGCAAAAATAGGAACTTTTTTTACTTTATTCAAGACCTATAAAATATTAAGAACAACTCTGATTTAGATTAACATAAAATAGGTCGAAAAGCTTTTTGATTATGTAGGGATAAGATTGTGTATTATTATACCCGCTTAAATCCTACATTTTAGTGAAAATTTCACTTAATATTGTTGTTGTTGTATGATGTTATTGGCAGTTCTGGAGAAACAAAATTCAAGAGTTACAGAAGACAATAGACACCATGGAAGAAAAACTCAAGTACTAATATTGATCTCTTTCCTACCAAATATGGAAAAAGAACTGCAACGACATCTAACTTGCTGGTGTGGTGTGTCCAGGCACTTTACTGGAGAAGGCATTTCGATGCTGTGCATGAAGGAGTTGAAACAGCTAGAGAGACAGCTGAAGATAGGGGTTGAACGTATACGTTCTAAGAAGGTATAATGAATATCTGATAATTTTCAAATTATAAGATTTGAAATAGAAAAGATTAAATACATTGATTTATGCTTATTGTCATATTAATTAATTAATGTCACAAATATTTCTATATTGGTAATTAACAGAGACGCATCGCTGCTGAACAAATCAACTTATTGAAAAGAAAGGTAATGTATAAAAAAATACATCCTCTCTAGTAATTAAGGATAAGACTGCGTACTATTAGGCTTTTCTAAACCCCCACGCCTCAGTTAGATTTATACCAATTTGTATTTTATCATTCTGTAATATTAGATTTAACCTCATAATCTTTTTATCTGGCTTAAAACACAGCAAAGGGTCCTGCAAGAGGAGAACATTTGTCTGCAGAAAAGGGTATGTTATGATAAACTGAATTTGTGTTCTTTGTAAAGATTCGGAGACTGGAGTTTTGATCTGATAAGAACCGCGTATATATTGTTTATGATCTGAGGTTAAGTTGCATGAGCTGCATGATGGGAGTATAAGCTCGGGAATCCCAGAATCAAATGCTTGTAATGTATTTCACGAAAGGTGATAAGCTTCCTCATATCATATTGTTGGATTTCTGGCAATAAACAGTACTTACTTGGACTTTTTGATATGCAGGTTCTTTAATCACGGAGCACTAGCTTAAACTGGTGCTAAATGTTCATTTTAGGTGTGTGGAAAAGGAGTCTGAGTTAAGCTGTAGTCTTTAGTTCTTGTTGTCCATGAATTAATCTTATTAAGCCCATACTTTCCCTTTCTAAACTTGAGGTGTATAATAAGATGTACACAATGTTGGAAATGAAAAGAAAAAAGATTGTGTATGACTTAATCTAATTTTATCAATTTAATTTGATTAATTTTGTATTATATTTAGTTTAAATTAAAAATAAAAACTCATTTTAGTTTTAAAAATAAAAATATATTTAATCAAGTCTGATTAATCTTCAATCTTAGAACCTTCCAAGTCTATTTCAACTCGAGCTTTAAGTCTAAATTTTCAAGTTTGATTAAGTTTTGGGTAAAACCTATTTCAGTTCGAGCTTTAAGTCTAAATTCTCAAGTTTGATTAAGCTTTGGGTAGAACCCAATCCAAACACATTTTTCTTAGTCAACTTCAAGTTTGAGGGGATACAAACTTAACTCGGCGTGTTATTGTCTCTTATTCATGAAAGGCATTGAAGTAGTTGAATGAGTGGTTTAATACTTTTATCCCTTAATCAAAGGTCTCAGATTCGAGCCTTGGGAATGAAATGATCAGTTTAGCTAACACTTTATCCCTTCATAAGCTGACTTGATGCGAGCGGGAATTAATCTGAGTGTGGATGATATCAAAGTGCCGTTCTCATAATTAAGACCCTCCTAAAATATCTCGTGACTACAATCGACCCAAAAAAGCTATAATTCTGCTGGTTTCTATTAATTATTGTTCAAAGGCCTCCAATTGTTTACTCGATTTCTTTGATTAGGTCTCACGTTCAAAGATTAGCTTGTACCACAGTTATTTTAGCCTTTATCTATAAGATCACAAAGGATAAGATTTTACTTATGTACAAGTAAACTCTTAATAGAAAACTAATTGAACTTCTTAATATAGCTGGATTCAAACTCTATTAACATATTTAAAATTCCGTCCCAGGATTTATATCACGAGTCTGAAATTTGTCGCACTCTTCACTAGAGATGGCAACGGCTAACTCGGGAGCCTAAATTCAGATATTTTTAATAAGCAGACTTATGGTTAAATTAAGTTCAAATTTTCTAAATAGACAAAAATGTTTTGTTTAAAAGAGTTAGGCATCAAGCGCTTAAGTAATTCACCGACTTAATTAGAAAAGATTATTTTATATATTTTATTTTTAAAAAATTAGTGAGACCGACCTATTTCCCTCCCTACTCTCGACACTGATACTAGTTTGTTAATAAGCATATCTTACAACTCTAACAAAAAGAATAGCAATCGGAGGTTGCTCCGTTTTAAAAAAATTATAATTTATATAAAATAAAATTATTATTTCATTAAATATATTATAATTGAATAGTATAAAACCTAAAAAATATTAATAAAAGTCCTTACAGTTACTTTATTTATTTAACATTTAACTTGAACGTAATAACATACTCAACATTGACAATACCAAAAAAAAATTATTATGACAATATTTTATGTTTACAGATTTGTCATGATATTAAGAAAATAGCTTTTTATTTATGGGCTCACTTAATCCAAGTAATCCGCGCCCAACAAGGGTATTTCTGTCTCCAGGGCTAGATGGGCTCACTTAATCCAAGTAATCCGAGCCCAACAAGGGTATTTCTGTCTCATCCTAGCCCAACAAGGACTCCTCTCTCTCCTCCTCTCGTTCCTAAACTTTCATATTGCGCGACTCGTCGGTACGACGAAGCTCTGGTACAGTGAACAATGGCAACAACACTAGCTCGCATCTCAAGAAGAACCATAGCCTCCGCCCTCTCACCGCATCCCCATCTCCTTCACCGCGCTGTCTCCACTGAGGCATCGACGAAATCGATAACGCCGTCGGCTGATCGAGTGAAGTGGGACTATCGAGGTCAGCGGCAGATAATCCCGCTGGGGCAGTGGGTCCCTAAGGTCGCCGTTGATGCCTATGTGGCACCAAATGTGGTTCTAGCAGGTCAGGTCACGGTCTGGGACGGAGCGTCCGTTTGGAACGGGTCGGTTCTTCGGGGCGATCTTAATAAGATCACTGTCGGTTTCTGCTCCAACGTTCAAGAGCGGTGCGTCATTCATGCCGCGTGGAATTCGCCTACAGGTTTGGGTTTTCTTTGTTTGGGTTGTGATGTTAGGGATTTTGTGTCAAATTGGATTTGCTTTGTTAAAATGACGGTGCTTTAAATTATGTGCAGGTTTTATGATTGGTTGAATTGTTAGTCTGGATTTGTGGTTGGCTTTATGAGATTGGATTAATGTCTTTATCTGAAATTAAGCTGAAGCTTCCAGTGAATGTTGTGAAGTATGAGCATAGTTTAACTGATATGAGTTTGATAAAATGAGTGAAATTATGTTTGAATTGCTTGGCCTTGGTGCAAAAGATAGTATAGCTAATTGAGATAATGCTGGCTGGTGACTTGGAACTGTGGGGCATAGCTAATTGAGATAATGCTGGCTGATTATTTGGAACTATGGGGCCTTGGTGCAAAAGACAGTATCGCTAATTGAGATAATGCTGGCTGGTGTTTTGTGACTTTAAGTTTAATTAGAATGTGATTTCATGTAAGTCACGTGTTTGAGGAATTGAATTACATCAATACTTTGTCTGGTTATGGGTAATTTGTGCCTTCAGCTTGTGTCAGTGGACGAATGTGTCTGTGATTAGGTTGACTTCTTTGTATGCGTGTGTATGGACAAGCAAAGAAGGTTTCATTTCAAGGTGCACGTTTGCTCATCAGAAGTATGTGCTTGAAACCTTGATTTGACATTTGTCTTTGTGCTAGTTACTCAACTGATTCAAGAAGGTTTGTTATCTATAACAACTTACATGTTATTTGAAAGGATATCAATCTCCATTTATGCTTATTGAAAAGATGTGATGCAGGACGAGTGGAAGATATATCAAACTAGTGCTTAGGACTGCTGCTGGAATTTGAGTTTTAAGTTTTGAATTTCAGCTTAGGTTGTTGGAATTTCAAGTTTTGAATAGACATTATTTTTAGGTTTTGTATGGCTTATTCCAGCAGCCAGATTTTATAAGCTTTGTGGGTCTTAGCCACTAGTTTGATATATCCTTTACTCATCCTACATCAAGATCTGCTTGAAATCTTCATCTAGCATTTAGTCTTTGGATTTACTAGACTGGTGCGTGAAAACTTGTCACGTATAACCATTCACAGCAGTTGAAAGGGATATTATTGAATTTTGTGCCATTAAATTTCCTGTGATGTGAGATGTTGAGCAAGATATTGGCAACTTACCTTTCAGGATGACTGTTCTTATAGTGGCTAACTGTCACTTCCTGTGCAACGTTGACACTTCATAGAATGCTAATGAAAGCTATGTAGGTTCCATTCATACTAAATGGATTGAAGACAAAACCAATTATTTTGGTTTGGAAACTTGATTTCTTTATTGCGTGCTCTTTCATATTTTTCTGTTCATTGATATTTTCTAGAATTAACTGATATGTCACTACCCTTCATGTTTAATTACAAGTTTGTTTAGATAGATCTCTATGGTAATAGTATACCATCTGTTAAACCCCTGCCTACTTCCTCTGTGACTCTCCTGGCCTACTGTTGTGTATGTAGACTATATACCTGTTTCTGATGTCCTACTTAGGTGTTTGGCAGTTAATGCTCAAGTTTCTTAGAGATATCCTCTTACATTTATCAGGCCTTGGCGTTGTTAACTAGATTTTAGTCTTTTCTTGATCTGCTTCATAAGCTTAGATTATTTGAATCTGTTGTTTATCAACAAGTGATGTGACTACACAAGCAAGATTAGTCGGTAGAAAATAAAATAGTTAAAAAATGCAAATACAAGACTCATTCTTCCGATCCTTGACACAGATACTTATTACTTTTATGCTTCAATTTATCAGGACTGCCAGCAGAGACGTCCATTGAAAGGTACGTGACAATCGGTGCATATTCTCTCCTGCGTTCTGTCACAATTGAGCCAGAGGTCATTATTGGCCAACACTCTATCCTTATGGAAGGTTCTTTCGTGGAGACACACTCTATTGTTGAAGCCGGTTCTGTGGTTCCTCCTGGGAGAAGAATTCCATCAGGTGAACTTTGGGCGGGTAATCCGGCAAGGTTTGTTAGATCTTTGACCCATGAAGAGACCTTGGAAATTCCTAAGCTTGCAGTTGCAATTAACGATCATAGCAAAAGTTATTTCTCAGAGTTTCTGCCTTATTCAACTGTGTATCTAGAGGTGGAGAAGTTGAAGAAGAAGTTGGGTATCTCTATCTGATGATATGTAGGCTGCCATGTTTGTGTATCAGTGAAACAGATTTTCCATATCAAGAGAATAAACAGCTCAAGAACGTTAAAAACAAACTTCTCTTTTGTAATTTGATTTTGTTGGCTTTTGAAAGAGCTGCATGTGAATTTCAATTTCAATTCCAATGAGTTGTAGTAGTCACAAGGGGGCATTTCTCAAGCTGTACCATGCAGATTGTTTATTAGATTACTTTTGCTTCTGGTTTACTTGACTTCAGTTATTAATAGATCTGTTGATTTTTCCTCTCTCATCTGAGTGAAGATTTTATCGGCTGATAAACTAACATCTTATGGTCGACATCACCAACCCAAAGAGGGATTTGTACACAAAAGTCATAAGGTCAGTTCTTATAGAGCTTACACTCCATGTAGTTCGTTTATGCTCTAAGGGAAAGAATCCATTCCAAGTGTATTTTATAAATATGAGAGCTTTCTCTACCAGCAGCCCCAAGAATTCGTGATCTGTACTGGGATTATAGAGATTCCAAAGGGTTGGTGTGGAGATGTAATGGGGAGGATCGACCTCAGCATTTTAAGCTACTTGATGCTTAAGATATGATATTGTAAGGAGAAGACGTGGTCATGCAACAGCTACCTTTAACAATTCTTTGCAGGAATTGTGATTCATTGCTGCTGTCGGCCAACTCATCCTGTGTTTCCTATTCTTTTATTTTTCTTTTTGATGAGGTTAGGTTAATTGATCTTTACTTATAGGTACCACTTTTTTTTTTTTTTAATAATATGAAAGAAGAAATGCAACTGTTGATCGTACAAATGTCTCATCAAATCATGAGTATTTATATGGATCAGGATTTTATGACTTAAATATTTGAAGTTAAATAATACAAATTTGGATGTGAGTTTGATTTTATAAAATGGCAAATTATATGAATTTTTAGGTAATTCTACAAGAAGTGTCAATTTGTTTCAGCTTTTGAAGGGTGAATAAGTATTTTTTTCATAGCAAAAGTTATTTTTAAAAAAAATAAGTGTTTGACTATAAAATCCAAAAACACTTTTATCATAGAAATAACTTTTTGGAAGCTAAAATAAAGCTTGTTGAGAAGTTCAAATTTGGAACTTTTCAAAAAATCACTTTTTCAGGTAAATTTTTCATATTAATAATGAACCTATTTTTTAGTCCCTTTTACTTTTATATTTTTATATATAATTTTCACAATACTCACAAGTACATCTTTACATTTATTTTGAGATTAATATAGTATTATTTGATTTTTTTATATATTTTAATATTTATTTTTTATATTAGTTTTATTTATATTATAATCCATATAAAATATTTGGTTAGATATATTTTTATTTATGTTTCATATGGTTTCAAATTATATAATAATTAATATATTGTACTTAATTTGATATGCATAAATAGTTTTTATTACAAAATAAAATATATTTAAAATTTAAATTATTTTTTATTTTTATGTTATCAAATAGTTTATTATATGAAGCTCTTTCAAAAAAGCTATTTTTTAAATGACAGTCAAACAGTCAATAAATCTTGCTTAAATGCAAAATCTAAAGAAATATAGTAATAAATCTTGCTTAGACGCAAAATCTAAAAAAATATAGTAATATGCAGTGCTATCTCTAACTAATTATATAATCGTAGTTTTAGTTTTATAATACTCAAAACTCTAATTATTGCAGACTCTAAATTGACGTTTTTTTTTCAACACATAGCACTACAAATGACATTATACGACGTTGTTTTGACTTCACAGATAAGGTTTATAACAAAAGTTGACAACAAAGGAATATGTTTTATAAATGGATGTTCAAAATCAGTTTTTAACCTAACTTAAAATTAATTTATTCTTAACTCCAACTATGTGTTATTTTAGTTTGATTTTTTCATTAAACAAACTTGGGATCATTTATATTATCAAAATTAGTTTTTTTTTTTAGTTTACACTACTGGTATCCAATCTCATTGGGCCGACTAATCCAATTCGGAGCTTAGTCACAGTTAAGGCTCTTCGCCCCTCTCTGCGAGTGTATTTAGTGAGGATCGAACCCGAAAACTCTTTCTACATGCCCAGCTCGCGTAGCCAACTGATCTACAACCCGTAGATATACAAGCTTTTATCAAACCAATTCTCAACCTTTCCCACAAAATTTCACTTTACTTGAAACCCTAATTATGATATTTGGTATAGAACTAGTGAAAAGTGAGTTGTTTAATGTTTGGAATCATGTCTTATTTAATTTAACTGACTTTGGTGCCAGAAGCTCACACTCACACAAGCAGAAGCAGAAAGCAAAGGCCTTGGCCAGTCAAAGATCTCTAGAAATAATGTAGTTGAAGATTCTACTAAAAAGTGTAATCAGACGTGACTCCCCACTTGCTCATGGGACTCTCTAAACCTTCAATGAACTAAAAGATCAAGTGATTGAAATTAGGACAAAAAAATTAGGTATGTGATGATTGGATGCCTAATTGAATTGGTGTCCCAAAAACCAATTAGAAAAGCAGTTGGAGCTCTTGTCAAAACACATTTGTTAATCATACAATCATATTAACTTTTAAGCCCTTTCCAACTAACCCCTCATGTGCTTTGTATATGATACCACTAATAGGTTGACCCCTTCCATTAATTGTAAACAATGTTCCCAGTTGATCAAGCTTTTAATTTGGGGTTACACTTATAATTTAACCTTTTTTTTAATCTCAATCTTTAGTTTACTTTCATGGGTATTAATTGTTTTGTTATCATACAACTCTTTATAATTTTAAAATAATGTCTTATTGAAACTCAAAATTTTTAATATCTTCATTATTTAGATAAAAATAAATAAAATTATCAAAATATGATAGAATAAGAAGAGTCATAATAACCACAACTTTCTCTTTGTATTTTTACAAAGAGGTCGTTTCTGCAACCTTATGGTCACAAAAGAGTAATTTTACCAGTTACTCTAAAGCTCCAATTCTCGTATTTTAAAAATAAGTGATAATTTTTAAAATGAGAGAATTAAAATGGAATGGACCATTTTATCACTGCCCAAAACAAGCATTAGAAAAACAAAAAAAGGAAAAATGGAGTTTTGTGGTTGTCCAACCAATATGTTTCCTATTTTCAAACATATATATAGGCTTAGGTAAACAGTTTTTCAGACATTGCAAACCTCAATCTTCAATTGTCATAATGTCTGATGATATTAGCATATCTGCCAAGAAATAAACGTAACCAAATTTCAATTGCTTGCAACCATTGATGACTTGAAGTATAAGTTTCTTTCATGATGTGTTAATGTCAATTTAAAGGTGTAGTAAATGAAGACAATGACACATCCTACATATTGAAAGGGGCTTTAGGTTGTATAGTTAGAAACTTAGAGTGAGACACAATTTACCAATATGATTTTATCATAAAATATAGTAATTAACTATATAGTAAATGATTATCATTTAAATTAATTCTGTCACTTAATTCTAATAATACGTGATTTGTAAATCATTATGTCTAATTAATAATTTATCCGTGCACATATGAAAAATAGTAAAAAAAGGAACCCTTTTCGTGTACTTAATTCCAATGTCATCAACCACTAAGCATAGCTTGGAAAGACCAAACGAGAAATTTTATATGAAAACATGGCTCTTCCATATGAAGCACATAGATTTTGACATCTCAACCATATCTAGATTTCTTTCCAAAATATCCTTCCTATAGTTTCCGCCTTCTTTTCCATATATACTAACCATCTTCTCGTCAATCTAACACCAAAGACACCATCTCTGTGTTATCTCCTGGTTTAATTTCAGTCTCTCTATCCCTCTTAACTTTTCATAAATCACCCTGGAATGGATGTGTAGCAAAAGGGTCATTCTTGGTTCTTCACCAAATCATCATCATGATGTCGTCGTTGTCATCATCTTCTTCTTTATGTGGTAAGATTAGAGAGAAAGTGGTGATGTTGGAATGGCTCAATCAAATTAAACCTCCAAAGGGGTTCGATTTTGGGTCCTTTAATCTGATTGAGCCGTGCCAATATCATACTTACTCCTCATACTCTCTTTTGTTACTTTCAATTTCGTGTTATCTCAGTGTTCTAATTTTCATGAAGAAGAAACATGACTTTCCTTTACTTCTCTAGTTTGACTCTGGGTTTAGGAGTAATCCATAACAATCAATACTAACTAGGGTTTTGGTTGAATTGGTATAAGAAACATCGTTCTCTAACTATTCATGCTATGATCAAGTGCTTATTTTTATTTTCCACGAAGGTGAAGTTTGAAAACAAGCCTTGTGGTTAAATAAGATTTATTTCCTAATCATGTAAAACTCAGAATTCTCTCTTTGAAGATCTTAGAAGTTGGATCCTGTCCTGTGACCTACCAAGTGGTCAGGAATATGTTTGTCTGGTTCAGCTAATCATTGGCAATGATTCTGAAGATAAGAGAATAGGTTCATGCAATGTAAGTGGTCATACATTATCTAGGGTTTCATTAGGTCTTTTTGGTTCTTCGTAATGAATATTAAAAGACTGATTCCAAAGACGAATACGCATGACAACCACTAGCCAATATGGCCTGCGTCATTGTTCTAATCACTCCCTGTCATCCCAGCTGGAGCATTAAATAATAATTTCATAGTTTTGTCTCGAGCATTTATTCAATATACACTAGAAAAAGTACGGAATCAAAATATCACTAATATAGAAAGAAAAGAAATCAATTATCATACTGTATGGCCTTATCAATACAATTTCAAGTTATATGGGATGCAATAACACAAATTTTATTACCGGGTACCTTATGATGTTTATATCGATCTAATATACACCTCTGCATTTAGCATTGGATCGATAAATCTCATACAATAACCATTCTAATTTTACAGTATCTTTTGTTTCATTTCTTTCAGAACAAAGAGCTTCGATCGCAATCGTCCTATTTCTTGCATATCCCAATCAATTCTATTTTTAATAGAAGCATTTGAAAATTTCCGAAATGTAGAAAAACCTAGATTCTGCATAAATATATATATATGAACATAGAATATATATTGTTTTTCAATTTTTGTATTTCATAATATCAAATTCATCATATGCTTAGATACTTATTACAGAGTTTTCGTAATTCCAAACTTGAATTTTAATTATTAAGCTCCTTGAGTATTAACCTTGTTCTTTATATTTGAACTTGCATTCAGTTGGTGCGTCTCTACATATACTTTCTGTTCAACGACTGCTTAAGAAGGCAAGATAACAGTTGAAATGAAACACACAAGAAGATTTAATAAGAAAACAGAAATACCCAGATCATATTTTAGGATGATAGCGCCGAAACTAAGCTTTGGGAGGCAAAATTGAATTCATTACCATCTTTTGCATCGACTCTCTCATCTTCTCAAGTAAGTAATTAAACAGGAAAATGAAAGATATATTCATTCCTAAAGCCTAATCACTACCACATATACAAAAACATCTGCAACCATTTATGCAGTTGGAGGATTATCAGCTTGTTTTGTTGATTAAGTTGTCCATTGGTCTTGCTTCCTTTCGTGTGTTTATTATCGAGATGCATGCAGGTGAGTCCACGCATGCAGCTAAGAAATGTGTTGGATAATACATGAGTTAACAAGTGTAGTAGTAATATTAATTTTAGAATGATACGTACATTTGTTATCGAAGATTTTGACATTACTTCGTAAATTACCATCTACTTATAGTAAACCATTCGATATAATATTAAATTTTCCATTTATATATATAATTATTTGAAAATGAAGTGTAAAGGATGGAAAATATGTATACATAATGAGAAAAGTATCTGAGTGGTGTCTTTTCAAGTCAGGTTTCTTTTTCTTAACAGGCAGTGATTGAGGAGTAGAAGAGGTTGTAAGCTTCTCTTCCATCAATTCATGTCTGATCAAGATTTCAACTTTTTGCAATGTAAACGTGCTCATAAACAGAAAGATTCCTTTGTAATTAATCACAAATTAGTCAAGTACATTGAAGTTCTAAGTTACCTGAAACTAAACTTCAAACTGATCAAACATACTTTGAGCTGTTAAATTTGAATTGGACAGACTCAGTTTATTGTAATTAGTCAAATTCAAAAGATATTATCAGGTTTAAATTTGATTAAGATTCAATTAAACTTAATTCATTGATTGGACTGGACACATTCTGCAACATAACAGGAATGAGTACGAGTTACTTCAAGCGGCTTCCAGCCTCCATGTAATCTTGGAAAACTTGGAAAGCAATGGCTTTTAAAAGAAAGGATATAAAGCTTCCTCTCTTTCACCATCTAAACACCAACTGTTTATATCAAGCATTTCACATATATACAATCCCCAATCACGAAGGAAATCCTGTAAGTTTGGAAATACCGTGTGCCTTCACACTAACTGGTTTTGATAGCTTCAGAATCCAACTTCTTGCAATTTCATGCAAGGAAAAGTGCAATATTTACAGTGTGATGATAATGGTGGACAAAATTTAGCATCTTCAGGGGAAGAGCAGATAGTGCTAATGCTCCAAGGAAGCCATTGGAGTATATGACATTAGCAGATAAACTGAGCTATAAACATGCAGACAGCAACCGGTGATGCTTTCTTCTGAGCTCTCGGGCGCATTCAGCGATAAGCCACGTCCAATTTCCCCACCGCAGAAAACTCCTGCCGTTGGGATCCCAGGAAAATTCTCCAAGAATGGGGAGCTATCAACATTGGGTCGACCAAAGAATGATTCCCCGCGACCGCAGCAGGAGAAAATAAAACCTCCAATGAATTCCCTCTCCTGAACAGAATTGGCAACACCCTCGGTCTGAAAGAAGCTTCTATTAGTCAACCCTAGCTTCAAGTTCTTCAGTTTCTCACTGACATTAGTGCATGACGATGATGCTGTGTTCCGATCAGAATGATAAAACTGGAAATAGTCCCCAGTTTTGATGCCAACTCCATCGGCGAAAAGGTATTCTTCGTCTCCCCTGGAAAAAGTTGAAACCCTCAAACTCATAGCAGTGAAAGAAAAGCCTGTCATATAAGTGGGATGCAAAGAGATAGAAGTA
The DNA here is from genome assembly GCA_024520975.1 of Erythroxylum areolatum. Classification (NCBI taxonomy): domain Eukaryota; kingdom Viridiplantae; phylum Streptophyta; class Magnoliopsida; order Malpighiales; family Erythroxylaceae; genus Erythroxylum; species Erythroxylum areolatum. Next base: position 54,105,625 of record JANIJH010000007.1, read on the forward strand.
GTAATTCAAGAAGCTAGCCACAGAAAGAACCGCAAATGTTATCCTCCCCTCCCTCCACCACCCCTGGAAACATCCTAAATAGAAACACCAAATCACAAATCCAACCTTACCCAATAACTGCATGGAAAGCCAAGGATGTCATAAATCTCGACTTCTCTGATCCAATAATGCATTTTCTTCTTCTAGTTACCCCGATGAATAACGCAGGGCATTCTATACGATTTCCCAACTGCCATATATATTAAAAAATCATCATTGATAGGATTGGAGTAACACAAAGAAAAAAAGAACACCCAAGAAACAAACCAATCAAGAAAATAGAATACTTTTGGGACAATAAAAAAGTATAACAAGGCCACAAAATGGCCAGTTATTGGATAAGCAAGCCTCATTTCCATTATGTTTGGGGAAAACTAGTAAGCACATAATCAAGTTTACATTTTTAATTTAAAAAGCAGTAATTTAATCAAACATGAAGAAAAGGACTATTGCCACTGTACACGAGATGTACAAAGAAAATTATGGACGTCCATGTCAAGCCCAAAGATTGCCCTATATAATTCTTGCAGAATCAACATTCATAACAAACTCATTTAACCACAAATTAAGGAGATTTTGAAATCTTCAAAAGCTCCAGATATCCAAATCCTCTTTCAGATTTTTTTGATGCTAAAAATTCCTCAGCAACTCCAATCAAACTGACTTATTGCAAACCAATAAAAGCAGACACACACAACAATGCAGGGCAAGCACAAAATAAATAAATAAGGATAAAGGAAGAAGCCATGATAATGAACAAATCAAAAGTAAACCTCAAATATAGCAACATACATCATCATTGATGTCATTTAGAATCCTCTGACCATCAAGAATATCCTGTCGTCCTTCTCTTCTAGCTGTGAGCCAAGTTGTATAATCAGAAGTGCTCACTCTGACAGAAGCTGCCTTGTATCTAGGACCTATTGCTGAAACACCATCTGATAATGCAGCGTGGAACTGAATTTCACCTACACCTGCTCATTTAGTCAAGCCAGAATACATGAGACAACTAATAATGGACAAGAAGCAAATTATCACTTTAATTCAGCTTCCACACCAATATTAAATATGAAACAAATACATAACAACAGATAGCCCAGAGATTTAACTATCGTACCATAAGGTTTTTCTCTATCCCTTGCAAACACGAGGGCCACAGCACCAGAAGACACTTTTCTTCTCCTGCCGATATTGATTGCTTCACCCCCACTTCTGCATACAAACTGGGCCTTCTCGTCACCAACAACAATAGTTTCCTTTGACAAAGCATAATCTGCAGCACAACATATTATAAAACATTGTATTTTAGCTTTCTAAATGACACCTAATCGTATCTATCAATGATTTCAGGGATAAAAATTAAACGAAATACAATTATCACTTGTACAGTTTCAAGTAAAATAATAGATCTGCCTCAGAACCATAACACGAAACAGAAACATAAGCACTGCTCTGGAGATAAAATAGCAATGTCTATGTTGCAATATTTCAAGGTGCAAGCCACTTTACCCACCAATAAAGGTAAATCACATATAGGAGTCTGTTACCAGGAGTCTGTTGCCAGACTTATTTCATTAATTGTATTTTATAATGACAATTGACAAAAGAGAGTTGGTTAATTTCCATGTGTACAAAATAAGAAAAGAAGTTCAAAAATTGAGCCAAACTTACCCAGCTTTTCAACTATACATTTTAGTTCACTCTCTTCATCCTGGAGAAACCATCAGCAAAATATTTGAAAGTAATCTCAAATGAAGAATGAAGGATTTCTAAGGAAGTTGCACTTACTCCAAACATAATAATCCCAAGGGGTGAAGTTGAACCTGAAACAGAGGTTGAAAAATTCCTGATCGCCATCACAAAGTTGTCAACCACTCCCATCCCAGGTACCTGCGTTAACAAGCATTCTGATATGGTGATTCAAATGGCAAAAAGAAAGCTAAAAACATGCCCTACAAAATATGCAGCGCCTCTATGGTATCCATCAACGCAAAAAATCTTAAACAATAACCAATGACATGTTCACTAGCTTCTAGTCTTTGAGCACAGAAATGATTTATCCAGAAATTAGTTAACTCTCTGCTACAAAAAGAGCACGAATGACTAAGGTGAATCAAAAATCAAGCAGGAGGCCACCGTCTAGAATTAAGTGCTTTCCAATCAGAATAAATGTTGAAAGCAGAAATAACATTTGCTTCAAAGTTATTATTACCTTAGTTATTCCTATTAATGGGATTGCTTCTACTTTTAATCCTGGTACAAAGCCTACTGTCAATACCATGCCACAACTTCCATCCAAGTTTTCCTCCGCATCACCATCACTACAGGAATCTCCAGGCAGGACCTAGAGAAGTTTTAAATTAATGGGGGGAAAAAAGAAATGGAACAGTCAATCTTCTGTATGAAGTTACAAGGTTAACAAATAACTATCTAACAATCAAATTCCAACCTCCTTAAACTCCTCGTTTACAACGTTTCTTCCCATGATTCCATTGGCAGAAGACAAGACAATTGGAGTACCGGAACCCAGTTTACCAGCTAACTGCACCCACAAGTGTTAAGGAACCAACATATCAAACCTTTTGAATTCACGTCATCTTTTACCAACAAATATATAGAGGGAAAAATAATTCAGCTAGGAAATTCATACAAATTCGAGAATCGCCTCAGCTCTCAAGACGAAAACGCCAACAACATTTGCTATAGCAAAATGGGGTCGAATGGGCTTGGACAGGACTCTATCAACAACCTCTTGAGCACACACCTGTTGATTCCAAATATGGGTTTTAAAATTCACATCCCAAAACTTAAAATTGAAAAATTTTCATCTTTTTTCAACAAGAAGCGTCAAAATATGAAAGTATCCAACTTTTCCACAACCCAACAACAGAAAGAATGAAATTGGAGTCTAAGCAAACCAAAACTTACAAGCCAAGATGGGTTTAGCGACATAGCAGAAGCAAGCTTAGGACGAGAGAGGATGTGATTGCAAATTCGGTTCCATGATTTGCTTACGCAAGCCGCTGATGCAAAGGACAAGGCGGGGAGCCTCTTAAGGATGTTGTGAACAAGGTCTTCGTTTATCGAATCAAACCCTGTTACGGCCATCTCCTTGGGCTTTTGGTTCTTCAACGATGACGACGATGGTTTGTCCATGTGAGCAAGTATGATGAATTACTTCATAGGAGCTCTGCTCTGTTTTGTTTCTTTTGGCTTGGTTGTCACCATCTCATAAGTTTTCATTTCGTACAATAAGATCCCAATTTATTTAAGTCATGTATTTTAAACTCTAAAATATTATATATAATTTTAATATTTTAATATCAAATTTAAAGATTTATATGTGTCAATAAATATTTCTATTGATTTACAATTTTTATAGTTAAATTATAAAAATAAAAGTTAGCATATGCGTGCACAAGACTCTTTACTTTGCAAAAATTTAAAAAGATTATAGTCACAAAAGAGCAATTTTATCAGTTGCTTCAATTACTCTGAGGCTCACCCTTAATAATATAAAATTAACTCCTACATTTTTATGCAATCAAAATTTTTAAAAAAGTTAATATGAAAGATGTTACTTTTCATTATTTAATAGCATTGTCTTATTTATCAGTTGGACCAAAAAAATTGTTTTCGTATTATTTATTTGAAATACTTAAACAGAAATGATATTTAAAAGTTCCTTAAAAATTAATAATTAATTATAAAAATATTTAAATAGTAAAATAAGAAAATGTCAAATTATATGAAACCTAATGTATTTAATTCTTAGTTAAATTTAACATAGCTATTAGAACTATTTCATATTAATGTAACAAAATAATCCTCTCTAATATTTATTTTTTTCTTATTACCTTTCTGTTGGTAACCAATTGGATCTTAATAGTAAAATCATATAAACTTTTAATTTCATATGATTCAAATCTTGTTAATTGAAAGACTCATATATCAATTCCTTATCCATTTTAAGGAACTAAAATGTAATTATCTTTTTGTAAATTCTATTAACTTAATGATTGATAACTTCAGATGTTAGAACTAACTCTATAATCCATAATCTAAGCATTGTTAAGAAGAAAAAAGTGAACAGGAATCATAGATTTCATCAACACTCAGTACCACACTTAACTTGTTCTTAATACTTATGGATCCATATAACGGTCCTTCCTACCAATTCCTTTACTTACTGCAGGAAACAATTGGAGTTGGGCATGAGAATTCAGCTTGAACTTGGAAAGAAGCAATCATAAAGAAAGAACTGAAATGGTTTGCAACAATCCAGTTCAGGGCAATTTTCAGAAGGAATCCACAGTTGCAGTTCATCTCTGTCAAGTTCCAACGGGAATTACTCCCAAGTAAATGGAAGGGCATGGGACACTTTGTTTCGAGTAGAATCATCAGGCCTCATTTGAAACATTCCTGAGCAATCAACATCATGAGCATCCCTGCTGTGGGATACAAAAACTGGTTCCATGGGATCTAAAGTATTGACATGTAAGCATTGATCTAATGGCTGCATATTATGGACTGAATCTGGTTGCAGAATGTGGTTCACAGGTGTCCGCATCCTCGATGATGACAGAAGAGAGAGAGCACAATCCGAGTCGCGGACTCGTGTTGCTAACCTGTCATTGTCAAAAAACATGGCGTGGCTGCCAGTGCCGCCACTGGTTTCTGCTAGAGAAAAGGTAGTCAGAAGAGGCTGGCAGATAGAAGGTTCAGGAGTTGGTTGATTGCCAAGGTTGGGGTTATCAGGTTCCAGGAGTAACAATTTCTTTCCTTCTTTATAGGTGTTCAGGGAGGATCCCAGGAATAGACTTTGTTTGTCAGGTAATTGTATTTGTTGGCGGAAATTATAGTGTCTACCATTTGAAATTGTCTCCGTATTCACAGCTCCAATCCAGGAGGAATTCACTACAGTAGTAGATGGATATGCATGTGAACCAGAAAATGTCAACAATTGGGAACCTGAAACATGTTGAAGATGAGTTTTACAATTGGGCTCGAAATGGTTTTAAGCATCCTGCATTTGATTCTGAAAGGAAAAGAGAAAACAAAATGAAAAGAGAGGTTTTGTTTTTTGTCCAGATTCATCTCCTCATCTATGGATCAACTAGAAACACAATCTGATAACCGAACATGAGACCAAAATCTGACATGCCAATGATTTAAAGCTGCAATTCAAGTAAAGTCCAGAAGTAGGCAGCAATGCTCAAGTAGCCATAAAAAGAATGAATTTAAAGAACAGCACTGAGTTTAGAATTTTCAGAACACACAATAATATTCTGGGAGCTTAAGTGCAGAAGATGTAGAACGAGTGGATTGTAAAAGATAATCGTTATCCTTGTGAAGTGAAACATTATCCAAGTAAGGTAAAACACTGAATTGAAGTATGAAAAGCCACATGAATTTTGGTTCCCTTAGTTATGCAAATGTACGTGCAATATGAAGGTGAGAATGAGTGCACTCAAGGACTTCAGCATCTGACCTTGGTAATTGCAGAAAAAGCTTCCAGAATAGGAAAGTGGATCAGGCTGAGGCTTTCTTCGACGCCGGTTGTGTCCATCGAGACGTTTCCTGCAACTTCTTTTCCCTTCATCAAATTCCTCTGGTGAATGGAACCTGTGGAAGAGTGCAGAATCTGATAAGAGACCAGAGGCTTGCCACAGGATTGCAATGCTCAGACGAAAGGACTTGAACATGACAGACATCAAGTAATAGCTAGGTTCGATACATTTACATAATTAGGAACAGCTCAATAAAGGATCCAAGCGAGGAAGAGAACTTGGATTTATCCTTCAAAAACGTAAGGTTGCACAACTATTGCATTAGCTGCACCCAAAGCTCATGCAATAACAAAATAGAAAGGAAAAAAGTTCCAGAAAATTAGTATCAAAGCCATTTTCTCAGTTGGGTACATGACCAAATGATATTCTCCTTTAAAAACGATCATTAGTTGAATGCAGAACATTGAATCTAATTGTAATGGCCAGTGATACGCTGTAAACAGATGGTATGATGATTTACGACTTGTAAGATGTCAGAGATAGCCAGTTTAACCATCCGTTCCATAAATCACAGATAGTAAAGCACTAACGGAGTTCTGACACAAAACATCATAACAATATCCACACCTGCTGCACTGCTGACAAAATCGCTGCTTCTGGCCTCCAATGGTAACTTGTGGGGACTTGGAATGGAGCTCACAGACCTTATGACGTCTATGATAGTCCCTGCAACAACTAAGATTCGCTTTGCATCCATCAACTAGGCATGATACAACTTGAGTTCCATTACCTGCTCCTCGTGCCCTTTTTGTTGAACCTGAAGTTGAAGACTCCACTTTCGAGACTTCAGAAGGCGGAGGCTGCTGCTTCCACCTGTTGATTGAATCTTCACTTGAATTACTACCCCCTTCACCAAGTCTCAGATCAATTGAGCAATCCTCTCTAACCCTGTAATCTTGAACCATGTTTGATCTGTCAAATGCCGCTACATCCATCTTTGAAACAGCTTCCTGCTCGAATTCAGACAAATCCCAAGAACCTGCCTTCAATTTCCAGTCCATAAAGCCTTTTATTCTCCTCTTCAGATATCACTTAGTTGCTCCACACCAACACAGCAAGCTTCTCTAAAAGAAAGTTATGTACAGTAACCAAATAATCAATCGAAACACCAACCAAGATATGACGGTGACTTTACGTTGTTAAAAATAAAGGAAAAGAAGGATACTCAACTAATCTCGAAGCTTAAAAGTCCAACTCTAATGGGGGCCTAGGGGGGTCTGAAAATCCACAAATTAAATGTGAATTTGGCAATACATCATCACCATCTTACATACATTTTCTTTCCCCAATATTAACGAAGAAAATTTGGGAAAAAAAAATAAAACAACATTATCAGAAAGTTCTTTCCTTTCCGGTTAGCAATCATAGACTCATAGTTCCAACAGTATGGGAACTTACACATTCAAAGGCTACAAACTAGAAGTAAAGGAAAAGCAGTAGAAGACTGG
>JANIJH010000007.1:54116146-54136007 GCA_024520975.1 Erythroxylum areolatum
AAAGATGATATTGTTCGAAAAGGAAAATAAATACTCAAATGCTGTCTCCTTACAAGAATCCAAGAAAAAGGATCAAAGCACAGAAAAATACCAGTAGAATGGAGTGCAGAAATATGACTGACATGGAAGATGGCTTTCAGGGGTGGAGTTAAATAGGAAGTAAGTAAGATGAGCATTTTTAACTGTCAAAGCTCACTTCTTTTTGCTTTTTAGGAAAAAAGAAATCCCATTTTCCATTTTTAGGGTTGGAAAGGTTTGTGTTGAGAACGGAAAAGGATAAAAAAGGACAGGTCTGTTTGTTCCTATCAACTTTCATCCACGAGGCAAGAGAAGGAAAAAGTACAGGCATGGATGCTTAGGACAAAGCATGTGGCATTGCGTTTCAGATTTCACAGCGTATATTTCTTTTCTTTTTGGGACTTGTTGCTTTTCTTTTCTTATTTGCTGTTTTGCCTTTCCACTGCTGATGGGAACACAGACATGGCCAACTTTGGAGCTCTAATCATGGACTCCATCAGTATATTAGTCAAGGCATGTACTGAAATAGTAACTGGCATTTTTTTTTTTTATTGCCACGAGGTGCTGTTGGAGGGTCCTAATTATGAAAAGACACCTTTAAGTCATCCACACCTACCTAGACTAATCCCCACTTGAGTCGGGTAGGTTCCTTGCAGAAGGGAAAGCTCTGATCTCAAGTTTTAAACGGTTGCATACATGAGGGGAGTTCCAACTCACAACCTCACTTAAGCCAGGAGAGCCTCTTACTAACTCACCTGCGTCTTGGGATTAGTATTTGGGATTCTTTTGTAGGGTATCACTTGACAGATTAAACTAAAATGAACTTATAAAATTAATACAAAAAGGACACTCAGACAATCTCTTGACCAATCTGCTTAGCTGCATTTAGGAACTCATTAGTCCTAAACTGTTAATTTAAGAATAGTATACATTATCATGGAACAAAGGGTTTTAAATGATTCATAATTAAATATAACTTAAATAAATCTAAACTCTACTTTAATTATTTCACTCATATTTAAATAATTATTCTAAAGTCTAAAGAATATAATATAATCTTTAGGTACAAATTATATGTGCACAAATTATATGTACAAACACAAATGTTGATATAATCACTCTTTATAGTACAACCAATTTTTAACCTTGATATTAATATAGTAAAAATTAAAAAACTAAATTGATTGGACTGATTTATTCGTAAAAAATCTTTAAACAACTCATTTTTAAAATTCAGTTTATTATAATATTTATTGTTATTAAAAGTTAACTGATGTATTAATTCATTAGTTAATTTTTGTAAACTAATTGATTAAACTATAATAAACTAGTTAATTTTTATCAAATAGATTTTCTTTAATTAAACTTTATTTTTCAGTGGGCAAGAATAATTTTTTCTTCAAATTTATTTAATTTTTATTATATATAAATTTTATAACAATTTGATACTAATTGAACTTTTTAAAATTTTAAATATTTTATTTTATCGATTTAATTTATGATTAATTAATATTAAGAGATAGTTTTAGCCTTTTATAGTTGTGTGTGTATATACATATATAAGAACAGACAGACTTGAAATGTACAACATGAGCATAAATGAGTGATGTTGAACATCTGAATGTAGACACCTGAAGAGCAGACAAGCTTTTAATATCGTCAACAACCAAAGCAAACGTGGTAGCTGTGAATTTGATGCGGTCCATCCGTAATTGATTTGATGGGATCAATTTTTGTAATATCAAAATTATTCATATTTATAATTAAAAATCAGAAATTGTGAGATGTTTTAATAACATTATAATAATAAAAACGATTCATAAAATTCTATTAATTAATTTATTTCAAAAGAAGTTCGTCTATTATATATTTATAAATTATTAATAAGATGTTCATTTAAATAAAATAAATATTTAATTAAGTAAAATTAATTAAGATAAGTAGAATATTGCACTTTAATTTTTTTATGGAATTCTTCACTAACACATTTTCAAAAAGTAATTTTTTTGTATGTTGAGTTAATTTTTAGAAAGTTATTTTTTCCTACAAATACACTAATAATTACATTTCAGTAAAAATCTAGTTAAGATGTAGGGTTTGAAAAGTTCGAAAAATACACAACTTTACTCTTAACTAATAAAAAAGTGTTTTTGATAAATTCAAAAAAAAACTAAAAAAAGTTTAAAGAAAGCAAGATTAAAAAATATACACAAATAACTATATATAATAAAAATTGGTCATCTACACTTAGTTAATATCCCGTCAAGTTATAAGATTTGAGAAGATCTGATAGTACATCGTCGAGAAATTATTTTTATCTTCTTAAAAAAGTTTTAGAAAATATTAAAAAAGATTTTATTACATAAATCTAATATATTTTAAACCGTTCGTGGTAATAATCAGTACCCCAAAAGAGTAGGCAAATCGAATGGCTGAGGGGTTTGACGTACGTTGGAATTGAAGACTTGGTGGTCCTCAGACGTCCAGATTATGCAGACTTTTCTTACTTATTGTAAGCCGGTCATTTCTGATCCTTCGATTCTGAGTGGGGACACGTGGAGAACCACCGATGGTTAGCATTTCTCACACGTTTTGTTCATGGTCTATTCCCTCAACTTTTTTTTTTTACTTTTTTAATTTCTAACAGCTTTTTTTTTAATGTTGGTTATTTGAAAATAACTTTTTAAAAATAATGTTATTGAATTTTTAGAAAAGAAGTAGCATTATAAATAATTAGAAATATCATGTATATCTTCATACTCAGCCCTATACCGATGGTTAAGTTGGTGGAGTAGGAGGTATAAGACTAAAAAATTTCTATCTTCGAATCTTTTTATTTATACTCTCTTGATCAAGCCTGTGGTGTATATTTGTCTAGCATAGAGTACCCGATTGACTTAATTTACAGGCTATTACGTTAATTTAAAGATTTATCCGGTGCACATTTAAAAGATAACGGTTGTAAATTCTTCTGTTTTGAAACAAAATCTTCAGACTTTGTGATTTAGCGGGATTTTAATTAAGTGTTGACGATGATGAGAAATATCATGCATATAGCTTTTATTTTATCTATTTATTTACTTATTATAGCAAAAAGTCTTACATGCTAAACAAAATAATTGAATAAGAAAAATGAAATAAAATTACTTATTTTAAATAAAAATTAATATAATTAAATAAATTGATGCAAGGATTGTAAAAATTATTATTAAATTTTAATTTTCCTTCATCTTTATGAAATATATTTTCTTTAATTTTTAAATAAAATATTTTTATTTCCTAATTATGTACAATTTTGATTGAAATATACATAATTAAATAATGTCTTTATTCATCATCATCATCGTTATCATTATCATACCCTAAAATTCTGCAGTATAATAGGATCTGAAAAGATATGATAATATATAACCTTACCCTTATTTAATAGAGAGGCAATTTTCAATAAACCTATGCGCAAAAATATCTAATGTCTTTTATTGTTGGACTTAAATTCGATTCCTCGGAGGGTAGTTGGAGAGGAGTCCTTCCAACTACCTCAACCACTCCCAAATGACCACTTTCCCTTTTATGAGTCGATTGGTCTCAACTCATTCTTTTGGGATTTTCAAGGAACCAAATTCCTTTTGCATATCGTTCCAAGGAATCGAATTTGGGCCTTTTCCAAAGTTGTTGCCAGGCCTAAACTCATGGAGGATTCTAATAGAATGACCCGGATCCGGTTACCGAACTAATGGACGTGGACGACCGTCAGTGTCATTCTCTCTTCTTCCGTGATTGACCGGAATTTGGTAAAGTTTCCGAGCGACTTTAGGGTTTCTTGTTGTTTGCATTTTGCTTCTGTAATAATTTTGATCGGTTTAGTTGCTTATAGGGTTTTGCTAGAATATGGACGGAGAGGAGCTGACGGAGCAGGAAACTGCTCTCTACGACCGCCAGATTAGGGTTTGGGGCGCTGATGCCCAAAGAAGGTAACTTTTTCCACTTCTTCATACAAATTGTTTCATTTCTAATTTTTTCACTCTTTTAGTTTAAAAAGTTCATGTTTTTGATGTTTTAGGCTGAGCAAATCTCATGTGTTAGTGCACGGAATGGCAGGGTCAGTTGCAGAGGTATGCCTCGAACTTTTGGAAGTTTTTAATTGCTGTCTGTTGATTATGTTTGTAAATCGGGCAGCTGCATTTTTCTACGAACTGAAGGTTTTCCTTTTTTTGGGTCAATTTTATAAAATGGGTAGTTCTGTAAGAACATTGTATTGGCGGGAGTTGGCAGTTTGACCTTGGTGGATGACCGACCTGTCACTGAAGGAGCATTGGGCGCAAACTTTTTGATTCTACCTGATGAAAGTGTGTCTAATGGGAAATCTCTGGCTGATCTTTGTCGTGATTCCTTGAAGGAATTCAATCCGATGGTTCGTGTTTCGGTGGAAAAAGGTTCAATAATTTAAGCCTCACATGTTCTGACTGCTGTATATTTAATGTTATTTTGATTGCATTAATGCTTAAGATGATATAGTTATTAAATTGAGTAAATGTTTGCTAGTTCTAATCAAGGGTTGAAAAGGTTTGGCAATTTGATGTCGCATGTTCTGAATGATGTTTAATTAATGTTAGTTTGTTTACAGTAATGCTTAAAATGGTATAGTTATTGAATTGAGTAAAAGTTTTCTAGTTCTAGGACTTGCTCCAATGTTAATTATTTTATCTACGCATATTGCAGGTGATTTGTTAAGCTTTGGTGAAGAATTCTATGATAAGTTCGATGTTGTTGTTGTCAGCTGTTGCCCTCTTGCAACCAAAGTATGTTACTCTTTATGTTCACAAATAGATATGTATTACTAACTTTAGTTTTTAATTTCCTTAGTCAATTTTTCCTTTTTCTGACTGTTAATTAACAAATGTTTAATGTAGAAATTGATCAATGAGAAGTGCCGAAAGTTATCAAAGCGTGTAGCATTTTATACTGTTGATTGCAGAGATTTATGCGGTGAGATCTTTGTTGATTTACAGAAATATAAATACGCAAAGGTAACAATAGTTTGTCCTTATACCTGAAATCTTTTTCATTTTTGATGCATATACCCCAAGTTTTTTGCTTTAACTGCCTAATACATGCTGAAATTTCAATTCCTAAATTATAAATCATCAATATATCATCAAGCTTGTTCCTTTTTTCTATTGTGACGTCTTGTTTTCCTTTTTAGCTCTCAACTTGATTGTTATTCATTTTATCTTGGTTATCTGCTTTATTGTTACAATGGCTTTACATTTGTACTACAGTTGTTGATCTGCAACCTTTTGTTGCATATAACAGACAATATCAAAGAGATTAGGTGTTCATAAGAAAGTTATGTTAAACTTTTAGGGAGCTAAGTATGTAGCTTTTGAGAACCTCCAAATGTAATGCTTTTGTTTACATAGGACTAATTTTTCTCTGTTTATTGTAATTGACAGAAAAAACTAGATGAAACTACTGAATGTGAACTACAATATCCAAGTTTTCAGGTATCACCAAGGACTTGGAGCTCTTTTTTAGGTTGACCTATGAAGGAAACTGGTGTTGCAACCTTGGAATCCATTTTGATTTATCTTTCTTTGCAGGAGGCAGTTTCAGTTCCCTGGTCAATGCTTCCAAGGAAAGTGTCAAAGCTTTACTTTGCTCTGAGAGGTGCAATTCCTTATTTGCTTATTCTTTCTCCATAAATGTTTATATATATATAAGGAAACAAAGGGATAAGGTTTCTGTGTATAGATGTGAAGCAATGGTCTGTCTAAAACAACAATGCGATGGAAATGTAAATTTGTGATCCTGTTTCCTTCTATTGGAGCGGACGGAGGCTTTCTTATATTTTTGAGTAGTGATTCCAATCCCTATTATCCATAATAATATGAATTCATGTGGATCTTCTTCTTGCAGTGATAGAAAAGTTTGAAGAGGTTGAGGGACGCAATCCAGGAGATACTTATATTGGGGATCTTCCAGCTGTTCTGCAGATGAAGAAGGAATTGTGTGAGGCTCAGGTCTGTTCTCAACTTTGATTTGTTTTCAGATGGTTATTTGTTGCACATCCTTACTCTAGCGTTCTCTGTTCAGTCAGTGAGTGAATCACATGTTCCAAATGCCCTCCTAGAAAGGTTGTTGATGGGTGCAAGAGAATTTCCTCCAGTTTGTGCCGTTATTGGGGGAATCCTTGGACAGGTATCCTTCCTAGTTACATTCTTTCCTTTACCTAAGGATCTTGCTGCCCTTTGGTTTGTAACTTGATGCATTTTAAATGAACCCCTTAGGAGGTCATCAAAGCGATATCTGGCAAAGGAGATCCTCTCAAGAACTTCTTCTTCTTTGATGCAATGGACGGGAAAGGTATAATTGAGGACATAGTGAATCCTAACCCAGAAAAGTAAGCAGCTTGTTTAGGGAGACTCCCGCTCTGTATATGCAGTCATTCCATCTTTTCTACAGAATGCAGCAGATAGATTTTCTTCAGGCTTGCTAAATGTGAAATCTGGGATAAGTTAGCTGATTATTAAACCCTATTTGAACCCGTTTAGCTCAGAATTATTTAACTGTAGACATTTCAGGGGTCTGCATCTGATGGTAACTTTAGGGCACATCTTGAAAAACAGAAGTCGGAACGCTTAATGAATTTGATTTACAGTTCATCATGCCTGAATTAAGCTTAGTATGTTTTATGTTTCATCTTTTAATCAACCCCGGAATTGTCAAAATGCTTGTGCTGTTAGTTGCCTTCTGGCAAGTAACGTTTTGCTGCAGAATTGCACAGCATTACGTAATCTCTGATAATCATTGTTTGGATGTCTTGATTCACTGGAGTTATAGAATCTCCAGTCTCTGATTTGAGACTGATACTTCCGTTTATTCCTGATCTTGGTTGTGGCCGGATATGCAATTATTATGTCTCATAAATTAGAGGAAACGTTTAAAGGTTACCATGTCCACGGTACTAGTAAAATGGAAAATAAGCAGCTTTTAGTGGTGGGGCGCTTTTAGCAACATGATATGTATGCTCCACAAGCTCCGTGAAAACGTTTGAAGATGTATAGAACTTGTTCACAATCTTAAATTTTCACAAAAACATGATTAAGCAATTGGCTCCGGAGAAATAAGAACTGAAAGGGACTAATCTCATCCTACTCTCAAGAAAAACATCCCCGGTGATGGAATTAACATCAAAGAACAGGCAAAAAGGAAGCCAACCACAAAATGGAAAGAGCCAACCACACAATGGAAAAGAGCTAGTAAAGTCTTACGTAGTGCATCATCAACTGGTTAATGCAGCATGGTTAAATCTCTTCATGAACTCGTTGACAGTGTTCCAAGAAATCTCATGTCTTCTCTTCAAGGCGACTTCGTCAGAGCGAGGTAAGAGCCGCTACATGAGGAGTGGCAAGTTAGGAACGGATGATCACTTTTTCCTGAAGTGGGGGGTGTGTGTAATCATCTGCCTTCTCCAGGTGAAAACGAGATATTGAGCAGTGGTTGGTATAGTTTTGGTGGGGAAAGTGAAGAGAGGTACTCGTGAGCTTATGATTCTGATGTTAAGAACGAAAATGTGGAAAGCCAACAAGGGTTTTGTCCTTTTTGTGACCATTTTGGTGCAGGTTCTACTTATTAGTTCTTCAGTTTCTGATGATGATTACTGTGGAGGGATCAGACAAGGTATGGTGGAACAGAAAGAGGAGAGGGTAGCAATTGCTGCAGAAAAGAAGACAGGTTCAGTGGCAGGTTCTGTTGCTTCTAGGATAGCAATCATCTTTTGGTGTCATCTCATGGAAGAGTTGAAGTTGTGATCATTAATACTATTTGCTATTCACTTATCAATATACCTGTTCATGCAAGGAGTACAAAAATTTAATTTGAGTGTTGATTCATCGTTCCATATCTAGTACTTTTATAAAGGAATGCGTGTCTGCATCTGTGTTAGGATGTCTCCTAAGTCCTGTAAGGATGTCTCAGTGTGATGCGAGTGCATTCCTTCGTAGGTTGTAACCACAATCTCTTCGTCCTTGGAACTACGTTGGACCTGCTTCTTCACCTTGCATCCGTTGAACGTGCACTTATAATAACTTCTGCAGAAGAAAATTTGAAGATTTGCATATCTTTGGAAAGTGTCTAATGAGCAAATCTTGGATGTTATTGCCAAAATCAGAAATTCATGAATAACTTCCATGAAAATTAATTTGATGCTTTGCAGATAAAACGATGCAAACAAGATAATATCAAAGAAGATTAGATCCCAAATTTTAGAATTCTTAATATACTCCGATTCTAAATTTCATTTCAGTATCAGAAACTTATAGAACAAATTCATGCAATAGATGGGCCGTTCAACAGAGGATCCAGCACCAACTTTCCCGGAAAATAAGACGAAAACAGACACATGAGAGACCTACACATAGCAGCAATACTTGAAGATAACACCAACCTTGGAAACTTGTTGTTCTTAACAGTCTTTTGCCCATACTTCCTCCATCTGTATCCATCATCAAGAACATCAACCTGACTCTTCGTTTGAAACGCAATTCTATGCCTCCTATGCTCCTTGACATCCCCTGCTCTTTTTAAAGATGGTTGCACCTTTTTCCCTGAACCGCTTGTAGTCTTTATGTCACCGTTTAACTTTTCAGGTTCTGCCTCCGCCACATTTTTACCGTGACCATGAAGAGAAAAGAAAAGGGTCTCTGTCGTGTCTAATTCTGATGTAGAAGCTGAAGGTCCCGATGATCCAGGAAGAAGTATACGATAGCTCTCCATTGATCAAACGGAATAGTTTGAAGCCATGAACGAAGTTACAAGAAGAAGAAGCTAACCACACTTCATAAGAGATGGATTATATAGATTTGAGTATGTATATGTATATGTTGCAAAAAAGGTTAGGCGGCTGAGTGGCCAACGATTGATTCACTCACTACAGATAATGGAAAAGACAAAAAGAATAGTTTTATGCAGTTCAGCCAGACAAGTCGTAAACGACACGTAAATTGACAAGAACATGACGTTTTAAGATTCAAGGGTGACATAAAAATGGCAAGGTTTTCATGCAAAGCCATCATAGAGAGCAGAGTTGAAATTAACATGTCATGTACAAGGTTGCTTATCATTGACTTAATATAGACTCTGTATCTACTAAGTTCCTGCTGCTTTTTTAAGTGTAAGAGATTAAGTTGGTATTCTTGTATCGAATACTCAATACGCATTACGAATTCAAGTTATAAAACGAAAGTTGAAATGAGAAGGAAGGAAGAAGTGATTGAATCAGGGTGGATACTTGAATCTTTGTGATCAAGTTCATGATTAGGTGAGGGATTAATTTCCACCAATAGAAGATTGCTGTTTTTGGTAAATTCAATAGAGCTCACTGTACTGGTAAATCCAGTTTCGAGGTAAGTTCAGGCATCACCAACTAACCATTGCATTACAACAACACGTCAACTGGTCTTACAATTCCATGTGGAGTTTTTCACATTCTTAGAGTCAAAAAAAGCAGAAGCTGTAAGTTTCAGAGAAGAAAAACAAGTGCAATACGTCCATCTCAGTGGATTGAATTTAACACTCCCGAGATTTACGCCATTATCAGAAATACGAAAGCATTATAAACATTGTTCAACTGGTGGCTATTTTGCTGGTTGATCATACTACAGAAACTTACCCTTTTAACAACTTGTCCTAAAGCACAACTTTGAGGATTGTTCTGGTTAATATCCTTCCAGGTCAGCGCCTGTAGGGAATAGTGATAATAAGAACAATTGTATTGTTAGTGGCTAGCAAGGTAGTTGACACGTCGCCTTTAGCACTCCATACAAAGTGAGACAGCAAATTGGTTCTCTTTAGGGTAGAAAGATTTATAGGATTTTCTATATCAGGAACTGAAAAAATGCTATTAACAAAGAAGAAGACTTGCATCACTTTCAGTGAGATTTAAATCAGCAATACACGTTATACTCAATAAACTCTCAAGTGTATGCAGTAGCAACAGTGTATGTTCATTTCTGATCAACCTGCAACCTCTTAAATTAAGAGATTATAACTTATTATACCAGTTGAACCATCCATTGAAGCAATAAGTTCTTTTAAAACAGAAGATACAGACAATATTTGGATTTGTTATACGAATTTTGAGCATAGAGAGAGTGCTGAATGTTATTCCTAGCAACTATTGTACTTGAAGGACTCAATGTATCAGTTGCAGATTCCTAAGGTTAACAACATGCGATGAAGGCTCCAATGCTATATATGTGTAAAAGAAACCCTTCCGTAAGATGCACAGTTTCACCTAGGAGTTCAGTTCTTCCCATGATTCAATCCACGCAACCATGGAGTCACCAAGTTGATGGAAGTAAGGATCAATGGGACCAAGCTTTTCCTTAACCAGTTTGGAGAGCTCAATGAAGCACCTTTGCACAGTGGTACACTCCTTTGGGAAAACAACTGATTGGAAGAATGGGATAATCTGTTCAAGCCAGTATATTCCCTTTTGTTCCTTCTTCATTGTATCAAATGGATTGTTTGCCTCGTTATGCCAAACATACGGTAGCCCTGTCTTCACGCCAAGACCCAGATGGTCGCAGATGACCTGATATCCACATCCATTGTTAACATTAAATGTGTTACTTGAAGCTGTATATATGAGAAAGCAACTTCCAAGAAAAAACACAAGCAATCCATAACTGTGCAATGCTCCCACAATCAGAAAATTCACCAAAACTTGCAGGCCCCCAGGCATCAGTCACTATAATGAAGCTCGACATAGAAAATTTGAACTACCAACTACACAATCCAATCAATTGCTCTAATGTAACCTAAATGCCATCCAAATCAGAGGAGATTATAAATAGTTGAAAAATGTGAATAAATTGAGTAAAAGAATACCTTTGCACACCAGCCAGCCCACATATCATCGCATCTGCCAAAGGAAGCATCACCTATAAGGCCAAAGTACATGGCAGGACCTATCAGTTCCCTGTTGAAAGCAAGATTCATACCACACAATGGGAAGAGGGTACCCTTTGGAACGGTCACAACAGCATCAACATACCTATATCAGAAACCCATCCACAGTTAGGCAAACATTACGGTGGGATGGGCTTCCTAACCAAAAATCCAAGGCTTTGAAGTCAGAACGTATAAAGCTCACAAATATATGAAAAGACCAAGAGTTTTGCCTTTGGAACAATATTAGCTATTTCTAAATCCTGAAGACAGAAACTGAAAACTTAAATTGCTAACATACTACTACACAACTCCAAGATAACACTACTATTCGTCTTAATTCTTAAAGCACATTGAGATGAGACCAAACAAAAAGGCAATTACTAGAAACCAGAATGGCAAGTGAGCAAAGAAAGATAGAGTAGCGAAGGGTGACTGAACCTGGTGTTGCGCTCAAGAGGCTTGACAAGCTGAGTAGGAGTATCATAGTCAGGAATGTTGAGCCAAAGCCCATGAGAAATGGCTGTGGGGACTCCTTCTCTCAAGCTAAATGGGTAGCCTCTAACAAAATCAGTTCCATCTCTGTATGGATCATACAAGGTGTTGAAGAAAAAAGGGGTCGATGGTGTCAACAGATTCTCTATGTGCTGTTGCAACGCATTTATCTCTCTTCCACTCGGATCCTTGGCCACCTTAATTAGCCAATATCAGAATTTCTTTAGTTCACGCCTTATTCAAGAAAATAATGACATGTGAAACTAAAACACCATCCCCATCATAAGATCAGACAACGAAAGCTAGCTCTCAAAATTACGAAGGAACTGGAAAAAAAGTACAGAAATTTGTCTCGATCTATCAAAAGGGGTCCAAGATTTAGCACTAAAATCCAAAAGAATCGCATAAAGTTTCGACCTTTTTCAACAATTTTCTTTTTATAGAAACTGTAAAATGGATTCTAGGCACAAACAGAGTAAATGGATAGCTTGTCTTAGGTTAGATGCAAACTAAGACAACTATTCGGATTTCGAAATGTAGCACAGAGAGAGATTTCGCACTTACAAAGCAATCGTCGTCAATGGTAAAAATATACTTCTTCTTGGCCATCAAGAAGCCAAAGCAGCGACACGCAGAGTCCTTGAAAGCGATGCAATTAGCATTAGGACCAAGAACCCGATTCACATCGTTCCTGTTGTAAAGCTCGTAGTCAAACCCAGCTGGGACCTGAATACTCTTACTCGGATCTCCGTCCTGTACAATGATGAGATGATAAGGCTCGAAAAATGGTCTCCACATCTCCAAGAAGTCCAAGTTTCTCATGGTGGGAATCACAATATCAAGCTCATGTTTAAGTGGTGGGGTTGCTGGTTGAGCCATTGCTGGAGTGACTGATAGCGACGGTGTACACGGTGGCGGAGTGCGGTGGTGTGAAGCTCAGGTGAAGCCTTAGCGGGTTCTCTTAAGCGAGTGGAAAGGTGATTAAGCAGTTAAGCAGATTGCTAACACTCTGCTTTAAGGGAAGTTAATTACAGCTTTAGCTTCTGGGCACATGGAGCATTACGCCAGGCCTTTAGTCGCTGCACAAAATCAGGAGTTATGTTTTTTTATTTTTATTTTTTAACATAATTTAAATAAAAGACAATGATTGGCTCAATGTTTTTCTTTTCAAACAAAAAAAACAATATTTGCTATTCTTTATGTGCATATTTGGTAAACTTTTGGATTGAGTCGATTGACACAATAACTTATAAATCACATTAATTGGATACTTTCCACTAAACAAGCCTTGTACGACATTGATTGAGAGAGTGTAGATAGAAAAATTCGAATACAAAACTTTTTGATTTCATGTCCTTCTATTCTACCAACTTAACCATTCTTAAGAGACTCAATGTTTTAATTACTAAATTGATTTGACTAAGTTAATAATAAAAATTTTAAATTAGTAATTTTTGTTAATTTTTATAAAATAATTAATTTTTATAAATTAAAATTAATTAATTTTTATTAGATAGTCTTTTTTTAATTAAATTTTAACTTATTCAATAAATAAGGAGATTTTTAAATTATTTTTCAAATTCTTCAATTTTATTCGATATTTAACCAAATTTAAAATAATTTAATACCGATTGAATCTTTTAAAACTTATTCTTTCTAATTTGGTTTTAAAAACATTAGGCTTAAGTTGAATTCTCTTAAAATTATAACTGTATACTTCGAGTTAAAATTTAAGGTTGATTATTTGAGCTTGAAGTTATTCTAAACATATTCAAATTAATCTATTAAAAATAAAATTTTTATTTTATTTTCAATTAAAATTACAGAAAATTAATTATATAAATAATAAAAAATTCTTTTCATCTTCTAAATCAGGCCTAGAATTGGTTTTATAATTTAATAGAGATAATAGCGTCGGGATAGAATAAAAAAATTAAAAATTTGAACATTTAATTATCATTTTTATAAATTTGAGCCTTAATTTTAAAATTGAGCAATGTCAAAAAAAAATTTAAATTGAGCAAAATTTGAACTTTTGTTATAATTAACCCTTAAGGAAACTACGTCGTTTGGGAAGTTAAAAAAAACTAATATAATTTGGCTCTTCAGGTCGTTCTCACACCAATCTCTCTGTTTCTTTTTTTTTACTTCATTACATGAGATCAATGAGTCTCGAAGCCCTTTGCCAACTGATATTGATAGTAAAATCGCCACTTTCTTAGATAATATCGATGTTCTATTGGCTGAACACAGGGTGGAAGAAGCAATACAAGTCATGGAAGCTGAAGAGATAAATTGTCCAGAGCTGAAAGGCCCAGGTGATGATTCAGAAACTTAGGAAATATCATATAGATCAGCTTTTTTTAAGAGAAAGTCAATGCTCGAGGATCAGCTAATTGGGACTGAACAACCTCTAATCAGCATTCTGGAGCAGAAGAAAGCACTGGGTGATTTAATTTGGTTGGGAGGCACACCAACTGCTACTCAAATCTTTTCTTTTTTTTAATTAGGAACTGTCGGAGTATATTAAAAAAAATAAGTATAAGAAAGCAGATTCTCGATATATCCTCAAATAAGATACGTTGGTACCCGATAGGTGTAATATCAAAATAGGTTACACCAACAACAAAATATTTAGCGTGTGTGGCAAGTCAGTCGATGTATCTATTGCTTTCTCGGTATACATGCCGATGAACAACAAACCAATTTTGTGTAAACAGTTCGTGAATGCCCGCTACAATAAGGTTAAGCACCTGTATACGGTTGGTTGAGGAGGAGGAGAGGATTTTGTGCATCGCCAGCGAATTCACTTCCAGTTCTATAGCGAAAGCCCAGGCTCCAAGTGAGGGAGATGCTTGTAAAGACTCCCAAGAGTTCAATAGATATCGGAACGTACCATTCGAGATTCTGAATGAAGCCTCCAAGCCAATTGCTTTCACTGTCTTGTATAATGCCACCTGCTGTAGCCGTGAATTTGGCGCGATTACTGGCTCTGTCTATGTTTAATTTGATCCATTCCGGCGGCAACTTGCTTCAACTGATGAGTAGCTCTTGGCGGGGGCAGAATCTGGTGTTAGTTCGGCTTCGCCTCTAAGAAGATATGCAGAGTTAATTTGCATAAGACAAAATGAGAAAATCATGAGAGAAAGGCCAATTAAATTGCTAATCAAATAGAGAGTATTGATGATTTCCTTTCCTCGTGATCTGTGTATCTCATAAAATTTCCAGTTACACCATCCAGGCTTGTCTTTTCAATGATCTGATTGACATCAAAGAAATCTACTTTATGAATGCAACTATTTAAAATTTAGGGCCAGAATTTTACCTTCTGTAAGATACCTACTTGTCTCAAACGGAGATTAATCTAAGAATGGATAGCTTAAAGATGTTTTTTTATAATTAAAACCCTCTTAAGACACCTTGCAGACAACTAAAAAAAATGTATACACTAAAGGGTTGTTCCATGTGCAGAAGGAAAATTTGAAAATGTTGTGCGATTGATGAAGGATAATACACTCTCTTCAGAGACAGTTTCTGCTTTAGGTGTGGTGGCAAGTAGTTGTGTTCTTGCGACCACATATTGAAGAAGTGTACAGTTCTCAATAGTCAATACGACTATAGAAGTGTTAGAGTTGAGCTTTAGGGTTGGTCAGTGGACTCAAACCGCTAACATCCGCCGCAGGTTAAACAGCGGCCTCTCGGCTCCGACCGATTCTACCAATTTATTTTAATAATTTTCGTTTTCAAATTTTGATTTTTATTTATTTATTAATTTTTATAAATTAAAACAATAATTTTTACTTAAATTTTATATTCTTTATTTATATTTTTAATTTTATTCGAGCATTAATTAATTTTATCATAATATTAAATTACTTAATCCGTGAGCTGAGGGCATCCCGGGTCTGAATGACTTTATCAAACAGTAGAGTGACGCCCATCCGTATCTGTCCTGTGGGGTACTTGCCATGATGGCATGCAGTGAAAAGAAATTGGTAGGAATCTGGAATTAAATGGTTTACGTCGACTAATCCACTGCAGCCCGAAGGTCCCAAGTTACCATGTAAATTCGACTTGCATAAAGCTCGAATTGTTATGCTTCCTCAGACCCAGTTCCCTGGCACAGAACTAGCCTCCAAAACTCTGATATGGAAAACCAACAAAAGGATTGAACAAGCAGCAGGAATCTGACAATACTCAATCCCCCTCCAAATTATTGGATTTTGCATCCATTAGGTCCTGTCCTGATGTTGCTTTTTCGGGATAAGGAATAGCATACAGGGATAAAGAGTTCACGATTTGTCTGCTTAATAACAGCTTACTTATAACAAGAACAAACTCGAATCCAGGACTGGAGAAACAAGAGTGATGAATTGCCTCTCTGAGGTTTCATGGTATTCAACTAAATCTGATGATAGTAGCCAATTGGTACCGATATAACTATTCAGTGATATTAGGAACAATTAGACTTAAGATACTAAACCAGAAAATCACTTGGCATCGCAAAACTCTTAATCAATAAACCCTCAGAACTACTACATTAGCGCCCATGAACTCACTTAAAGGTGCAATCTTTTCAAGAAAATCAAGTTCAAGATAGGTTCTTTCTTTCTTCTTTCTTCTTTTTGTTTTTTTTTTTTCTGTTTTCAGATGATAATTTTGTACTCTTGAAAGTCAGATATTACCAGAAGGTCCAGAACTCCCAGAACTCCATATATGAGACTTCAATAGACCCAATAGATCAGCTAAGACCTTCCTCACCCAACCCCCGTGTTTGGTGGCCGGAGCTTGTGCTCTAGCCACTTCCGTCTCGGGATTTTCCATCACATCATCGCCAACCTTGTGTTCTTCGTGTTCTACACAAAGTACTTCATTGTCTCCATTGCCAGCTTTCTCTTGCATAATCACATCACTCTCAACCTCAGTACTCGTCGCTATTTCAGGTGTATTCTCAGGTTTTTCAACCGAGACGGCGGTTTCAAAACGACCCGTAATCTCTTTGCCTTTCCTTCTGCATCGATTCTGCTTCTTTGGGAACGGTTTCTGCACCAAGTATTCTTCGAAAGATTCAATAACCTGTCCAATGAGCTTACTATTAGGGGACAAACCCCACTTACGCCAAAAGACGCTGTAACATTCAAAACACCCACATTCAAAGAGTGCAACTTTCTGCATCCGCTTGGTGATTGCAGTAGTTTTGTACTTATTCTTGGGATGTTCGCTCAGAAGTGGAGAAGGGTTTATGGAAGACTTCGCTATCATATAAGCCAATACTTTCCGGTCTGGGATAGGAAGAGACAAAGCTGTAACAAGGATGGTCTCTGGTAGGTGCTTTAACACTGATTCAGGATCTATAGATGAAGAAGAAGAAGAAGAAGAAGAAGAAGACGAAGAAGGGTGCACCTTGCCTTTTCTCTTACCCATCTTTATCCCGTTTCTTGTCAACAAAAATATAAAGGAACACGCCTTCTCTGCAACTTTATTCTGAAGAAGATGCTGTGTTCTTGAGAGTCTCCAGTCCCAAGAAGAAAGGCGGGTCCTAGGGGCTAGCTAGAGGGAGCAATGGCTTTACAGAAAAACGGGAGCTTTGATTGAGTTGAGATGGCTTGGGGGAAAGAAAAGGGAGAGCTTTGAGGACTGACTGAGGAGGGTTCATTGGGATAGGGTTAGAGTCATCTTTGGCAGGTAACAGTAACACAGCCAAAACCAAAAAGTCTTGTCCTTGAGGGGTCGTATCGCATCACGCCTTTATGCCTCCTGCATTCACAGGCTGCATAGTTTTCTTGAAGGGTTCATTGTCTATTAATTAGACTGTAAATTTCGTAAGCCATGGTCAAAAGTTTGATTGAAATGTTTGAAACGCAAATGCTAATGTTTTAAAAACGAATGTTAAATTGATAAGATTGAAAAATTGAGATTTAAATTATTATAAAATTAAGTAAAAATTGAATTTAAAATATAATTAAAAGAGATTATTCTTAATTTGAAATTTAATTAAAAAGATATTTTAAAAAATTAATTTATTTGTTTTAGTTTATAAAATTTTATTAATTAATAAAAATTGATCGATTTTTAAAAATAAAAGTGGTAAGAACTCTGCTTATAAGCCCCCTATCTGACGTTTCTTTATTATCACACTTTGGTTTCTTATTTATTTATTTTTAGTTTAGTATTTTCTTTACTGATTATTATATTCATTATATTGTCTATCTTTAATGAATCTGTTTCTGTAATTTGCATTATTTGTATATTGTCTCATTTGCATATAGGTCTATTGAAAACAGCTGCTCTATTATGTAAGAGTAAGGTTGAGTACTATCAGACCTCCCTAAATTCCGCTTCATTGCGAAATTTTGAACTAAGTAATGATGATGAAAAGTAGTTAAAGTCAATCGAACCACCAAAAAAAGAAATTTAAGCTAATTGATTTCCCTATAATTGATGTAAAATTTTAAAAATTTTAAGGTGTACTTGGTTTACCTAGAAGAATAGTAATAAGAATTATAATAACTTTCATTCTTCAATATATTAAGAGTATGCAATATTATTCCAAAAGGGGATATAAAAATACTGTTTATCGAATTATAATATATTACTAACAATCTTTTTTTATTCCTTACTTATTCCCTTATTTTCATACCAATTAACTAAACACTCACTTAATTTGAATATTCAAATCTAATTTTAATATTTGAGTTTGATTAAATTTAATTTTAATAATTTTAAATTAATTGAAATATTTAAAATTGTCAAATTGACCTAAAATTTTAATTTGTAAATAACTTAATCTCAGAAGTTGTTAAGGTTTAAATTCTCAAATGACCACTTTAATCAAAATTAATATTTAATTTATTGATTAATTTATTTAAAATACATGATTTAAAGTTATATAAAGATTAATGAATATTTAAAAAATAATAATTGGGTTAAGAAAAAAAAGAAATTTGGACCGAAAATGTAAAACTAAGGTGATTTGGTGCGCAAGTATACCTATCCTTCCACATATATTCAAGTGATGCGGCTCCCCTACTGTCATGTAACAATAGGCATTGACCCGAGATAAGTGGGACGTGTCGGTAAAGTAATGAATGTACGGACTAAAAATCATTTAAAGTTTTAAACGTATAAATTTTAAATCGTGTAAATTTTTATTTTTATTTATTTTAATATTTGTTATTATTAAATTAACCATTCAGTAAAACAATAATTTTATAAATTAAAATAAATAAAATTTATTTTTTAATCAAGCTTCAAATTTTTCCATACATAAGAAAACTTTGTTTCAATCATATTTAAAAAAAAATTTATTCAATCTTTAGTTATTCAATTGAATCTTTTAAAATTTAAACTTTTACTTTTTTCTTTTTAATTTTTGATTTAATTTTTAAAGCATTAATTAATGCATTAACTTTAAATTTTTTACCATTATTTTTAAATTAAAGAATATTTTGGTACGAGAATAAGAATCTACTCTTTAACATTTACAGGGTAATTGGATACGAAAGAAAATAATAAAAAAAGATAATTAATAATATATTATGATTATATGAATTACAGTCAATATAGAAAAAATGAAAGTTATTTTTATTTTTATTTTTTTACTATATTTATTATAATTTTCATTATTAAAAGTATATCAAGCCCATGACTTAGGTTCCCCTGACAAATGGAAAACTTCGCTCGGTTGCCCTGCGTGAGGGGTTAGGCCATGCTGCTCTCGAACTTATGCTAAGTGGTGGATTCCTGCTCAGTTTGGATCCAATTTGGTCCCATCGTCTGTTTTTAAATTTGGCTCACGGAATAGAAATTCTATTTTTAATATATTTTTAATTTTTAAATAATATTTTATTTGGTTAAACACAAATATTGAAATATCTAATCATAAGATTAAGTATTTATTAATTTTTAGAAATTGTTAAAGATCATCAAAAGGTATTTTTAGCTATTTTAATAATAGAGTTATTTGTTGAAGAATTTTTTAATAATAATAATAATAATTATTATTATTATTATTATTAGGAATTTGATAATAATAATAATAATAACAATATTTAACTGTTAGTAGAAAATTAATAATAATAATAATAATAAGGAATAATAAAATTAATAATAAGAAGAAGAAAATTAATAATAATAAAGAATTTATTCATAATTAATAAATAAAATTATTAATAATAAGAATAACAAAAAGTTGAAAATTAATAATAATAATAATATAAAAATCAATAAAATCAATAAAATTAATAATAATAATAATAATAATAAGTAAAAAGGTAATTATTATTATTATTATTATTAATGAATAATAATAATAATAATAATAATAATAATAATAGTAGTAGTAGTAGTAGTAGTAGTAGTAATAATAATAATAATAATAATAATAATAATAATAATA
>JANIJH010000007.1:54149951-54163922 GCA_024520975.1 Erythroxylum areolatum
AGGAAGAACTGCACTGAGCATGCACCTCTTTCTCTTCTCTATCGTTGCACGTGCACGCATCTGTCACGTCTACTTTTACAGGCAACACTCCGCAGGGTGCTTCGGGAAAACGAGACAAGATCCTCTGTCCAATTTTATGGTATCTTATTGTGTCCAGTGAATCTCAGACATTTATTTATGCGAGACCCGCATTTATTTATGCGGGATCTACGTGAGACCCACATAAATGAATGGCTAACATTCACTGGACACAATAAGACATCATAAAATTGGACAGAGGATCTGGACTCCGGGAAAACACCATTTTTTACACACAAGATCTGGTGCCAGTGCTTCGTGTTAATGGTTTGGAAAGCTTAGATTAACATCTATCTATAACACTGTAGTGCCAATGCCAGTTCAAGTTCAATTATGGGCTCCACAGGATATCATTGGATGTGGAGCCCATTGGATATCCCTAACCATTCAATGTCAAGTTCTATAGAGTTTAACCTAAAGTTTGAACGGATATTAAAATAAAATTAAACTATTTTTAATTAATTAATTTAAACTTAATTGATTTTCTCAACTTAGATTTTAATTTTAATTTTATTTATTAACTGTTATGTCAATTATATTTAAAATTAAAATATCATTCTTAATTATATTTAATTTCAAATTAACTAGATCTTTGATGAATTTTTATTTTATTTTATTTTAAATTATTAAAATAGAAATAAATTTTTAACCCAGTCTCAAATATAAGATCTTTAAATTAATAAACATCATGTCAGTTTCTCCTAAGTTTGTTCTTCGTTATAAACCACAATTATGTTCCATTCCGTTAGATTGCACCAACTTCTTCGTAATCTAATAATTTATGATATCATAATGTTT
This sequence comes from Erythroxylum areolatum, assembly GCA_024520975.1. Lineage (NCBI taxonomy): Eukaryota > Viridiplantae > Streptophyta > Magnoliopsida > Malpighiales > Erythroxylaceae > Erythroxylum > Erythroxylum areolatum. Next base: position 54,150,828 of record JANIJH010000007.1, read on the forward strand.
TCAATGATTTAAAATAAAATAAAATATTTAAATGAATAAAATCACAAAAGAAATTTATTTTCTTTACTCATAAAAATGATTAATAACTTAATATCTTAAAATTTAAAATATAAATAAATGTAACACATTTAAAAGAGTTTAATATTTTGTAATTTTTTAAATTCAGTCTTTAACATTTAAATATAGTGACTAATTTTTTTAAAAGTTGTATATTTACTAATATAATTTTTAAAATGATGTTTATTAAATTAAAATTAAAAAATCTTTAAAATTAATGTTTTAAAAACTAGACCGAAAGGTAAATTGGTAAGACAAGATGCTTAAGGTTTAAAAAATTCAATCGGTATTAATCTGTTATAAAATCGGCTTAAAATTGAATAAAATTAAAGAATTTGAAATATGATTGAAAGAGAATGTCCTTATATAATATTCCGCCTCTTAAAATTATTAACAGAATAAATTGTTAGATTAAGTCACATGAGTTATTTCATTTAAAAATTTACAAGGTGTATTTCATTCACATGCATAATATTCTTATACACATATGAATCATGATTTAGAAAACATTGTAAGGTAGTATATGCACCCCATTGACATGTTCCAGAGTATGGAACAAAAATGAATATGATATGAAAGTGCATTCTCAATGTTTTACATTTTGATTTACCAATAACATAAATTAATGGATTATAATTAGTGAATTGAGAATTTATTGTTACAATTGAGTAATTGATGAGGTGATACATCCATCTAGTCTTAAAAAATGTTAAAGAGCAAGACAAATTTATACATGATAATTTAGGTTGATTAGGCCTATGAAATGGTGCATGTGTCATTGGGAATAAGTAACAAATGACTCAATTAATTGGATGACAAGTGGCTTGAGTATATGAGGGACAAGTGACCCTTTAAATTTATGAAAAATGACACTTTAGACTTGTGACATATGAAGCTTTAGAATTGTGACATATGTAGCTTTACAAATGATGACATATGTAGCCTTATAATTAGTGACATGTGTAGTCTTACAAATAGTGACATATGTAGGCTTAAATAAGTGACATATAGAGCCTAAAGTAAGTGACACATGGACCAATAGAATAGTGGTATATGGACCAATAAAAGGATAACATATGTACCCATAGAAGACCAATAAAACAGTAATATATGGACTTAACATATGTACCAATAGAATGGTAACATATGGATTAGTTTGACCTTCTTGAATTTTCTAGAGAAAATGGATGAAAAGGCAATAGAAGTGAGAGTGTAGGTCGGCCATAAGGTTAGAAGAGAGAGAAAATTGAAAATGAGAAGAGAAGGAAAGAAACAAGAGAAGAGAAGAGGAGAAGGAAAGAAGTTATGAAGGTAAGTTGAAATTCTAGTTTCAATTTTATCTTTCTTTTTCGATCTATTTTTCATATCCTTATAGCACAAATTTGAAGAAACTCAAATAATGAAAGTTGTAGATATAGGTCTTAACTTGACTTTTGTAGAAGTGGCTTGACAAAATAATGACTAGAGCTCGAGTTATGCTTATTTCCCTAATATTGCCTGTGATAGACCCCTGTGCAGGAACCTTGTATTATTTCCTAATTTTTGAGGACCTTAGAGTCTGAATTAGTGAAAGTATAAAACATGAAAAATGATTATTGATGCCTTATTAATGATTATGTGAAACGGTTTGGTTAGGAGATGTCTTGACAATGATTTATTGAGGGTTGAGTATTGGTTGCCAGTCTTTTTCTTACCAGAAATAGGACATAATTTGGATGGAGATTATATTTTAAAGTGAGACGTTGTTTATGTAATTTTTTGATATATTAAGACTAATGGAAGTCTAGTTTCAGGGGGCACAAGAGTCATGACATTTGGATCTTTGTAGAGAGAGTTATGATTAAAAGAAGACAACTTGTTCATAAAGGAACATTAGAAAGAAACTGATGTAAACATTGCACATAAGGTTAGGTTAGCTTGATGGTTGAGGAGACACTGAGCTGAATTAGTAAGTGAATTATTGACTTTTTGGCATATGTTAGAATAACATTTATGATGATTGATTAGGGATGAATTTGGTTGTGGTGTTGGTGTTGAATGTGTGTTGGGAATTTAATGAATGGATTGATTATGTTATGTTTTGATTTTGATGCTTGAAAGACCATAATTTGGGAACCACCAAATGAATTATTTGAATTGGAATTAGAGATGAATTGATGATAAATTGAAGCATATTTAAGATATAATTGATGAATTATCTTGAAGGTTTCAAATTTTGAAAGAAAAGTGGAAGGAAAATGAAGGTGATCTTTTGGTTCACCCATCCCACGATTGTAAGAATTGTATTGGTCCCTTTCCACAATCGTGGAAATGCTTGGCAGTGAGAAAGAATTGTGTTTTGTGTTCTGTTTGAATCAAATAAGGATAAGGCAGCATGCATAGGTGTATTTGGACTTGATTAAGGCCTAAAATGAACTTGGTTTGATGATGAATCAATTGGTTAAGTGTTTGACGAGTTTAGGTTATTAATTGATGTTACAATGTAAGGAATGGATTGTTTGATATCAGTGCATATGAATTTAGGAAGTATGAGTAGATTATGGTATAAGGATGTTCCCATGGATGCAAATATGATTCAAAGGATATGAACAATGTGAATTGTTTATAAATGAACAAAAATTGGGCAATTGTGTGAATATAAAGCATTAGAAAAAGATTGGTGATCGTACAATTGATGAATTGAGAATGATCAAACTTATTCAAAGTATAAACCTAATTTCAAACAAGTTATTTACAAGTTATAATTAATGAATGGTCAAGACTTATGAACAAGGATATATACACGGAATAATCAATTGAGCATGCATTAAACATGACACATATACATATGTATGGATGAATAATTATGTGATTGATCAATTTAGTAATATGTGATTTATGTGTATATTGCATGATAACAGAAGCACAAATACACCAACAACATTCAAATATTGCCGGATGATAGGATTGAATTATCTTGTATTTTTTTTATGTATTTTCATGTGATTTTAATTCTATTTTTTAGATAAAATATTTAATTTGTGTTCAATTTGTGTTGACTACTAGATTAAATATTTGAGACTAAAAGGAGAAGATGTTCAAAACAAATTGGAGCATAATTGTAAAAAAAAAGATTAAAGGATGGACTGTGCGCTGTGTTTAACGCAGCAACGCACAGCGTGTCACAGCAACGCAACGTTAAACGCTGCGTCTATGCGTTTTACACACAAAAGGCAGTGTCCAAGGCACAAGCAGAATGAGGCGAGAGGGTTTTAAAGGAGCAGTAAAGTTTATTTGTCTTGTCAATGACCAGTGGCGGCATAAAGACATAAAAGAAGAGCACAAAAGCTAGACGTGGGGACAATTGCTGGACGAGAGGCTGCGGCTTGGAGAGTCACGACTGATCTAGAGCCGGTGCGTATAAAACCTCTACATTTATTTGTCCATCGTGAATAGTGAATAGTGAATAGTGAAGGGAAGAGTTGAGAGTGTCGAAGCAATGGGAAATGTGGCTTGTGCTTGGAGCATGAAAATGAAGATGGAAGGATAATTTTCCGACGCCGATTCAACGGAAATATCCATGCCAAGTCACGGTTAAGCTATTTTTATTATTTTAAAGTTGTAATTTTTTTAATTATTGTGTTGTTGGTATTGATTTGAATAGTTTTAGAATTAATGATCTTAATATATTATTTTGATCGTTTTATTTCGAATTTATTGGTAAAACATTGATTGTAAACCGTAGTCATTACTTTTGATATTTGTGAGTAGCATCTAAGGATTGTTAATCGTTAGGAACAACATAACTTAGGTTGGATAACCCGAACATGTAAGGTTACTGCCTATATTGATCGTTTTCCAATTCACAATGTGACTGCCAAATTGAATCTAGAGATCATATTCTAGGTTATTCGGTAGTTATTAATGATCGTATCTTGATTAAATGCAACTTAAGGGAAAACCGAGATTTGTAGAGCGTTCTATTAGTCTCAGATCAATAGTTCGAAAAGAATTGTAAAAACTTTAGAATGAAGGAATATGCTTGATTGTGTTTAGGCCGAGATTGACCCTAGAACTAGACCTTACTTATACTCAACACTTTTCTCATTTTTGATTGTTTGATTTAATTTATTTTCAATAGTTTAATTTTACTTTTAATTTCTAAATTGTTTAAAATCCAAAAACCCCCCATATACTTTCCTTGCATCAATTAATTTCATTACGAAAATTAACCAAACATTTCCTATATATTCGATCCTGACTTACCATAACTACAAATTTTAGTGTGCAGAATCAGGTAAATTTTGCAGTGCATTAGATCATCAAGACAATAGCTTACTGGAGAATACTGTGTGTAACCTAGATGTGAAATCTCAATTATACATGTGTTTATGTTTGAATTACGTGAGTTAACCTAGATGTTTTCTCATTATATTTGAATTGCTTTTGATCAACTATTAATATTGAATTGTTGTTGATGTGATTGTGATAATTCCAGATTGTATAGGAAGTGTTTAATGACTGTATGTGTTAGAAAGTGCCTAACTCATCCCCAAAAGCTAGCTCAAGAGGAGGAGGTTTGCATACTATTATAAATTGTTTAATGCTCTTATAATTGTCCGATGTGGGATTCCTGACACACCCCCTCAGTCCAGAGCAGGACTGGACATCTGATGGACATATTGGGCAAAGGGACATAACTGAGCACCGCCCCAAACCATCAAGACAAACTGATTTGGCTCTGATACCATGTTAGAAGTGCCTAACTCATCCCCAAACCATCGAGACAAACTGATTTGGCTCTGATACTATGTTAGAAAGTGCCTAACTCATCCCCAAAAGCTAGCTCAAGAGGAGGAGGTTTGCATACTATTATAAATTGTTTAATGCTCTTATAATTGTCTGATGTGGGATTCCTGACAGTATGTGAATGTGGGAAAATGTGAAGTCAATTGAATGTTGAATGTCGGACTTCGATCCGATAATTATGATAAATGATTGTGCACACCGAATGAAAGTGATTGATAGCACATTATGTGAAATGATGCGCTTCATGACATTAATATACATGATCAGATAAAGGAGCTGCGACCGAAGTTACCAGCCTAAAAAGAGCTTAAAGTTTAAAATATGCACAAAGAGCCACAGACTTAGTTGTAAATGAGTCCGGTATCTATAAGGGATATAAGTCAGTACCTAAAATGAGCCAAGTATCTATAAGAGATATGGGATAGTTAATAGGCACTCGGTCATACAAAATAAAAATAAAATTGGAGTCTCATGTGCATTTGCATATATAACTTTACATGTACCATTTGAATATTTGTAAAGAATGACTGAATTGAGTGGAAATAATGATATGCTATGTTTGTGTCTATGTGGATGATATGAATGAGATGAAATGAATGATTAGATTATCCTGAAATTATTATATAAAATGATTGTATTCATAATGAGCTTGTTGGAATATGATGAATTTTGTGATCAAGTAGTAAATTATGAACAACTTGATATATAGGATTTGATGCTGAATGATGTTTATGTCTGTTTAAGTGAGCACATTGATGATGGTTCACTCACTAAGTTTGCAAACTCATCAAAATTGCAACATTGATTTTTAGGTTCAGAGGAGACCTAGCTAGTCTAGTTGAAGTAACTTTTGCATTTAGATATGGGTCAGTGTCGGGATCAAGTGTACCTACAAATGTCTTAGTTATGTTTTATCAAGGATTATATCTTTCAACTTGTTCGTGAACCACAAGTGCACGGTTGTCGAAATGAGTAATAAATCGATGAGAACCAAGTCGTGTCCATAGGGATTATGAAAATTTTCAATTCTACGCTAGCTAACAATATTTGAAATCGGGTTAGGTGAAATTTTGGAAAATTACAAGCAATGTAAATAATAATTAAAAACTTAAAGGAAATTTTAAGCAACTACCCAATTTAATGCAACCAAAATAACTATGAATATGACAAATTTATGTAATAACTAATTTCAGAAAAGAGTGCAACAATTAACTAATTAAAAGTATTAACTTCAATGGGGATTGACTTTCTCTTAGGAAATGATATTTTTGCTAACCTTAAAATTGAATTAACTATCCTCTACAAATGAAATATCCTAATCTTGTAGGTGAATTTTAAGAGTAATAATCCGCTTCTTCCAAGGGTGAATTAATCTATCCACTCTAGATATTACTTAGTAATCCCTTACTTCAGTTCTTCTTAGAGTTTCTTAAGCTCCAAACCTTCAATTTTCACCTCTTAAGTTTCTTGGGTCTCCCAACTCACAAGAAAATCCTAATCGTAATTTCCTTTAATTGTCTAGCAAAAAATCCCTTTTTTCAAAGGTGAATTTATTCCAAGCCAACTTCTAATAATCCAAAGTAAGCACAATTAAACTCAAGAAAAATCAACAAGCATACGAATATTCAGTCATGGATTCAGCAATGTTCAAAATTAAAGCTTCAACAAAAATATCAAATCCCTAAGAGAAATTAAGGTTTTAGCCACAAATCATTATGTCAAGCAGTCCACAAGCATACAACGTAGATAAACTCATGACGGAATCAATTAAAAATAAAAAGCACGGCTCCAAACTACAACTGAATAATGTGTCCTCCCCTCTCCTTGTGTGGAGTGCTTGTGTAAAGAGGCAGCATTGTTGTGGTTGGAGGCAGCTACATGGAAGTGCTTGGAGTAGAGGCTACGTCTTTGTTTGGAGTGAATGGAGGCTGGAGCTTAGTCTAAGCTTTTGTTGGTGGAGGGCTTCGTTGGAGTTGCTTCCTTAAATGGGAGTGAAATTAAGGCTATGCGTGAGTGGAGGCTAGATTGATACGTGGAGGCTGGTGAATGGAAGCTCCTTGGAGAGTAGATGCTGGCTGCATTGGTGATGGTGCATGGATGAAGGTTACGTTAGTGGATGTGTGGGTTGCTTTGGTGAAGACAGCTTACGTTGGTGAAGAGGTGAGTGAAGTATGAAGGCTTACGTGTCTATGGAAGGTTGGAGAGGAATCAAGAGAGTCAGTCCAAGTGGGGGTTGCGTTGAGATAAATGAAGGTTGTGCTGGTGGAAGGTAACTTATGTTAGGCTGCTATATGTGCGTGGAATGGAGTGTGGTGGTTGTTTTATATGAGTGGGTGGAGGGCTGCTTTTGCAAGTGTGAGTGGAGAGTAGTTACTTCTTGTTCATGAGTGAAAAATGAAAAAAATATATGGAGGTTGCTTGCGTCAGCGTTGTGGGAGAGGGGGTCGACAAATAGGGGGCTGGTCAATTGCGCTAGTGGAAATAGAGGCAGCATACTTATGGGGCCTATTTTTAATAAGTGAGGCATGGAGACAACGTGTAGGTTGAGTGGAGTGTTGGCTGTGTTGTTGGTTGGAATGGGTCCTCTCTCTTTTCACCGAATGGAGTTGTTGCCCTCTTTTGTTTTGCAAAATGTTGGTCCCTCCCTTTTTAGTTCTTTAAAACACTAGCCCTCTCTTTTGCGGGGCTTCTTGCACTACTCTTTGTTTTTTTTTCCCAAACCAATGTTGGGCACTCCTTTTGTACGTTGTGTTTTCACCCAATGCATAGTCTTCAATTTGTTGTTGGTGTATGGCATTTTGTGCATTCCAAATTTGCTATCTTTTTGTTTTATTTTCCCAAAAAAAACTTATAACACTCAAAGATGATATAAAAACAGCAATTTTAGCATAATATCTATCCCAAAATATTGCACAATTCACCTACATTAATGCATTAAAAAAAGCCTATCAGTATCTCTATCAAATACCCCCACACTTAAACTATTGCTTGTCCCCAAGAAATTTAAACACAAAATTTTTTTCAAAAACAAATCGAGTGTGTGCATTCATTCAAACTCTAATAAACTCAAGCTTTGAGCTACTACAAATATCATAATTTTTTCATCAATGCACATAAACAAAGTCAAAAGCAGAAACTATTGATCAAAGGCACATATAAAATCGAGATAGATTTTCCTCACGTTTTCGCTCGAATCACCCAAGTATTTAGGGTTAGCGTTTCACTCAAGACTCCCCCTAAAAGACTACACTATCATAGGCTTGCATATTCACCAATTCTCTACTACATAAAATACACACCAATATGGATCAAAAGGACTTTTATTTAGGGTTGTAATGGGGTTTAGGTTAAGGCAAGATAAGAAGGTCACAGGTTGACTCACAAGCATTAACAAAGCCCTAAGCAAAAGGGACAACTAAATACAAAGTCTGAGATATGCAAATGAATACATGGAACTACGACTACTCGTCACTAACTAATGCTACTATGTTTGCTTCTTTTTCTGTGTCTTTCTTTCTTTCTTTTTTTCATTTTTCTTATTTTCTCTTTTTTTTCTTTTTTTAACAAGAGAAAACCAAAAGTAACATAACTCAATAAAATATAAGTAGGAGTATCTCTATAAACATATCAGAAAAACAAGTAAGCTCAAGAGTCCCAAACTCTAGGCCAAATGATCACTTAGCACTTCATTATTCTTATGATCGGGCAAGGCTAGTGGAGTTTTAGGTGTTTAAGTGTTTATTTTGTAATAAAAAACAGCAAAGGTTCAAAAGGGGTTGCAAGGGATAATGCATAGGGTGGGTCATTTAAGCTAATGAGTTTAAAACAAAGAATGCCTTCATCATTTCCATAAAGCATGCATCTTGTAATTTCAAACCAGTTCAATGCAAGTTCTAAAGGTAATCTTCATAAAGGAGTATCACACTTAAAAAAATAAATATAAAATGCATTCATGTAGGCTTAAAACCTCACAAGTACTTATGTGAAAATCCATCAAAATTTTATACATTACCTAATCACTTAAGCATCAAATTTTTGATTGAGTTTATGCAACTACCTACTTCAATCAATCCATATGATTCACCTTCCACTCAAGTTACCTAAGTCAAATTCAAGCACACAACTTAATCCTTAATCCAACTACTATGACATAATGATATGGTTCAACCTTCATCACAATTCAAGTGCAAATTGCAAAAAATTTAAAATTGGTCCCACCCCCACACTTAAATGAGACATTGTCCCCAATGTCAAAAAAAAATAAGGAAATGAGAACATGGGACTCCCTGGAGTACAAAAGGCTCAACAACTTGAAATCGGAATTCACAGCTCCAATCTTGCATTCCTTAAAAAAAACAAAACAGATAAAGAAAACATAAATGAGATACTCAAATGAAATCAATAAAAAGAAACTGAAATAAAAAAAACTAAAATGAAAGGATAAAATTAGGGTGCCTCTCAACAGGTGCTATGTTTAACGTCGACAGCTCGACGTAGCCATTTGATCACGGGTCCTTGAGTGAAATACTTGCAATGTTTCTCAACTCTTGACCATAATAATGCTTCAATCTTTGCCCATTCATTTTGAAAGTTCTTTCATCACTTTCCTCAACTTCAATCACTCCATAGGGGGTAACATTCTTCACAACAAAGGGCCCCGATCATCTAGAGTGTAATTTACCTGGAAAAAGCTTCAATCTCGAGTTAAAAAGTAAAACTTTCTCTCTTGAAGCAAATTCTTTCCTCATGATGTGTTGTTCATGCAATTTCTTAGTTTTTTCATTGTAGATTTTGGAGTTCTCATATGCTTCATTTCAAAATTCTTCCAATTTACACAACTGAAGAGATTAGTTGTCAACCGATTTTTGCTAATCAAGATTTAACTTCCTAACTGCCCAATAAGCCTTATGTTTCAACTCCACCAGAAGATGACAAGCTTTTCCTAAAACCAAACGATATGGAAACATGCCAATTGGAGTCTTAAAAGTCGTTCTATATCCTCAAAGGGTATCATCAAGCTCGAGAGCCCAGTCTTTCCAGTTGGGGTTTACCATCTTCTCAAGAATGTTCTTGATCTCTCGATTTGATATTTCAACTTGGCCATTTGAATGTGGGTGGTAGGGTAAAGCAACCTTGTGTCGAACTCCATATTTAGTTAAAAGATTACCCAGAAGCTTGTTGCAAAAGTGAGTACCTTCATCATTAATAATAGCCTTTGGAGTGCCGAATCTTGTGAAAATATTTTTCTTGAGAAATCTGAGAACAACGTTGGCGTCATTTGTTGGTGAAGCTATGGCTTCAACCTATTTTGATACATAGACCACTACCAAAAGGATATAGAATTGTCCACAAGATTTGGGAAATGGTCCTATGAAGTCAATACCCTATAAATCGAAGAGTTCTACCTAAAAAATGTTGTTCAAAGGAAGCTCATGACATCGTGTATATTACTCATTTGTTGCGTAGGTCACACGTCTTAGTGAAAGCATAACTGTCCATATGGAGCGTAGGCCAATAGAAATCAGATTGGAGAATTTTTTGCTATTATTCTTGTTAGGCAAAAGTGACCTTCATATGGTGATGAATAACAATGCTCCAAAATTGCTAGGACTTCATCTTCCAGGATACATCTTCGAATCACTTAATCGGGACCTCTCTTGAACAATAAAGGCTCATCCTATAGATAACTTTTCACATCAAATAGGAACTTTTTATTTTGGTATGGATTTAAATCCGAAGGAATCAAACCTGTAGCTAAATAATTCACCACATCGCAAACCATGGAAGCTTTTCATTAACTCTGAATAACTGCTCATCTGTGAAAGTTTTTTGGATAGGTATTGGAGGCTTTGATTCCTCAATCTCTAATCAAGATAAATGGTCGGCAACTGCATTTTATGTCCCCCTTTTTGTCTTTGATTTTCACATCAAACTGTTTCAAAAGTAACACCCATCGAATGAGTCGCGACATGGCATCTTTCTTTGCAAACAAATATCATATTGTCGCATGATCTGTGAAAACCACAACCTTGGACCTAATGATATACGACCGAAACTTGTCCAAAGCAAAAACAACCGCTAACATTTCCTTCTCTGTAGTGGTGTAATTTTGTTGGCCATCATCTAAAGTCCGACTAGAGTAGTAGATAACCCTGAACACTTTCTCTCGCCTTTGGCTTAAAGCTGCTCCCACTGCGAAGTCACTCGCATTACACATAATTTCAAACTGTTGTTGCCAATCAGGTGTGATAATCACGGGAGATGAAATCAATTGTTTCTTGATCAACTCAAAAGCCTACAAGTAATTCTCATTGAATTCAAATTTCACATCCTTTTCTAAGAAATTGCAAAGGGGTTTGGCGATTTTGGAGAAGTCTTTGATGATTCTCTAGTAAAACTCCTCATATATAAGGAAACTACGGACACCCTTTACATTTGTTGGTGGAGGAAGTTTTTAAATAGTTGTTGTTTTAGCTCGGTCCACTTCAATGCCATGGGCAGACACTTTGTGACCTAACACAATTCCTTCCCTCACCATAAAATGGCATTTCTCCCAATTGAGTACCAAGTTAGTATCCTGACATCTTTTCAACACTAGAGACAGATTATGTAAGCACTTATCAAATGAATCACCAAAAACAGAAAAATCATCCATAAAGACTTCTATGAAATTCTCAACCATATCCGAAAAGATAGCCATCATGCAATACTGAAATGTAGCAGGAGCATTGCAAAGACCAAAAGGCATGTGCCTCAATGCAAATATGCCAAAAGGACAAGTAAATGTGATCTTTTCTTGATCTTAAGATGCTATGGTTATTTGGTTATATCCCGAGTACCCATCTAAAAAATAGTAAAATGTATGTCCAGCAAATCTATCCAACATCTGATTTATGAATGGAAAAGGAAAATGGTCCTTCCTATTTCTATAATCCATACAAACCCTCCATCCAGTGATTGTCCTAATGGAAATAGTTTCATTGTTATCATCTTTAACTACAATGAATCCACCTCTTTTAGGAACAACCTGAGTAGGACTAACCCATGAACTATCAGAAATTGGGTAAATGATTCCAACCTTAAGCCACTTATGAGTTTCATTCCTAACCACTTCCTTTAATTGATGGGTGCACATCTTTAATATCATGAACAACATCAGTATTAGTCACACAAAACAAAGGCTCGGTTTGATAAAAAATTTTCAAGCATTGAAAAAAATCCAATACCATCATAAAACAAGCATCATCATCATCCATAACATCTTTTCTAAACATACCTTCCAAACATGTCAATAATGGATCTTTAGATATAAAGGAAGGAAAAGATGTTACCACACAAGAAGATAAGACATCCACTTGGTTGCAAGTCGGTGTATCACTTGGATGTTTGAGCGATCTGTATATGTTGAATCTTACCTTCTCACTATTTACATGCAAGGTTAGTTCCCCTTGTTGCACATCAATCACTGCGCCTCCGGTAACTAAGAATGGTCACCCAAGTATGATCGGGATCTCCTTATCTTCTTCCATGTCAAGCACTAGAAAGTCTGAAGGGAGAATAAATTTGTCAACACGAACAAGAACATCTTCTACAATACCTCGAGGATAAGTGAGAGAACGGTCGGCTAGTTGTAGGCAAATTGTCGATGATTTGACTTTTCCTAATCCCAACTTTTGGAAGATGAAAAGAGGTATGAGATTTATGCTTTCCCCCAAATTGCAAAGCACTTTACCAAAATATGTGTTGCCGATCTCACATGGAATTGTGAAGCTTTTCGGATCTTTCAATTATTGCGATAAGTTTCTTTGCAAGACTGCACTACACTCCTCGGTCATCAATACCGTCTCATAGTCTCCAAATCTCCTCTTTTGGTAACAATATCCTTGATGAATTTTACATAATTTGGTACTTGCTCAGTAGCTTCAATTAAGGGAATGTTGATCTCAAGTTTCTTAAAGACTTCAAAGAATTTTGCAAATTGATCATTGATTTTCGTTGTTTGAAATCTTTGAGCATATGGCAGCTTAGGGATGATTTTGTTTGCAAGTCCCCTTCCAGTTTCTTCTCCAAGTTAACTTCCTTCTTAACCTATAGAGGTGCACTTGCTTTTTTACAAGTATTCTTTCCTTCATTATCGTTGGACTGAGTGGATCTCTTTTCTTTAGGTTTCACCTCTATCTCTATTCGAATATTTCCATGTCATAATTGTTTTCTCCTGATGACTCGCAATACTATACTTTTAATATCAAT
>JANIJH010000007.1:54169085-54179086 GCA_024520975.1 Erythroxylum areolatum
ACGAAAGGCTTACCGCCCAAAACATTTATTGGTCATGTTGAACGTATGGGCCTTATAGATAAGTCCTTGTTAGCATAGTATTCTAACATGTATACATATCATTATATTGCTCGAATTGTTATGACACTTATGAATTCAATTACAGTCTTATGTTTTTGCACACTTATTGGTTATCCACATTATGTAATATACAATAATTATTATTTGTGAAATAACAATTACCGAGTTACCCACTTAAAGTTTAATGAGTTGAGTTGATTCTGTGATACATGGAAGGAATCGGGTTATATAACTTGTGACCGCCATGATCCCATCAGCTTAATTCAATTAAGGGTGACTTGATCGATTCCATGTATTGTGTGCACTTAAAGTTGTTGGATCATCAAGTCGTAACATGGGCCAAGTGGGAGAATGTTAGATTATTTAGTGTCCCATGTAATTTATTGATTGAGTCCTATGAAATGCACCCGAGATAATGGTTATTGAGTATTACTCGAATGGGTCTCAAATGGGTTATAGACCCTTTTCCTCTCTCTTCTAATTCCAAGAGACATGTCCTTTGGTCATGGTATATAAGTTGTAAAAACTTATGAAACGAATTATTTCTTAACCATTGAGAAAATTAGAACGAAAGAAGACGAGAGGAAATAAAAGCGTTTAACGAAATCGACATCTCACAACAATCGATATGGATACGGGTACGCAAAATAATTGTCGATCCTATAATTGTTTTACACTACTTGATTGCTTCTTTGTTATCAACTCTTTTTGCAATATATATTGTTATTTTTATCGGATGTTTTGAATCTTTTGATGTAATATTATTTATTAAAATGATGAAATTGTATTATTGTAATTTGTAATATTTTAAATACTTTGTATTATTCTTAATTTGATGTATATATGATGATGATTGTCTTTGTTTATATTAATTGTGGTTATTATTTATATATAAAATATTTAAAATTTATTGTTGTTGACTTATTTCATATTAATTGTCATTATTATTTATTATTAAGACTTTTGAAAGCATGGTTGATGTAAACAGTAAACTGGTAGTATACAGTACAACAGTACAATATATTAATATGGACTATTTTGCAATTTTTAAAAATTTTAGGGACTATTTTATAAATTTAAAAAATTGCCCGAAACAGTACTCGGTACCGACCAGTACCGGTATAGTTTCGTTTCAGTACTCAATTCGGTACTAAGCCTGGTACGGTATTCATAACTTTAGTTTTTGGACGACTTAAAAAAATCAAACAATTTATTATTCCTAAAAATGATGCCCACGTAGACTTACCTAAATTTCAATAACAACGAACCCAATCCACACCATATTAAGTTAGTGAATGGTATGGCTTCTAAGTGAGCATATAAGCCGAAAATTAAGGCCCAACACTAGAAAACTCTTGCTCTTCGATTCCTACGATCCCATCTTTCATTTCCCAAGTGTCTGGATAGCTCTAGCGATGGCCCTTTCGGGTTTCCAAACCAGACTATGTTATGTTTCCTGGTGGATCCATTGAAGCCAGCAAGAAACAACGAACTTGATGACCCATGTGAACCCAACAAGTCACAACCAGATTATAACCATAATATTTCAGTTCCTGTTATTGTAACTTAACCTGATCACAACTTCTGGTGATTGAACGTGGAGTATCATTATAAAGCAAGAACACACGTATGTTCTTTTGTTTTGTTTATGATACAAAGTGAGTTTGTTGTTGCTTCCAAATCATCCCAACATGTTGTTGTTTATCGATTTGCATGCTCAAAGCCCAGAGCTGGTTTCGTCCGTGGTTTTGTCACTTGGGCTACCGTGACTTTTGGAAACAAGTAGTAATTTGGGTGCTTGAGCTTGAAAGGTCACTGCCATTAACCACTCAGAAAGGATACCGACACTGTTGGGTTTGTACTAAATGGGGTAAAGCTAAATTCGATAAGGGTTTTTGCTTGGAAGGGATTGGACAAGCTCACATGGAGGAAGCCACTTTGATAATAAGGATCTCAAGCATTGTGGGTCTAAATTGTAACTCTTATGATTGAGAGGTAAGGGAGTCCAGTAAATTATGTTTTAAATCTAAAAATTTTATTTAATTTCATAGATATTATAAAATTTTATTACAAATATAAAAGGTTAACATGTTAATTTCTAAAATTAATCTTAAATATGCATTTAAATGATTAACCACATAAAAATTGAATGGTTAGTAGAGAGTTAAATAAATATAATATCATTCTAAGTGGTAATATTATGTTAATTTCCATATATTATAAAAATAAAAATAATGAATTAAAAAAGTGTGCTTTACGAAGATATTTTTTTATAAGGATTAAAAAACTTAACTGATTTCCCCGATAACACGATTTATTATAATAAATCGAACCGAAAAGTTAAAAACTGAACTGATTTGATCGTTTCAATCATAAAATCTTAAATTGTCCTATTTTTTAATTGAATTTTTTTAACTTTTTGGATCGATTTATTATAATAAGTTTTGTCGTTAAAAATATATGAATTTATTAATTAATTGGTTAATTTTTATTAATTAATAAATTCTTATAAATCAAAACAAATCGATTAATTTTTATTTAACAAAATTTCAACTAAAATTTAAATTATTCTATGAGTATGGAGAATCTCTTTTATTTAAATTTTAAAATTTGAAAATTTTATTTATTATTTAGTCAATTTTATAACAGTTAAATCTTTTAAACCTTAAATTTTTTATCTTGCTGATCCGATTTTTAAAATATTAGTTAACTAATTTTTAGATATTCTATTTTATTTAACTAATTTTTACTCTATTTTATTAATTATTTTAATTAAAATATTTTAACTCTGTGTCCCTATATCTTGTCCACACGTTTATATAAGATTCATATAAATTAGGACAAGATTAAGTGAAAGAGACGCGGAGTTATAACGTCATAGCCGGGTACTCTAGCCCCACGGTCTTAGATCAGTTTAACCTCAACGAACTTGACTGGATAGAAACCCGATCCATCACTTCAGCGATCAGTCCAGGTGTTAGATTGAAAGCCATAATCACATTTACAAGTCTGGTACGAAACTTAAAAAGTTTGAAGCTGCATGCAACTATGGCGTCCTTTTCCAGCAGTGGAAGAAGTTAACTACTCGTCAGAGTCTGTAATTTTCGTAATTATCGGACAAGATCCTCTGTCTAATATCAGTCCAGGTGTTAGATTGAAAGCCATAATCACATTTACAAGTCTGGTACGAAACTTAAAAAGTTTGAAGCTGCATGCAACTATGGCGTCCTTTTCCAGCAGTGGAAGAAGTTAACTACTCTTCAGAGTCTGTAATATTCCTAATTATCAGCCTCAGGTACCAGACTTAGAATTTTGGGAACAGTCTTCCCTTCATATGTAACTCCCCACTGCCTCTATGGCTTTCACGTTGCCCAACTTGAATATGTGTTGCCAATTGTACATAATGTAAGGTCACTTGTCATGATCTTCCAATGCAACAAACTATACGAAATGGGTCCTATGTCTAGTCTTTTATGATGCTCGTCTTGCTCCATAAACCATGCAATTATGCTCGGTGGGTGGATATGATATGCCCACTTTATCACAGTGAAAAGGGTATATCTGCTCACTCTGAAAGCATGTACCGTAAATACTAACTTTGGACTAGTTTCTCTTCTTCAAGCCATATTCTGGAGGTACATGTTATAAATATCATGATCAGTGTAACTTATATCATACCAATCTTCATCGTACAATGCTGCTTGTCTTTGTATATGACACAATCAATCTCGTGCACTTATTGCTGGGGACCCAAACCTAAACCACTCTATGGCATGTTTCATTTGGATGGTCAACGATTGGTGAAGTGTGAGCTGTGTATGAATTGCTAGCTCTTTGGTCACCTCAGTGCCTAAGCACCTAAATAGGTAGTTTGGTTTATTTTAAATCAGCACCTCCTCCTGTATCTCACCCATTGTTAGGGTTAATAGGTTTGGCTTTGGTATCACATTTGATCGTAAAGCAACCAATCATGGAAAGTATAGGTCAACTCCGTCTCTATTATATATTGTTTGGTAAACGATTTTTTTTTAGTATTTAAGGTTTTTATTAAATTTTATTTTTTTGTAGTGTTTAATTATATGCTTGTGAAAATAACTATAATTAATCTTTAAAACACTTTTTTTTAATTTAATGAGTTATTCTAGTATGGTAATTAAATAGACCTTCAACCCATTTACAGACGTACCATTATTTTCATAACAGAATAATTTATATAATCATTATAAAATATTAATACTAAAACTTAAATTTTAATAGAGATCTTATAAATCAAAATGCGCTTTCTATCATTATTATTTATATGAATATTTTAAAAGTCGAACCAATTCGGCCGATTTATCAGTAAAAACTTTGAACAGATCAATTTTTTTATTTAGTTTTTTACGTTTCGGTTTGATTTAGTTTAATAATCTTTGTTATTAAAAATTAATCAATTTATCAAAAATTGACTGATTAAATTTATTAATTTTTATTTAAAATTGAATAGACATGATTCTTCATTTAATATAAAACAACAAGTGGAGAAAATATCTGAAATTGCATGAATAATCAATAACTATTCGTCCACTTAACTGGATTAAAATGGGAAAACAGTTTCCTTCACCATCATTGTATGGAAAAGAAAATTTTGACAAGAAAGCTTATCACAAATAATAGTGAACCTCTTTTGCGTGCCACAGTTGTTTCGTGAATCCACAATAGATTCTCCAATTCAATCCGCTCCCTAATCTGATCATAAAGGCATACAAAAACCATGTCAATTCAAGGTCATCATCACCATCATCATCTTCATAACACTCATCCTATGAATCAGAGCCAACAATGTCTCTTCCATAATAATCTTGTTATCCCACTTTGGAAGTAGCAGCCATTGAAATGGCTTACGAGTCAACCATTGTTTCCCACTCATTTGAAGTTCCGCATTCCTGTCGTATGTTGCATTATTGAAGAAGTATATAATTCACGCCATTATCATTAATCTCGTTTTTTTTTAATGTTCTTGACTGAAAGGGATTTAATGGAAATAGTTAAACTGTTTTCTTGTTTATCTCAAATCTCTCTTTTATTTACTAAAAATCTTATTGTTAAAAGAGACTGTAACAGTTATTTTTAAAATTTTATGAGCTGGATGAAACTTTTCATTGAAGTTCTAAAATTAAAATTTATAAATTGTATTTAATATAATTAAAGGTTTCGTTCTTGACTGGATTTTGAATATGGCAATCCAAATTAGTTTCCCAGCTAAGTAATTAGTCTTCTTGACAAGAAACTAAGAAAATGATAGACAAGAAGGCTTAGAATTGCTTGATTATAACGTGGGTATTTTGTTTTTCTAATGTATCAATGACCAAGAAGATTGAGATTACAATATTACAACTAATAAGTTTATCTAATCTTATCAGTAAGGATAAATTTGATTGAGATACAGATAAGAAATGCTATCAAATTGTTGAGATAGATATAACAAATACTATTAGCCCCCTTAAGCTTATAATAGTTAGCAATCAAATTGTTGAGATAGTTATAACAAATACTATTAGCCCCCTTAAGCTTATAATAGTTAGCAATCAGGCGCTTATCATTCGAATGCTGAAGAAAATAGGGGCTTGGTCATAATAACAGCAAGTTGAAGAGTAGATGAAATGTATCTAATGAAAAGTGCTTTGTTAGGCACCAAGCTGTCACAACCAAAATGTATATCAATTTCAATGTACTTAACATGAGCATGAGTGATCGGATCAAAAGTAAAAAATGTAGCATCAAGATTATCACACTAGAGCGTAGGTGTAATATGAGATGGACCAAGTTCTCCTAGAAGAGATGTGAGCCGATAGAGTTCTAGAACAATGAGAGCAATGCTATGATATTCAACTGCAGTATTGGATTTGATAACAGTAGGTTGTTTCTTAACACTCTAAGATATTAAAGTAGGCCCAAGATAGATACAATATCCAAAAATAGAATGATGATCCTCTAGGCAACTAGCCCAATCACCATCACAGTAGGCGTGTAATATAAGTGAGGAAGATCTAGTAAAATGAAAGTTGTGAGAAGATGTGGAACAAAGATAACGGAGAATCTGTCTAATTGCAATCCAATGTACATCAGTAAGGCAATGTAAAAATTAGGAGACTTTATTCACAACAAACTAATAAAACAAACACAAGCAAGAGGGAGGTAAATTGTGTGTAAAATTTTGCAAGTTGCTATTAATTCATATAAGGACAAGAGCCTGTTAAAATTTAAAACAATAGGAGCTTATCAGACGATAAAATCTTGTTAAACGACAGGAGCCTGTTAGAAGATCGGAACTTGCTAAACGAAAAATCTTGTTGAAATAATTTAAAAAACAAAAGATGTCTGTTAAAATTGAAAGGAACCTCTTGCAAGTTGAAAACAGAAAGAGCTTATTATAAAAGTGAAGGAGCCTCATGAAAAATGAAAACACAAACAATATACTACGGAAATTTTAAAGTTAAAGAGAAAGAGGAATGATGCAATCGATTTTTACTAGTTCGCCGTATAACATATGCCTATGTTTGGTCCCTAAGTATCCAACTTAAGTGTTTCACTAAAGTCCCAAGTAGTAATTTGGCGAGCCTCTTCAAGCTCACGAATACATATTTTTTAAGGTTCCCCAACCTTCCAAACTAGTAGTATTTAGCTATCCTCTGCAAGTTCTTAATAGATGAAAATATATTTTGCTCAATATGAGCTTTAATGATTTTTCTCAAAAAGAATTTTCATTTTCTAAAGCACAAGAGATTTGATAAGAATGTGACTTTCAAGAATATTAATGTTGTTGATGTAATTCAAGAGTCTGTTATGTTTTCGCAAAAGCAGTAACTTTTCCTTAAGTAGGCATTTCATTCAGCTAGTCGTTGCTTCACTTGTATACTTAGTTAATTGGATGAATTTAAATCTGAATACCTTCGATGTCATCTTTGCCAAAAATATTTCAGTAATCATGAGGCTAATATACGACCTTCATAATTTGTAGAATCCTTTCGAATAAACCATTTTTAATAAGATAAGTTCATAAAGATGATTCCTGCAAGAAAGGAAATATATTTCTTATGATTTTATTTTCTTTTGAAAAGTAAAAACAACTCCAATGATAACAAGATTCCTCTAGATACTGTGAAATAAATAAGATAAGTTCATTGGAAAGGTTCCTACATGAAAAGAATCATTTATCCTATGAAAGATCATTAATTGTAAAGGAAATAAATTCAATTTAAATTTTGAAATATTATGAGGTTATCATCAAAATCATTAATAATAAACCTTGAGCTAACACAAACTGAATGTCAAGATGAGTAAGATAAAGATATTAAAAAGCATCAAGAGTACTGCTTCGGTATTTAGAGAGATTATAAAGTGGTGTGCTATGATTTTTAGAGGGAAGGAGAGATGGAGTAATTAGAGTGTGAACAAGTTTTGAATTATCAAGACTTGTCTGAAGCAGAAGATCTTGGTGTATTTGGTTTGGATAAGAAGAAGACCAATGAATGTTAAAGTAGCTTCAAGTGTAAGAAAAAGATGTAGCAGGCCTAAGTCTTTAATGGAGAGAGTACAATGAAGATTTTGGATAAGGATGGAAATGAAATAAGGGGGCAAACATGTAACTAAAATAACATCCACATAAACTAAGACAAAGGCTATGTGAGAGAAAGTGGTATGAATAAAAAGGGAAGGATCAGGTTTGGATGAAGTAAAGTGGAGGTTAAAAAGTTTTTGACTTAGGAGATAAAACCAAGCTCTAAGAGCTTGTTTGAGACCAAACAAAGCATGACAGAAGCGATGAAAAAGGCGATTATCTTAAAAACTAGGGGTTTGGGACATAAAGACTTGTTCATTTAAATCGCCGTGAAAAAAGGCATTGTTAACATCAAGTTTACGGGCTGACCAAATTTTTGGAAAGAGCAAGGGTAAGGATAAGGGGAACGGGAGTGAGTTTAACAACAGGACTAAAATGCCAATGTAGTCAACATCGGAAGCTTCTTGAAAACCTTTAGCAACCAATCAAGCTTTATAACATTGATTAGTGCCATCAAGATTTCATTTAGTTTGAAACACCCATTTACAACTTACAATTTTGGCATTTAGAGGAGGAGGAACAAGAGTCCAAATGTTATTAAGATAGAGAGCAGTAAACTTATCAAGCATAGTCTGACGTCAGTGAGGAAATTTATTGGGTTAGGTAAAAAAGGTAGGGTAAAGAGAAGATGTGGTAAGCATAAAGTAAGTAATGTAGTCAAAAAAAGAGTGAGGGGCACAAGTTTGATAGCGAGTCCATGTGATCACAAGATAGGTAGATGGTGGTAGGGGATGTGAAGTTGGAGAAGGTACAAAGGATAGTGGTAAGAAGGTTTGAGGAAGTAGGTTGAAAGGTAAGGGAAATAAGCAAATTGTGGATGTGGAGGATGTAGAGTGTATTGGAGGAGAAGAAGCATAAAGAAACTCATGGTAAAAAAAAAAAAAAGCATGGCAGAAATTTAAAGATTGGAGATTTGAAGATCAAAACATCGATATCCTTTATACTAAGAGCAGTATCTAAGGAAGACACATGGAGTGGATTTGGTTGTTAATTTATCAAGGCAAGTAGAGCCAAGAAAAGGAAAAACTAGCACATCCAAAAACTCTTAAAGTAGAAAGGTTTAGTGGGGTGTGAATAGAAATTCATGAGGGGATTTATTATAAAGGATAGGAGAGGGTAATTGGTTAATGAGATAGACAACAGTGGACAAGGCTTCAAACCAAAAGACATTGGGAGAAGAAGCATGAAGAAGAAGGGTAACGCCTATTTTAGTGATATGACAAATCTCGCTTTTAGTAAAACCATTTTATTGAGGGGTGTAGGGGTAAGAAATGCGGCAAGTGATACCGTTGTTAGGAAGGTATTGGATAAAAGCATCTTTGATGAGTTCAGGGGCTCTATCACATTGAAAGTTTTAATAGTGGTGGGAAAATAAGCTTTCATTTGTGGTTTTGAAAGTTTGAAAAATACATAGGGCATGAGATTTATGAACAAGAGGAAATATCTAGGTATATGCACTAAAATCATCAATGAAAATAATGAAATAGCTATAAACAGAAAAAGAATAAGATAGGGAAGGTTCCTAAATATCACAATAAATAAGTTGTTAAGGTGTGGTAGATTGATGAGAACAAGGTGCAAAAGGAAGAAGAATAATTTTTCCTTAAAGACAAGAAGTACAAGGAGTTATGATATTTGAACTAACACTTAAAAGCTTAGATAATTTACAAAGTGTATATCAACATGGGTAACTAAGATGTTGACGCTGAAGGTTTCATAGAGCTGGTGTGATTATGTAAGCAACAAGATTTTGGAAGTGTAATGAAATCTTCATTGGATAGAGATTATTGTAGATGAAACCCACAACGAGTTGCAACTTTGTTTGAAGATCCTTCACAACATAACCAAAAGGATTAAATTTAATAAGACATGAATTATTAGTGACAAATTTAGTAATAGATAAAAGATTAGTAGTGAGAAGTGGAATGACTAAAACATTATGAAGATGAAATGGACGAATTTGTGTAAGAAATATAACAAGACCTATAGCGCAAATTGGAGGAGTGTGACCATTACCAACAATTACTTGGTTTTAACCATCATATGTAGTTATAGAGTCTACGATGGGGTTTAGGTCTTATGTGTGCAGTAGCACTAGTATCGGGTAACCATTCAACAATATCATAGGAGAAAAAATGCAGATTGCCTTTGGTGTCATGGATGTTCATAGCAGAAAAGGTTGTATTGAGGGAGGGACAATCAGAGAGGGTGTTATGACCCAATTGGGCATGGACTTGGAACAGGACCCAACTGGGAATGGACTAGGAATAGGGCCGTCACAAGGCTAAGAGTCCACTAAATAAAATCTGATAACGAGTTGGCTAAATCGTTGTTACTATTT
>JANIJH010000007.1:54181632-54200797 GCA_024520975.1 Erythroxylum areolatum
TTCCTTCTGCTCCTTTCTGTTTCTCCTCTCTTCTCGATAGTCTTCTTCTCGCCATAGTCTGTTCTTCAATTCAGTAGATACATTACAGAGGGATCCAATTGGGCAATTCCTATACTCAAAATAATGAAAATGACAACAGGTTGCAATATGACCCCACTTCCAACATATTTGACATTGGGTGGATGGTTTAAGAAAATTAAAGGTGGGTTGGGTAGGCCATTGTGGGTTGGGTAGGCCATTGTGGGTTATAATGTCTGGAATTGGGCCTAGATGTATTAGGATAGTGAGTTGTGTTTAGCTAATGGGGTGGATTAGTGTGACTTTTAGATTTGGTTGGTGTAGGTTATTAGTATTTGCCCAGTCAATTCGGATTCATAAAAGGAGAATCTATTAGGTTTGGCTCCAGTTAGGTTGTCTTTCACCAGAATGCCTAGAGGAAGAGTGTTGGCCCTAAGTGCGAAGTGCATGACAGATGACTCACACTTCCACTAGACTGAGACGCCAAAAGAGCTACTTCAGTGGAGGGGACACTAGAAGAATAATAGGCTAGGAGACACTACTCGTGGATGAGGAATCGAGCATGAAGATTCGAGAAGCTAATGAGGGAGTCACGTTGCTCGATGGCAGTACCGAAGGATTCACATTCATTAAGGAGACCATTCAAGGTGAGCTAAATGTGGTCATCATCCGAGATGGTATCTCCAATGTGGTCGCGAGCTCCTCTACGGTGGTTGATGTTGTGTTGAGAAAATCAGAAACAGAGGAGGTGCCTTTCTTGAGCTTGTGAAACTTGCAACAAAGTAGCAAGCACCGGGAGGAGGATTGCTGGAGGAAATGACATTTAAGGACAAGCCAAAGATCACGAGCAATATGACATTTTAGGGCTATACTAGTATTGGAAGTGAAGAGGGATGTCATGAGATAATAGTAGACAAGACGATCAAACTTTTACCATTTGACGTATTCGGGAGACATGATATTGACATTGGGATCGTCAGTTAGAAAGAGAAGAGTTCTGTCAATGTATCCGAGGAGATCAGAAGTTGTAAGAACAACTTAAATTTGGTTTCACAAAACCAGGAAATTTGTTACATCTGGAGGTCTTATAAGAAAATTGATTAATTAGTTAAATGGTAAATTTTGGTTTGTGTGTTTTTCCATTGTTGTGGTTATGGGTTGATAATGGATACTAGGTTTTTGAATTTGAATATTAAGGCTTTTGTGGATGTTTTGAGTTGTTATAAATTTGTGTATAATTGGAAAAAAGAAGATATGAAACGAGTTGAGTGTAGGCTTTGATACTATGAAGAAGACTACAAAAATTACAATACAACTAATAAGTTTATCTAATCTTATCAGCTAAAATCAATTTGATTGAGATATAGATAAGAAATGCAATCCAATTTTTGAGATATATATTAAAAAATGCTATCAATGATGATGGACATTTAGCTTATACATATCGCCTCAATAAATTTTATGCTTTTTGCTTTATAAGTCTCAAATTTAAATTGACTTATTAATTATTTAATTTAACTCTTTTATAAATTTTAAATGTTTATATATTTATAAAAAATTTCACCTGTCTTTTTTATTTATAAAATTTAACTATTCAACTTTCATATAAAATATCACATATAAATAAATTTGTCCAAAGGAAATGAAATGTATTTTGATTACAACTATATTTTTTTATATTGATAGAACTTGAAATTATTATTCTTTTAAAATAGATAAAACTAATATATTTTAAATTTATATTTTTTTAAAAAAGTAGTAAATTATGATTCACATGCAATGAAAAGAAAAGTCCACATCACAAGATTGGACCATGATGCCTTGCATGTGGCGTATGGGCCTCCCCAAATTTTAAGAGTTTCGAGTACATATGCACCGAATCACATGCCCATCCTGTTTGGTTGATTGATTCTGAATTACGAGTGGTGTACATTATGTTCACTACTTTCGTTATTTATCTAAGACAAATTAAACTAATCAAAACCCTTAATTATATCTCCCTTCCTCGACTCTCAATCACACCTTAAACGTGATTAGTCCCGGACTGACCGTGAGACTTAAGCAACCCTAATCATGTTTATATCTGTGAAGTTTGTAAGCATGCGAAATTAATATGATCATTACTATTCTAACTACTCGTATCTTAAATGTAAGTGTTAGTCACACCATAAATGTGATTAGTCAAGAATTAATCCTGAGATTTGAAAAACCCTAATCATGTTTTTGTTATTAAATTTTATAAGTACTGACAATGTATTAGTATAATGATAAACGAGTTAAACCTTTTTTTAAAAATTAAGATTCAAAATTTAAGATCGTCCTCGTAAAATTAGTATGATCGTTACCACTCTACCTATTTCTTTTCTTAATGTGTTAAAAATCGAACCGCAATTTAAATCGGAAGTTAGAAAGATTTCACCAGTATTAGATTGTCACAAAAATGATTAAAGATAAAATAAAATTTAAAAATTTTAAATATGATTACAAAATATTATCTTATTTATTAAAGAATTTGAAATTTAATTAAAAATAATATATTTTAATTGATCTATTTTAATTTATTAATTTATAAGAATTGACCAAATAATTAATAAACTAATCGATTTTTAACAACAATAATTAATAAATTAAATCGAACTAAAAGCTTATAAACCAAATCGAAAAGTTGGACAGTTAAGATTTTTACAATTGAACCGATCAGAATTTTTAATCATTGACACTACATTGTAATTAGTCACTAATTAATTATAAAATTTGAAAATTTTAATTATTGCTTATAATTATAACACAAATAAGAAATTAGGATTCGATTTTTAAAGTTAAAAAATTGTAAGTTGATAGCTTGAAAAAATGATTTAATACTAGCTTAATAAATAAAAAAGTAAAGAATTAAGAGAATAAGGAATTAATAGTGAATGATAATTTCCCACTTTTAAAAGTTAGAATAAAAACATCACATCAAATCTTCTCTTCCAATTATTCTATTCTAATCCCATTTTATTAAATCTTATATTTTTTTAATCTTATGTTATAATCTTATTTTATTAAATCTTATTTATATAGATATATATTTATATAAAATCTATATAAATATGTGGACAAATTTTAATAAAATATGATAAAAATATCATAACTGAAAAAGAAGATTTGATCGGGTGATACAATTTGTTTGCAGAACCTATTGGAATTCTTGTCCGAACGGAACTCGTCCATTTTGAACGGCTTGATCTTTCTTTAATCAACGGTTGTAACAACTTCAAATTTACTGTGCGCGTACAGGAGACCTGCCTAGAACCTGAAAATCCTGTGGCCTTAAACGGAACTTCAATGAATCTCACCAACCTTAAACAGTGTTTGTTAATTATTTAATAAATCAAAAAATAAGTAATTTAAGTTTGACGCAATCACATATTACTAAATTTTATTGTTATTTTTAAATATACATTTTATAAAATTAATTGACAAATTCATAATTTAATTTTTAATAAATTAAGCGCAAGTTCATTTTTATAATAATTTAAATTTTGATAAAATATTTTTGGGGAATTTTAAATTTGAAAAGAGGGGAAGAAAAAAAAAGACATGTAAAAACCTCGAGGCAACATTTGTCGGAAGCAAGTGCCTACTCCGATGCACGTGCCCCTTATTAAAAGCCACGTAAGTGGTGATGATGATAAATATTACTTTAGATCTGACGGTCCTAAGCGAGAAAGTCCATAGGCAACCGTAGCGTGGATAAAATTCTCTGTCTAATATTACTTTGTCTTATTTTATCTCATAAAATTTTAGCTATTTATTTTATGGGACTCACGCGAAGTCCATACAAAATCTACATAAAATTTATATAAATAAATGACTGAAATTTATTGAACATAATAAGGCACTATAATATTAAACAGAAGATCTGATCTCGCTATGGCCATAGGTATGTTGTTGAAGAAACTGAAGTGAGTTAACTAAGCCTAAACTCTTTAAAAAAATAAGACTACACACACTTCTAGAGACAGCGAGAGAGGGGGAGAGGAGAGCGTTTTCAGAGCACATCGACTCAACGCCACTCTCTGAACTTAGAATCCGGAAGAGACTAGATCCTAATGGGGGAGGTCTTGAAACACTAAAATCTCTATACTTTTTTCATCATTTATCTAACCAGTAACTTGCTTTTAAATGTATTGAACTTTGTGTTTTGGTTCTGATTTTGAGGGTGGTGTGTGGGTTGTTTTAGGAGGAGAAGAAACCGGCAGTGGAGGAGAAGAAAATGGAGCAGAAGAAACCCGAAGAAGCCAAACCAGAGGGAGAGAAGAAAAAGGACGAAGAAAAGCCAGCGGAGAAAGCAGTTGAAAACAAAAAGGAAGAGAAAAAGCCAGAGGAAGCCAAAGATGAGCCACCTCCTCCACCGCAAGAAATAGTGCTGAAAGTTTACATGCATTGCGAGGGCTGTGCTCGCAAGGTTCGTAGGTGCCTCAAGGGCTTTGAAGGTGAGTTCTTTGTGTTCATATCCATTGCTTTTGCTTGCTTGTTCCTTGTAATGGGTATTGGCTAGTTTTTAATGGGGTTTCTTTGTTCTTTAAATTTCAGGTGTTGAAGATGTGATTACTGATTGTAAGACTAGTAAAGTCATTGTCAAGGGAGAGAAAGCTGATCCGTTGAAAGTTTTGGACAGAGTTCAGCGGAAGAGTCACAGACAGGTGCAGCTCATATCTCCGATCCCGAAACCGCCGTCTGAGGAGGAGAAGAAAGCTGAACAGAAGGAGGAACCTAAGCCGCAGGAGAAGAAAGAAGAGGTTTTTTGAGTTCTCTTCCATGGTTTTACCTTTCTTTTTTTTTTTTTTTTGGTTGGTTGCATCCAAGTTGAGTGGATTTATTGTTTCTGTTCATTTCTTGATTGTGTTCGCAGCCTCAGGTGATCACAGTGGTGTTGAAAGTTTATATGCATTGCGAAGCTTGTGCCATGGAACTCAAGAAACGGATACAGAAAATGAAAGGTACGAGCTTTTTTGGGACCCTTTGCTTCATGTAACTCTCTGGTCATCATTTTCTTTTCGGCCTACGAAGATCTTTTCATTTTTTTGAATTTCATGGAGAAAGAAAATGTTTTTTCTACCTTTGAATCTCTTAAAAAGGAAACTTGTTCCCTTACCAATCCATTCCACGAAATCAACACATTCTTTGGATTATTTTATTCAAGATTCCATTCAATTCTGTCCAATTAGAGTCAAATATTTCACTTGAAACTCGACCAATTTCAAATAATCCAGGAAAACTTGCATTAAATAACCAAATCTGATGTGGGAAATTCTTGTTCTTTGCATAGGC
Organism: Erythroxylum areolatum; assembly: GCA_024520975.1. Lineage (NCBI taxonomy): Eukaryota > Viridiplantae > Streptophyta > Magnoliopsida > Malpighiales > Erythroxylaceae > Erythroxylum > Erythroxylum areolatum. The sequence continues at coordinate 54,186,967 of JANIJH010000007.1, forward strand.
GTGGAATCAGCTGAACCAGATCTAAAGAGCTCACAGGTGACAGTGAAGGGAGTGTTCGACCCTTCAAAACTAATCGAGTACGTGCACAAGAGAACAGGCAAGCACGCGGAGATAGTGAAGCAAGAGCCAGAGAAGAAGGAGGAAGATAAAGGAAAAGAATCCAAAGAAGAGAAAAAAGGCGAGGAAGGTGATGACAAACAAAAGAAAGGTGGCGGGCAAGAAGAGAGTCAGGACAAGAAAGAAAAAGAAAGTGAAACCGAAGGTAAGCCAACGGAGGAACTCATAGGAGAGAACACAGTTGTGGAGCTGAGGAAAAATGAGTATTACTATTACCCACAAAGGTATGCAATGGAGCTTTATGCATACCCTCCTCAGATCTTCAGTGATGAGAACCCCAATGCATGTTCTGTTATGTAAAGAAAAGCTCAAAACCTTGTGGCTGAGATGGGATTTTGGGGACAAAACCAGTTGATAAATTTGCATATACATCCTTCTCTCATGTGCCTTCGTTTCTGTAGCATCTGCAGATAAACTGTAGAATTTTGTGAAGCATTGTACCTTTTTCCCCCTTTTTAACTTGTCGTATATATAACTATATGAATAATGACATAAATGTTACAGTGAAGCATATAAATTCCAACCTTGTTTTCTCTCTATTTCTATAGAATTTGTTACGAGTAAAGATGCTTATTACTAGACCATCTTCAGACTGCGACCATCGTAAACTACATGTTTAGCAACAATTTGAAAGAACTAATTAACTTATTCGATGGGTTTAATTCAACCGATCCAATCGCAAAACAAGTGGGGTGAAAGTGAAATGAATGTGAGATTTGAGGAAATGATTAGCTCGTGGACCCAGAAATTTGTTTCTGTGAGCTGGTTCTGCAGCAATCAGCATCTACCTAAAGAAAGAAAGATGAAAAAGAGAGTGGCTTTTAAGTGATCAAAATAATATTAGCTTGGAAAGTGGCTTTCATCACAGGAATTGACACTTTTTATAAAAGCATTTTTGGCTGTATTCCTGAAAGCAATGGAATGATAAGGGGATAACAACAAAAGGGTATGGCTTTGGTTCATTTTCTCCTCATCGTATCGAAGCAAGAGATAAGGAGACCAAAGGATTGAATTACATGAGGCTGATGTCATGTTTTCGACAAGGAACATGAGGAATTATTTTTGTTTATAATAAAAAATTGACATCTTTAAGTAATTTATCTATTTTTTGTTCTTTAAAAATTAGATCAAAAGTTGGTTTAACCGATATTAGATTACGTTAAATAATGAATAAATTTGAAAATCTTGAAATATAATTAAAAGAGATTATTTTTATATATATAAGAATTTAAAGTTAATTAAAAATTTAAATAAAAAGAGGTCTTATTTTATAAAATTTATTAATTTAAAAAAATTGACTAATTAATTAATAAACTGAATGAATTTTAACAAAAAATTAATAAAATAAATTAAACTAAAAAATTAAAAATCAAACTAAAAAATTGCTCAACTCAAAAATTTTATAATTGATCCGGCCAAACTAATTAGATTTTTTAATTTAGTAGTGCCCATATAAGGAGCAATTAGCATTGAAAAGGGTCTTATATGTCATAAATACATAATTTATGAATTATTTAAAAAAGTATTCATAAATTCGAAAATTTACTTAAGAATAAAATTTTTATATATTCAAAATTTTATAATTCCATAAATTCAAGAAAATATTGTTTTTTGTTTTATTTATTTTTAAATACTTTTTAATCTTAATTTATTTTAAAATATTTTATACTTTTAAAAATGTTCAAATAATTTTTACCAAATTGTTGCTGACTTATTTTAACAAATTGATATGTGATTTTGAGTAATAAATAAGTGATAATTTAGATATGACATATTTTTAAATGAAATAATGATTATAAAAATTTTAAATTTTACCCAATTTTATAATAATTGTTTAAACTTTAAAAGTGAAACTACAATGTTTCAATTTTCTAACTTTTAATGAAAATCGTTTGACATTAAGTTTTATATTAATGTGGATGATGCAGCAAACCACACCAGAGCAATACCACATCAGAGCAATATTTTTGTTACATGACTGTCACGTATTATATTTGTGTCATATATAAGTTTTATTATTTAAAATATCAAAACTTATTTTAGAGTTTTGATGCTCTTAATATTTTAGATGATAAAATTATTCGTGACACAAATACAATATGTGTCAAAAATATTAATTTAATGTTCCGATTAGTATTAAGAAAATTTTAATACTAAACCTTTTTTCCGAAAATTAAAAGTTATAACATTTTAGTACCATTTTTTAAAATTCTGGTTAATATTATAGAATTGAGCATTATTTTGATTTTTTTAGAATTAACCCTTTTAATAATAAATTATGTTTAAATAATTTTGATAAATAATTAGTGTAAGATCCTATGTAATATTTTCGGATTTAGATCTTCTATGCCTAACGTTAGCTCAGGTCCAAATTTTACTGCTACAGAACCCTATGGATCGACTAGCACAAGAAAAGGTTGCCGTTAAAACAGTTGACAGTAACTGAAATGGCACGAAAACTAAGATGAGCTTTAGATTGGAATCAGATCCTGTGAGTGTGACCTACGAATGTCAAGAGAAAGTAGGTCGCCAAACATTTTAAAGAAATTTTAAAAGACAATTTTTTCCTATAATTTAATTATAAAAAAAACTCTTACTTTTAAAAATCATAATTTTTAATTTTTTAGTATCCTTCTCTTAAATTTTAATTAAAAATAATAATCATACACATACAACATGAATATTCAACTTATATCAATCAAGTATACTCTTTACATGATGATATAACTCAATTCATAAATTCAAGCTGGTATACGTCTCCTTTTTGTCTTCGTTGTGGTAAGGGTTGAGAGAGCAACCTTCATGTCTTACGTGACTGTTTATGGATAAAACAGGTCTGGAGTGCTAATTTTAGTAATACGAATGCTTCTTTTTTCTATCTTGATATTGATGCTTGAATTGTTTCTCATGTGCTTGATAGCAGCTATCCTCTTTAAAATGTTATCAAATTTGTTATTAAAGCTTGGATTATTTGGTTTGCTATAATTAAGGAACTTCTTCAATATGAGATTATGCCCTTGTTTAGCCAACGTTAGTATTTGAAACTTGTTCATGAGTATATTCGTGCTTGTATAAGTGATACTAATAATACTGAGAAACAAAGTTAATGGGTCTCTTGGAAGGTCCCTCATCCTAACTTTGTTAAGCTTAATGTGGATGATAGCTCTTTAAGAAATCCAGACAATACAGGTCTTGGTGGTTTGTTAAGGGATGAGTTTGGGCGTTGAATTGTCGATTTTTCAGGCTATCTTAGTCTGGCAATTAATATGTTGGTTGAGCTTCAAGCCATATTTTACGGAATCTCTCTAACATAAGAACGTGGCTTTAGATGGGTTCTTATAGAATCAAACTCCCTTGAAGCTATTAATCTAGTCTCCGGAAATTGTCCACACTATCATCCTTGTTTGGTTATTGTTGAAGACATTAGGTGTCTTTTGCGAATGGATTGAGTTTGCTGTATTAGTCATACTATCAGGGAGGAGAATCAGTGTGATGATTTCTTGGCAAAACATGGCTCTTCTTCTTTGCATCGGCGGCTTGTGTGAGAGAGTCATTTGTCAGGGATTTGCCAGCTTTTACAAAATGATGCTTATTTTGTTTCTTTTATGAGCCCTTAGGCTATTTTGTTTTTTCTTTTTCCATTTCCAATTCACCAAAAAAAATGAACGAAGTTAATTAAATATGATTCAAATTAGTAATTAAATATAATAATAAATTATTAATTTAAGTCGAGATTAATTAGTTTGAATCAAATCTAAGAAAAGAGTCGGGTTATTATTGATATTTAATTAGATTACCTCTTATAAAAATTAAAAACTAAAAAATTCAATAATTTTAAGGATTAAAAATTTTAAATTATCCATAAATAAATAAATATATTTCGGCACTTATTGCGTTTAAAGTGGTCAAATACTTCTAAAAATATTTATAAACAAATTATTAATTTGTTTGATAAGTTAGTCATAATATATAATCGGCAAGCATAATGACTGTCCGATTTGACTCGATTCTTGGTAGGAAATTATGATATTTGCACAAGAAAGCAAGTCATTATAGAAGAAGAAGAATAAAGTGTAATGATCAACATAGAATAACTTCTCGAGCATCCTGACAAATTTGCCCGTACAAAATGTGGATTCAGTTCATGAGAGTGGGCTCGGTAGAACTCAAACTATGGTAGACAGACAGACTCTTATATTATCATACTTTCCCAAGGTTATCGGCACATGGAGTTGCCCTTTTGTGTTGGTATTATGACGAGAGTAGGCATGTCGAGAGTTGTGTAAACACATACTTATGTACCAATTAATCATTGACTTGCTGTAGATTATTATACATGGGAATGCCACTAGAGACTTAGACCCTTATCATAAGTCTATTAGTTTACAGTCTTAATCTATTCTCCTCGGCGATTTTTACATAGAAGCCAGTTCTGGAATACGTTCAATACATTCATATGGCTGCAGTCTGACAGCAAAGAGTACAGTTGAGCAATGGCACACGTCGGGCACCACTTGTAGGATGGAGCAAGCCTATCCAGGATTGGGTGAAGCTAAATTCAAATGGCGCCTCCAAAGGCTCCAACACCTCGGCCTTAGCAGGAGGATTGCTGTGCGACGGTTATGACACTTAGTTGGGAAGCTTCACCCAAAACATTGGCGGGTGCTTCCCGTTAATGACAAAATATTCGGGGGTGCTTTCAGGCCTCAAGCTAGTATGGTCTTTAGGATACCGGCATATTGTCTTAGAAGTAGATTAGCGCACAATGACCGATATGCTCTCTTATTCGCAGGCGAGGATTGTCTACTCACATCCTTTAGTATTGGGCATTCATGAACTGCTTTCTTGAAACTGGGTTGTTATAATTAGGCATATTTACCGTAAGGGTAATCGATGTGCGGACTAACTTGCAAATTTTGCAAAACAGTTCTCCTTCGGGATCACCACTCTTGAGTACCCACCTAGCAGATACATACCTATTCTCTTAGAGGATGAGTCGGGGGTCTGTCACCCGAGAATTACCATGTAACGTGTTTTGTTTTTCTTTCTTATAAAAAAAAGAGGTTGTTTTTAAATAAAATTATTAGATTTTCAAGTTATTATTCAATTTTTTAAAATTATTAATTGAGTATCATGATTTTTGAAAAACAAATCACTCAATTTAAAACATTGATTTTGGTCGGGTCGGCTGTACTAGGCCCAAGCTCAGGCCTGAATATAGGCGGCCCACTTGCAGATGGAAACCTCCCATGTACAAGTAGAGATCTACGTAAAGACGTAAACCTAGCATCTATTCCATATATAAGGTATTGCTTTAACACGAAAGAGGTACGAGACTCAAAAATCCTAGTTCTCTTGATTCACTAGCCTAAAAACTCTTCAAAAAAACTAACTTGAGCGTCGGAGGGGCTATCGAGAAACAACCCCCGACGTGCCTTCGTTGTTTTGCAAGAACCTTCAAGCCAGAATCGATCAATCTCATGGATCCAACCGGCAATTCACAGCCTCATCAAAATCCGACAGAACCAGATTTTATTAATATTTTTATTTTATTGATATAATTGACATAGTAATATAAAATTTGACTTTTAGAAGATTAGATAACAACATGATTTTTTAAACCTCTTATAACAAGCACTTTACTTATTAATGTATTAACGAAATATAAAATTATTTTATTTTTAATTTTTTAAATACTTGATTTTAAAAATTAAATATTAAAATAAAGATTTTAAAAAGGATTTTGGAATTACTTAATATATTGTCCCTTAATTAAAAAATTATAAATGTTATTATGTCTTTTTATATTTTTTGAATGCAGACGACATGAAATATAATACCATATGACAAAAAAGTGTCCAACTTTCGGGCCACCCCTAAATAAAGCAAGTTGCCAACTTTTCTTTTTGTCATCTCTTGCATTCAACTTTATGAAAAAATGGAGTGTCATACGTGCATTATTATATGAATTAGTGCAGCTTTTAGTATAAAGAAACACCAAGTTAAAGTTGGTACCTAATTTAATTTTAGTATTTGATTGGATGAGCTTTTAGGAGATCAATAAATACTTTTCTAGATCACAAAAGCCCTTTAAAAAAATGAGTATTTGCCTGTTTGATTATAAAATAAAAAATATTTTTTAATAGATATAACTATTTTGACAGTTAAAATATAGTTTTTTAATAAGCTTAAATTTAGAGTTTTTCAAAAAATTCTCTCAAATAATTTTTTCGATTAGATTTTTCAGATTAATTAATGAGCTTATTTTTATTCTCTTTTGTCCTTATGTTTTATACATAATTCTCACAATACCTACAAACTCATCTTTATGTTTACTCAACTTAAATATTTATTTTGAAATTTATATAATATTATTTAGGTTTCTATTTGTTTAAATATTTTTTTATATTACTTTTGCTTATGTTATAATTCATATAAAAGATTTGGTTAGATATATTTTCATTCATGTTTTATATGGTTTAAAATCATATAATAATTAATATATTGTTCTTTACATATTGTTTAATATATTTTCAATAATTTTTATATGCATAAATAATTTTATTATAAAAATAAATTATAGTTAAAATTAAAAGTATTTTTTTATGTTGTCTAACAGTCTATTGTATGAAACCTTTTAAAAAAATTTTAAATGATAGTTAAACAGTAAACTGACTTTTTAGAAAAGTTCTTCTCATAAAATATGTACAAAAAAAAGCTCTACTGACAAAAATTCTATTAGTATAAGCCCAACTAAATACTATTGGTATCAATTAATACCAAATATTATCTAATTTTTAATAAATTGTATTTTATTACTGATAATAATCATATAAAAATAAATCACTTTGTCATAAAATTTAAATATTACGTTAAAATAAAAAATTGAATAATTAATTTTTATTTATACGATAATAATTAAATTTTTTATATTTTAAATATATTTTAATTTAAAATTATATTTAATAATAATTATCAAATTAAAATTTATTTTTATAAAGTTAAAAATTAAATTAATTATTTTAAAAGATGGTTAATTTAACATTGGAAACCCCGGAGCAACTCACTTCCAAGTTGTGAAGGAAATGATGAGGCGGTGGTTGTGAGGGAGTAATCAAACTGACAAACGTCATAAGTCACTGTCCTGTAATGTTGCACTTGTGAACCTTTTTATATCCTAACATGTGAATTATATATCTGACTAATTCGAAATTAATGCTTAACAAATTCAAATTATCTTTAATAATTTCTTATGAACTAAATTAATGACTTAATTATTAAAATTATTATAATTTATTAATATTTTTTAAAAATATCAAAGTGTAATAAGATATCATACATTCAACTTTGGAAACATAGTCCTCAATTTAATTTGTCAACAGGATTTCCACATATCCTGCTCGTCGTTTTCCATATCTTTTCCTGCCCTTTTCCTCCCAATTTCCTCATGTTCTGCTGCTGTCTCCGTTTGTTACTTTTCGAAACAATCAACTGAATAGGAAACTCAGGGTGGGCACCAAAATCAAATGAAAAGATTAAATTGTCTAACGTTCGATTCCAGTTTGATTTATTTTTATAATTCTTATAATTAAAAATCTATTAATTTCTTAATTAATTGGTTAATTTTAGCAAATTAATAAGTTCTTATTAATTAAAATAAATCGTTTAACAATATCATTTTTATAATTAAACGTCGAATTCTTTAATGGGTAATGAAAATCTCTTTCAATCATATTTTAATTTTATTCAATTTTTATCTTATTTTATGATAGTATAATACCGATCCAATCTTTTAAACCTTAAAGCTTCAACCTATCAATTATAATGTCTTCGACCCTTAAATCTTCCATTTCAAAGAATGATAATTTTTATTAGCGAATTGATAAAAATTAGTATGTCTTGAAACATAAAAAATACCTTAAAATGATTTTATTGAATTATATGAGATGATTAAAAAATTTAACTGATTTAACCGGTTCAATCGTAAAAATTTTGTTCCGTCCAACTTTTTAGATTGATTAACTTTAATAACTCTTGTTGTTAAAAAATATATCAGTCAATTTTTGTAAATTATAAATTTTTATAAACTAAAATAGACCAATTAATTTTTATTTTTAATTTTTTATAAATAAAAATAATTTCTTTTAATTATATTTTAAAATTTTAATTTAATATTAACATACCTTTTAAACCTTAAATTCAGTTTAACTATTTTTGTCTTCATTTACGTCAGAAACAAGTGCTAATAACCTCAGGAATCTTTCATTTATTTTTTGCGATCAAAGTACAAGAAGTCTAGTTGTCCAAATCTTCGCATTAAAACCATCAACAACTCCTGTACGAATTAATTTTTAATGAAATGCAGACGGTGGGAGGAAAGAGGTGCGTACATTTCCTGTTCTTCACCAACTTCATTGCTAAACAGTACCAACAATGGTGGTTGCCGTTCTGCCGAAAACGACCCTTTCACTAATATTCACAGCAAAATGATTCTTTTAACGCTGACTGTCTCTGGTAGTGACGTGATAGAAGGAGGATGCTGATTCTTTTCTTTTAACTACTAATTTCGCCTGACACCGTTCTTAGGCCGCTAGTGGTGGTGCGAGGTGGTGGGTGGAGGCGTTGGGTGGCTAAAGAAAAGCTCGCATTTTCAGGCATCGCCTGAAATCTTCTTTTCTCATAGACCCTTTCGCTTTTGCCTGAAATTTTATTTTTTCCTATGTTGTCATTGCCAGTAATAAACTAATAAGATGCTCTTGCCATTACCAGGAACTTAAAACGCCGCAAATGGTAGTAATACTCATCTTCTGAGCAGTCTTTTTGTTGTTTGGAACAGTAAGTTCCGAGTAAGGATAAGATAAGATTACGTATCATAAGAATCCAAGCAGGGATAGGGATCTGCGGGCTGGAAAGTACTTCGTTGCTTGGTGATTGTTTTTGTTATCTTTGACTGCACATAGAATGCAAAATCTGGAAGCTGACACGGAACTAACGAGAATATCCCACGTCCTCCGGTATGGCGATGGCCACGTGAACCTCGGCCGAATCTGACGTGGCAAACTGCGAACCCCGAGACCCGAAATCCAACTTGCCGCCGCTTGATGTGACGTGGAGAGAATATTCATCCCTCACTCTCTGTGGATGGCCGCGCAGCGCGTAGTCTTCACGACTTATGAAGATGAGAGTATGGATGCAGTTTGGATCACAGTGATGATGACGTGGGGCATGGAAGAGAGGCGGGACCCACGTCATGGGTCCAAATGCTAATCTACGGTCGAGCCCACGTGACCGCCTCTGCAGCCTGTTGCATTGCATACCACTTTCGTACTTATCGGCTCTTGTCTTTTTCCCACGATTATCGTATGTGAGGACGCAATAAAAATTTTACAGCGGCTGCGGGGCCCACTGCTGTCCACAGTACGGTTACTATTAAAGTGCATTTTTTATAACTGACATTATTAATAAATTTGTATTAAGTTATCAACAATTTTTTTTAAAATTTAATTAATATTAGGTAGTTATAAACTTGTAAAAAATTCAAAATATAATTATTTTTTATCTATAGAAAGATTTAGAGTATTTATTTTAGTTTATAAAAATGTATTAATTTACATAAACTAACCAATAATTAATAATTTGATTAACCAATAATTCAATAAATTCTATTCTTTCTTTAACAGAATTTATTGAATTTTTAAAGTTTTAACTCTTAATCAATTATTTGATTTGAATATATTAATATAGTGAGTAATTTATTGTATAGATCAACGTTTTAAAGCCTGGATCAAAATTTATATCAGTAAAACAAAAGTTTTAAAGTTTAATCGATATTAACTATCAAAAAACTGACTAAAGATTAAATAAAATTAAATAATTTAAAATATGATTAAGGAATATTTTTTGTCTATCAAATAATTTAAAATTTAATTAAAAATTATTAAATTAAAATTAATCAATTTATTTTAGTTTATAAAAATTTATTAATATGTAAAAATTGACCAATTAATTAATAAATGAATAGATTTTTAACAAGAGAAATTATTATAGAAAATTGAATATAAAAGTTAAAAATTGAACAACACTTCAAAATTTTTACAATTAAATCGGTCTAATTGGGTAAGTTTTCTAATCATTAGTAGATGTAATTAAATATATATTTAAATAATAAAAAAATTTTTCTTAAAAATATTTATATTGATTTAAAAATATTATATAATATTTAAAAAATTATATAAAAATTGAAATTAAATAATTTTATTCTTTCAAATTTTAGTATATATTTCAACAAATTAAGCATATGAAAATACTAATAAAATCCTTATTTAAAAATATATTTTTTACCAACTCAAATGGGGAGTACAAATTGAACATGTCAATATAATAAAAGTTTGCTTTAATTGACATTGCAGATATGTCCTTGTCAAGTTCCTACAAGCAGACGCGTAAGCAGATAAAAGAACAAGAAAGCGCCAAATCGGATTTCATTGGTACGTACGTATAGCTCAACAAACCAGTCTGTTACTTTTACACAATCTTATGGTGTCGGTTCAGATTATCTATTTTCGTTATCTTATATTTATTTATTAAACGGATAAATGCTCATAAAATAAAATAGATAACGAGAACGAGTGATCTCAGTTAAATTTTAGTTAAACTAAATTTGAAGAAAATTAAAAATTAAAGCTTTCTTTAGAGCAAAATACTCAAATTCTCATTTATGACGATAAAACTCAGTCAAAAATTGAGGAGCAGAAACCTAAATTCATAGATGCGCAAATCGAATAAAAGCTCGAGCTAAGAAATGAGCACGTTTATTGGCTTACCTACGAATCCACCTATAAGAAATATTTGGTAACGATAATTACAAAGTCTTACAATCACAAATAATAGTGCCCAACTCGAAAAGATCAAAATCCGGTGAGCTAAGTGCAAAAAATAAAATTTGAGAATCTATAAAAATAGTGCCACCGTCTTCAACCTGTTGTTGTCTTAGAAGTTGCAAGGATTGTCGAAGTACTAGTGCTTCTGCAATCAAAGGATCCATACCACCAATATAATGAAAAGAAAAATCTCTAATAAACTCCCCCTCAGCGCTCTCCAACAATGTTCCAAATTCAAGCTTACCTTCATGATGAAATATCGCTCCGTTAATGAAAAGTTGCCCATCGTTATTGCTGCTGTCCATCGGAGAAGAATATGAAAAACGCGACAATAATTTACTTCTTGATGAAAAAGAAGCCAACACAAGTATCCTAGAATGATTCCAAAGCTTCAAGAAATTTAGAGCTTCCAAATTTAGAGCTCTAATTTTAATAATTTATCCAATTTAAAAGAATAACAATTATTCGATTTAAAATAATATATCATATACATTAACTTGGTGAGTGACGGTGACTATATGGTCCTCACATGGTCACTCAAATTTGGTGCTTGTCCTTCTCCTTCAGTTTCGACAGTGCAGGCTATTGATTTTCTGGACCATCAAAATCCAAAGTCTTGTAAATTTTCTTTTTGGCACAATGAAAGCGTCTATGGTCCCAAAACAAGTGTGTATGAAGCTTCCTGGGAATCTACAATATTTTACGCGGGGACCGAGAAGCCTAGTTTGTTCATTTATTTACTTATTGATTTTATAAACTCAGTTTAAATTTATTTTATTATAAGGAAAAAAAATTGTGCATGTATATTACATAGATTATATATTAAAAATTGTATATTTAAATTAAGTCGATGTTCTAATTTATATATAATAATTTTAATGAACGCTATCTTTAAAAGTGCTAAAGATTTAAAAAAATTGTTTGAGCTGCTCCAAAGCACTAAAGGAAGGGATGGTTGAAGAAAACATATTCCCTGAGTTTGAAGAATAACTAAACTCATCCTCCACTTATATTTCTCTATTTCAAGTAGGTTGAAAATAAAAACGATGACTTGTTGAATCTTAAGGAATCAACATAATTACTTAGTTATAATAATAATAATAACAAGAATAATGTAGTTGGTGGGAACTAATAAATATTTTAATCTTTTTGTTAATTATATCTTTGTTGTTTCAAAATTATGCTTTCAAACCAAACATTAACATTACATTATCATTAGAAGTTCTTAGGAATAAATCAAACTCGGATAACAAATTGACATTGAGACCAAAATTCTCTATCTTCCAGTATAACTCTGGAAACCTCCAATCCAGCATTAGACCTAACATGCTGAGATGCAATCTACTTATCACTTATAAACATTTGTCTTAACTCTTTCTTCATCGAAACAAAAGACTGAAGTGATAAGAAATTTGTTGCAAAATTTGTCACACCAGGATGACCATTTATAAATTCATTTTTCGTTAAATTCAGCCCCCATGCACGACTATAGATGAACTTGCTCACATTTTTAGCTTTCTGCATAGTCTCATCAATAATAAGAAAATACCTAGGATCCGCTATATTCTACAGCATTAGGTCAATGCAATGTGCAGCACAAGAAGCCCAAAAGAAAAGAATTATACCTATTATGTAACCTTCTTCTTATCACTTTATAAGCTGAATCATTGTCAGTAATGAATTGAACAATTTTTTCTGGCCTACTTCATTCACAACTTTATCAAATATCTCAAATAAAATATCATTACTTCTAATAAGGCCAGATGCATTAATAAACTTAAAAAACATTGAGTCATTTGCAAAATAAACCAAAAAATTACTAATAGGCTCTTGTCTCTTATTTGTCCAACGATCACACATGATCGAACACCTAAAAGTAACCCAATTTACTATTCATTCAGCCAAATAACTTTTAACTTCAGTAACTGAGCAACTCAAAAGTTTACTTCTTAAGTCATCAATCGAAGAAGCTTTGTATCCCAGATTATAAGAAGTTATTACATCCACCATAGGTTGAAAATAATAAAACTGAGAAGCATTGAATGATGAACCTGTATCATACCACCATCTAGCTAATCTCATATTGACATTGTGAACCGCATCTCTTAATTACATTGCACTACGAATTGAAGATTCAGATTCAGGAATTGTTCAATATGCACCTTAAATGTTTGTTACAAAATAAACAAATTGTATGGTTCTCTATACTTGGGACCAATACAATATGAGCCTAAACTAGATCATTGTATCTTCCTAAAACAGTTTGATAAAGAGTACTTGAACTTCCTTTCATTAATCTGTAACTATAAATAAAGACATATATCAAAATCATACACAATTCAATTTCATCCCAATTTTATCTAACACAATTCATCGATAAGTCAGAAATCAACAATTCAAGTTTATATATATATAGCTAAGGTAAGACTTGGTTTCTTGATAATGAGAGCATATATTTGGGTTTATTAATTGGACAAATATTTGTGGACATAGAAGATACATTTATGTGTACGAAAGTAAAACTTGTAACTAATAAATAAACCACACACTTGCTAGCAGGACTTTACAAGTTGTAAAAGGAAATTAGTTCTGTCACATATGATTGAAATAACAAGATAGATTAACTTATGATTAAATTGCATGCATGGTAGATTGAATGTCAAGCTTCACCATACTTTAATGTCATACAATTCATTCAAAAAATACATATCAATTTCTCATGAAAATTGGTTGGGTCGGCTGTATTGGGCCCGAGCCCAATCACCACAACCCACAAGCCAATCAGTCAGTCACACACCTATTGGTTAATACGGGTCTGATCCACACATCCATGG
>JANIJH010000007.1:54235251-54261019 GCA_024520975.1 Erythroxylum areolatum
TTTCCAAGCACCAGTTTTGATCAGACCAAACACACACTCTCTTGGTCTTCAAACCGTTGTTTTTTTCCATTTATATTACATCTGTGAATAACTACCGATGGTAGTTACTTATGGAAGATGACCATTTGACCCATCATGGATGTCAAACGGCATCACAATAGGTATAGTCGAATTTCCTAAAGTGGTGGCATACCCGAAAGCTGGAAATGAGCCACATCGTGTCTGTTAACTATGTTCGATTGCATGTATATAAAGTTTGACTGTACACCGGTATTGATCCACGGTCAGAATGAAAGAGTATTTGATTCGATTTGGTAATTTAAGTTTTAAGAGAGATCGATTCAAAATTAATGGATCAATTCAAGAAGTTTCAACTTAAAAAATTTGTTATATTGTTATCAGATGGACTTGTTACTACTAACCTTAGTCGTCACTCTTAATGGTGATCTCCACAATGTAGGTTTTTACTAACTTTTTAGGTTTCAAAGAGCTGGAGTTGATTCGGCTTAGATGGATCTGAGTTAGAGACGACAACTAGGTTCAAGTATTACTGGGCTCATATCAACCTAAAGTCAACAGGTTAAGCATTGGTTGATCTCGGGTCCAATTGTTTTAAAAAATCAGGCCTCAAGTCAAGCTCGTGCTTAGGTTGCCCCATCCAATCCTAGCCAGAGGCATACGCAAAATGACATAAATTTTTAAATAAAAAAATTAGACCTGGCTCGGTCCGACTCAAGTTGCCTCTGGTATAGTTAAGTTTGCTACCTCGAACTAGATTGGCCTCGGGCCGGACTCCGATGTTAATCAAGCCTAAGCCCATTATCATTTATAACATGAGTTTGACTTGATTCATTGTCAGATTTAATATTTATGGCAAGGTAACATTATTTTGGTCTTTACCTACGGGTTGTGGCTCAGTTGACTGCACAGGTTGGACATGTAGGAGGAGCTCTTGGGTTCGATCTCCATCAAATACACCCACAGGGAGGGGCGAAGAGCCTTAACTGTGATCAAGCCCTGACCGGGATTAGTCGGCCCAGTGAGTTCGGATATCGGTAGTGTAAACCAAAAAAACATTATTTTGGTCTTCATTTTTTCTTTTTGAAGAAAATTTTGATCATAAAATTAAGAAATATACTAATTAAAACTTTTATAAAATTGTTCTTGAGTTTTAAGAAATTTTAGAATTTTTGTGTTAACGTCTTGCCCGTTCTCTCTCTAGGGGTGCAAGTTTCGTCATGCCTTTGTGCATGTTTTTGTATTGCTAGTCACCTCTTTCTGCTTTCCTTTTCGTTTGTGGTTTTCCTGTTAGCCATGGAGCCTGAGTTTCAACGTTTGTCCATTCGTGAGAAAGAAGATGCTAAACTTGTGATTAAGGCTTCAGAGATAGAAGGGAGTCGTCTTGATTACACCCTGAGTCTGTTAGGTAGATTTTTGGGAGAAAGAAATATTAATTTTGAAGCCACGGAAAGGACTCTTCTCAACCTATGGCGCCCCATCAAAGGATGCTCTATCAAACNNNAAGATAGAGAGGGGCTCTATCTATTTCAGTTTTTTCACATTGTTGATCTTCAAAAAATGATGGCAGGAGGGCCATGGAGTTTTAACAACTGCATTATATTGGTACACCAGATGAGTGAGGGTGAGAATCCATAAGATGTTGATTTTAGGTTTGCTGATTTTTGGGTTAGAGTGCACAATCTCCCACCTGGTTGTGCTTCAGAATCATTAGTGATCACTTTGGGAAATAATATGGGCTCTTTTCTGGAGTATGACACGGGTAACAAGCGAAACTCTTTTGTTAATTACATGCATTTTAGAATTCGCTTAAACATAACTGAATCGCTTATGAGAACTAAGAAGATCCGCAAGGAGGGGGTGATTTTTTTGACGTTTCTTTTAGTTATGAAAGGATACCTCTCATCTGTTATCTGTGTAGCATTGTTGGCCATAGTGAGTCTAGCTGTATTAAACTTACTGAGCTGCCGGAGGATGACATCAAAAGGGAGTGGTCGGAGGAAATCCGATCAGAGGTTCAAGCTCAAAATAGAATCCGACCAAATCAATGGAGAAGAGATCCCACTTTTCACACAACCTTTGATGGCAGGTCCACAAATCAAAGGATTCAATATCTGGGAACGGAAAAATCAAAGAAAAATAGAGTCATTAATACTTATGGCTCTTTTCCTAGGACATTTTAATTTGCACCAGCTGTTGACTTATCTAAGACCGTTACTTATGCATCTGAACCGGAAAATTCTGGTACTGCACTGAATTTAGCTGCTGTCCACAAGGAAAGGAAAGTACCGGTAAGATTGTTGATGAAGTTAAAAAGCGACCCCAGGAAGCTCCACGTCATGGTAACAACTTCGATGAGATGAAAGGCAGTAGATATTCATCTTCTTCGATTTCAACATCTAGCTCTACTGATTAATCAACAGCCGGTCTTGTTCATGAGACCCGCCGATCACCATGAATTGTATTGCTTGGAACTGCCGGGGCTTGGGCAACCCCCGTGCAGTAAATGCTTTGAAAGATATTGTTAGGATCAATAAGCCTCATTTTATTTTCTTAGTGAAACTCTTATTACTTCTAGTAGGATGGAGAAACTTCGTATTTTGTTAAAATTTGATTGCTGTTTTTGTGTTGATCGGAATAGACGTAATGGAGGTCTTGCTCTACTTTGGAGGAATAATACTAATGCTACTGTTTTGGGTTATTCGAGTAATCATATTGATATGAAGATTATTCACTATAATAATTTTAAATGGAGATTCACCGGTTTTTATAGATTTCCTGATACTCACAGAAAGAGAAGTAGCTGGGAACTGCTCAAAGCTCTCTCTCGACGTCATCAGTTACCTTGGGTTTGCATGGGAGACTTTAATAACTTTCTCTCTGTAAATGATAAATTTGGTGGACGGGATTACCCTATTTCTCTCATGGATGGGTTCCGTTCTTGTATTGCAGATTGTCATTTAATCGATGTTCCTCTTGTGGGTTTTGGGTTTACCTGGGAATGGGGTCAAGGTTCGAATTCTTTGGTTATGGAGCGGCTGGATAGGGCCTCTATTTTTGCAGATTGGATTGCTTTCTTTTCTTTCCATAAACTTTACAATTTGGTTAGCCCTTATTCAGATCATAATCCTCTTAAGCTTTTTGCTAGCTCTGTGTTACCAGTTAAAAAAATCAGCATATTCAAATTTGAGAATAAATGGTTGCTTGAAAATGGTTTTATGGAGGTTGTGTCTTGTGCTTGGTCTCAGGGTCTGAACAATGGCATTTTAGATAAATTTTCTGCTTGTAGTGCGGCTTTAATTGCTTGGCAGAAATTGCAGGATCATAACTTTAAACATAGGAATGAGATTTTAAAGAGAAGAATTGATGTTGTTTAGCAGTCTCAGGTTGATGATGTGTTGCTTTTGAATCTTAAAAATGAGCTCTCTAACCTTCTTACACGGGAGGCCATTTACTGGAAACAAAGGTCTAAAATTTTTTGGCTTAATTATGGGGAAGCTAATTCTAGGTTCTTTCATGCTCAGGTCTCAAGAAGAAAGCGAATTAATTATATTGATTCTTTGGAGGATGTTCAGGGCAATGCTATTTCGGATTTTGATACTATGTGCTCTATTATTATGGACTATTTTAATGACCTTTTTGCAGCTCCCTTGGAAGCATCGAATATTGAAGAGTTTGACTGTATTAACCGGGTGGTGACAGATAGTGATAACTCTTCTCTCTTAGCCCCCTTTAAATTGGAAGAGTTTAAGACAGCTATTTTTGAGATGCATCTTGACAAAGCGCCTGGTTTTGATGGTATGAATCCAGTTTTTTTTCTTCAGAAATGTTGGGATATTGTAGGAGCTAATATTTTCTCTCAAAGTTGCTCTTGGCTTGAAAATTGTGCGTTCCCTGCCTCTTTAAATAATATGACTATTGTCTTAATTCCAAAAAAAGATAAGCCTAGTAGTATGAAAGATTTAAGGCCTATTGCCCTATGTAATGTGATCTATAAAATCATAGCCAAGGTTATCGCCAACAGACTCAAAGCTATTCTTCCTAGGATTATCTCTGCTATGCAGTCAGCTTTTGTTCTTGGTAGATTAATCTCTGATAATATTATGATTGCATTTGAGATTGTTCATTATATGAAGAATAAAGGGCGTGGTTCTAATGGTGATGTTGCTTTTAAGATTGATATTAGCAAAGCATATGACAGATTTGACTGATGTTATCTTGAATTCATTCTGTTAAAGTTGGGTTTTGATGTTAAGTAGGTTAAATGGATTATGCTTTGTGTTACCATAGTTAATTATTCTGTGGCTTTTAATGATAGAACCGTGGGCCCTATTGTTCCTAATCTAGGACTTAGACAGGGAGATCCACTAAGTCCTTATATCTTCATTTTATGTGATGAAGGTTTATCTGCTCTTTTGAGGAAGGCTGAGGCAAGAGGTGACATTCACGGTATTAACATTTGCAGTGGGGCTCCTAGTGTTTCTCACTTGTTTTTTGCCGATGACAGTTTCTTTTTCTTTAAAGCCTCTTCAAATGAGTGCAGACATATCAAGAGGATCCTCTCAACTTATGAGGAAGCTTTGGGTCAAGCTATTAATTATCAGAAATATGGTGTTATGTTTAGCTCAAACACGAAAGTTGATGTTAAGCAGGAAGCAATTTCGATTTTGGGGGTTTCTAATTCTATTGATCATGGTTAGTATCTGGGTCTTCCATCTTTAATTGGGAGAAACAAAAAACAAGTGCTTGCTTTCTTGAAGGACTGACTCAGTAAACGAATTCATAGTTGGAAAAATCGACTGCTTTCCAAACTTGGCAAAGAGATCGTTCTCAAGACTATTGCTCAAGCTCCTCCTACTTTATGTATGAGTATTTTTCTTCTTCCAAAAGATTTTTGTGATGATTTGCACAAAATGATGAATGCTTTTTGGTGGTTCTTCATCAGGTAACCAAACTAAAATTCACTGAGCCAAATAGGAGAGACTCTGTGTTCCTAAGAAACTGGGCAGTATGCAGTATGGGTTTCCGTGATTTAAATTGTTTTAATCTTGCTATACTTTGTAAACAAGGTTGGCGCTTCTTGTCTCACCTGAATTCGTTGCCAAGTAAGTTGTTTAAAGCTAAATATTTTCCATATTGCAATTTTCTTAATGCCAAAGAAGGTCGAAACCCTAGTTTAATTTGGAAGAGCATTTTTTTGGCAAAAAATTTGTTGGGCAAAGGAGCTCGTTGGCGAGTGGGAGATGGAGAATCGATCTTAGTTTTCAAGAATCTTTGGTTGAATTGCGATGACGATTTCTTTGTGCGCTCTACTCCCTTAAGCGGTATGGAAAATATGAAGGTTAACAATCTTTTTAATTCCGAGAACTCAGGATGGGATCATTCGTTTGTAAATGGTATTTTAGCACCGGTTGATGCTTCTCAAGTTTTCAAAATCCCCATTTGTTTATTGTTGGCTTCTGATCACTTCTATTGGCAGTTTACTAGGAATGGCGTGTATAGTGTTAAATCGGGTTATAAGATTGCTACTGATCAGTATTCTCATATCTCTTCTTATGCGGTTGATGGTCATTGGAATTCTATCTGGAATGCCCAGATCCCCCCGAAGATTAAGGATTTTCACTGGAGGTTGCTGCATGACTTTATCCCTTGCAAATAGAGACTTTACAATAGGGGAGTAGCTCTAGATGTCTCTTGTAACAGGTGTGGTCTGGTTGAAACTATGGATCATGTTTTGCTCTCATGCTCTTACGCTAGAAGTTTTTGGAATGCTACAAGTATCTCTTTGTATGGTGATGATATTAAATGTTGCATTTCCTCGGTTTTAATTGGTAATCATTCTGAAATGGGAAACCAGATTTTAGCTATTTGCTAGAGCATTTGGTTCCATATAAATCTTTTTTGCTGGGAGCAAAAGGATACTCATCCAAGCGTCATTGTGACTTTTGTAGATGGTTTTCTTAAGGATTGGAAAGAGGCAAAATGTGCTTTTAATTAGGTTTAACCGAATTGCAGCAATCTTCCTCGTCGCCACTCTTAGAGCAAACCTGAAGTTGGTTGGTTCAAGTGCAATGTTGATGCTTCGATTTCGAAAAGAGATAACAGTTCGGATTTTGAGGTTGTTCTCAAGGATGATCAAGGTCGGTTTGTTAAAGCTTTCTCGAGTCACATCCCTTGTTATGTGGATGCTTTCCTTGCAGAAGCAATCTCTATTAAAGAAGCTTTGGCTTGGCTCAAGAATCAAAATTTTGACAAAATTGTTCTTGAGTCGGATTGTCTAGAAGTGATCAACAATCTTGATAGTTCTTCCAGTAATTTGTTAAAGGTTGGTGCAGTGTTTGCTGAGTGTTTTTTACTTAAGAATCACTTCCAAGTCCTTTTAATGGGCTTCTTAGACTGTTAATAAAGCCGCTCATTCGTTAGCAAGGGTCGCTTTATTTCATGCAAACCGTCTCGATTGGGATAATATCCCAAGCAGTGTTGTTTCTGAGTTTTGTTTTGATTTTTTCTTGTTTGTAATCAATTTTGAAGAAGCTTAGGTCCAGGTATATAGGATAAAGCCTATTGACTTTGAGTTTAGTAGCTGCTTCTTCTGTTTTGATTCCACGTTCCTTTAATGAATTTGTTAGTTTCAAAAAAACAAAGAAATTTTAGAACTTTCTTTTTCAAAACGACACTCTTTTAAGTTGATTCGGGCAGTGACGGACGGACCGGATCCATTGCCATTTTTAACAACAAGCGAGAGAAAAAGAGGGGAAATGTATAGTGTGAGCGGGAGCAAAATTAAGATCTGCACTCTCACTTCGTCGCTTCTTCTTTTACCTCCAAATTCACGAGGAAAATTAGTTAAAAAAAAAAAAAAGAAGAGAAAGCTCTCCCGAGGCCTAACCAGAAAAAGCCCGCTCTTGGACAAAAGCCAATTTTTTGGTTCATCAACAAAAATTTGAACACCCGCCCTTTTTCCCTCTTTTTCAAATTCCCACAACAATCCCCAATCCCTCACTTCCAAGTTCAATCCCTAGCTTTTTGCTTATTCTTGGAGTTGTTCCTCTCTGTTACTCCATAAACCCTAAGTTCAGGGTTTTATCTTTGGTTTCTTCTAGATTAGTTCGTGTAAATGGCGAGCGAAACCCTAGAGGAGAAGAAACCGACGGAGGGGGAGGAGCTGGAAACAGAAGCTCCTGCGGGAGATAAAATGGTGGAGGAAGCGAAACCTGAAGAAGAAGAAGAAGAAGTTGAGAAGAAGTCTGTAGAAGTTTCTGAGGAGAAAGAGGTTGAGGTTGGAGCTGAGGCGACCGAACAGGTGAGAGAGAGTAAAGAGGAAGATAAGGAGGAGGGAGACCAGAAGGGAATTGAGGAGAAGGACGAAAAGGAGGAGGAAGACCAGAAGGGAATTGAGGAGAAGGACGAAGAAGACAAGAAAGAAATCGACGGGAGGGATGAGAGAGACGAGGCGGACAAGATGGAAATCGAGGAGAAGGACGAGAAAGACGAGGAAGAGAAGAAGGAAACTGAGGAGAAGAGTAAGAGAGGTGCCAAACGGGGTGGCCGGAGAGGTTCGGCGAAGAGGAAGACTCCGGAAGATGAAGCTAAAGGTTCTGTGACGCCGAGTAGCGAGAGGCCTATTAGGGAGAGGAAGGTGGTGGAGAGGTACTCCACTCCTGAGGCTGGGAGATCTGCCACTAAGCCCTTGTCTATCGAGAAGGTCAGCTCTTCAATTGCTTGTTTGGTTTTAGTCAAGTAGGACTTAGGCGTTGAGCTTGGGATTTCTAATGAAGTGGAGGTTCTTGTGTGATTTCAGGGGAGTGGTACGCCTTTGAAGGACATCCCAAACGGTACAATCTTAGTTTATGCAGATGATTTTATTGTTCCCTTTGATCTCAGCTGTCAAAATGAATGCGCCTTTTGTTATATCAGTGCATTATCCGGTTTTACTTTTCCGGTATGTTTCTATGGAAGCTATAGTTTGGTATGTAAATTGTAGATTATATGGCCACTTAGATACCGTCTCTTTAGCATTTTCCAAGTTTTGCCTTTAGTTTTTGTTCAAATGCTGGTGGTTTTACTGTCTGTTTTATATCAATTCCTTGTTTTTAACTATGTGCCTTAACCAAATGAAGCTACTGGGGCTTACATCAGGACTTTGGTTATACTTGTATTTGGTCTTGATTTTGATCAACAGTTTGTAATTTGGTTTGCCTGTCCTGACGTTGATTGGAAGCTTATTTGCTGGAATAAATAGTTTAGTTGATACTTTTGTATCAGAGTTTTTCTGCATGTGATTAAAGATCAAATTGGATATGTTGATTAGAGCAAAATGATTCACTTGTTTGCACCTGAAATGAGTATGTTGGAACGTCATCCTCTGTAAAGAAAGCATCAGAGGTGCTGAGTTGTTTATGCAAACTCACAAAATTAATTACTCTTAAGTTGTATACCTCTAGAGAACTACATTTATTCTATTTGATATGGATGTTTAAAATTCCACATTGAAGCTTTCATGTTTGGACATGTAAATTTTATGCCTGTAAGTATCAGAGATTTATAATCCTCTTGAACCTTGGGAATGATTAAAGTTCTCTTCTTTCCAGGAGAGAAAAATTAAGCACTGTCATCTTGAACTAGGCAGAATTTATTGATGTCGTTTACTGTTACTTTCCATCTTATTTATGCTTCTGTCATCTCATTGACAAGTATAATTGTCAAAAGTATGTGGAAGGCACATTTTCTTGTATAGACATACGCTAGATACTCATGGAATATGGTACACAATTTTAAATTTGAATAGCACTTCTCTTCATTCAGAGACTTGAAGATGTGTTTCTTTGGATTATGTTATTTACTTGTATGGACATTGATACAGCTAACTGGCCTACCTTTGATTTAATGTTGTGAATTGTTTCAGTGGCTTTCAAGTTGTCCAAGAGAAAACCTGATGAAAATCTGCAAATACTTCATGCAATACTTTTTGGAAAGAAAGCTAAGGTCCCTGTCTGAATTTATATTGTTAATAGTTACCTCTTAATTGATTGGCTTAGTATTTCACTTCTTTTGTATTCCCTTTAATGTTAGGTCTTAACACCTCGATTTATATGTTATTTACCTATTTGTTGTTCAACTGTTTTCATTTTCCAGGCACATAATCTGAAACGGAACCTGGGCCAGTTTTCGGGCTATGTTTGGGCTGATAATGAGGTTATCAATTGCAAGGCTGAAAAATATTTAGTTTGTTTAACCATCTTGTCTATGCACGTGGTTCATGTGCATATATTTATGTTGGGTTTCCAGTTGGAGTTATCTTCTAATTCATCATGATACATCTATCTGTCCATTAATCATTGCTGGTGTTAGTTTTTCTTATTTCAAATTCCAAAACTCTTTACAGGAAAAGCAGAAAGCTAAAGTAAAAGAAAAGCTTGACAAATGTGTTAAAGAAAAGTTGATGGATTTCTGTGATGTACTTAACATTCCAATGAATAAAGCCAATGTCAGAAAGGTTGGATTTAAAAAATTGTCTCAATATCTCCATCCAAGTCTATTGGACATACACTATGAATTTTTTTTTTGTATGAGCCTAACTTCATCTCAATTTTATTGGTTGAATGTGCATATGTTTTCAGGAAGAACTCACCGTAAAGATATTTGAGTTTTTGGAGTCCCCACATCCTACAACTGATGTCCTACTTTCTGATAAGGAACAGGTTTCCTGTTCTGTGACCTTTTTGTTGATTGCAGGGTGTTAAAATTTGTCCGCTGTTGGAATAATTTTACTTAAGTGTGATGCTGATTTTGATTTCAGAAGGGTAAGAAGCGAAAGGTTTCAACTGGCAGAGGTGGTAGTTCTGGAGATGCATCAGTTACACCAGCCAAGGTTTGTGTCTTGTGGAATTGTTCCAGCATTTGACGCTTTTTATTTTTATAAGATTAATGCACAGTTAGATTGGAGACTGAGGTTTACCTGATGATTTAACCCTGGAATTGTAATTTCTTTTGAAGATTTTAATGGAGTGATGTGTTGGTGTTTTGAGAAAAGTTGATTTCTTCTGTTTATGTTGGATATATAAATTTGATTTCTCTTGGAGTTTTTCTTATTGAACAAATGTTGTCTGTTGGACAGATGATTATGTGTTATGGATTGAAGCAAGTCTTTATGTCTGCAGTTGTAATTTTTTTATCCAGTGTTTACTTAGGATTATTGAAATCTGAAAAGACAATGACTTTTGTTCTTAATCTATTTGCCCTCTTCTTTTATTGTGGCATGACTGATGCATTAAAATTTCATCTATACCGTATAATTACAGTTACTTTCGCCTAATTAAGAAGGTTCTCATAGTTATCATTTGCTCGTTCATTTTGCCTAATCCTGTGTTTTGCATGTTACACTGATGTTCAGTTGTTAGGTGGTAATTTTGCTCTTTCTTCAGACTGCTGTTTTCCAGTGGAGATGTCAGTGAGTTGATTACTACTACTTTTAGATATAGGGTCATTGACGTTCAAAGTACAAGCAGGACCAATTTTAATGGTCTTGACTTTCTTAGACAGTTGGATATGTTTGTCTCTTCTCCTCTTTAAGTGTTGTTTTTCTTGCGTATGTGTTTCTCTGTGTTTGGACCTTTAATATATTTCTGTTTTATTGTTATGTAGAAACAAAAACAAACACCCCAATCTGGGAAGAAAAGAAAGGATCTTTCTAAGGGTGACGATGATGAGAGTGAAGATAAAGTCGAGTCACCTGATGCTAAAGATGAGGATGAAGATGAGGATGGCAATGATTCATCTCAAAAAGATGGGAGTGATCAAGAGGAAGGTAAATTTGAGGAAGAGGAAGATGAGCCAAAGGAGCAAACATCTGCCAAGACTAAAGCAAGAAAAACTGGGAAGGATAGTTCAGTTGTTAAAAGCAAGGAGGAATCTACACCTGCAAAGAACACCCCTATGAAGCCTTTTAAAAATTCTTCCAAATCTACAAAAGGATCTTCCAGCTCATCTTCAAAACAAGGAGTTAAAGATAATGATGGAACTTCTGGATCCCTAGCTAAGACAAAAGGATCTTCATCTAAGAAGCAGAAGGTTGAAAAGGAAAACACTAAAGTACGAAGGGCTTCCACCAAGGACAAGGCAGCTAACAAAAAACAATCAAGCAAGTCACCTTCTGTGAAAGATCAAGGTGAATTCTGCTTGTTCTTGACTTTTAAAATCTTTAATTTTTAAACTGTTTTAGGACTTTTCTAATCTAATGGTCATGGGCTTTGTTCAAAGAATCTTTTTGAGGTTTCATTTATTCACTTTTTTCTTTCTTTTTCAAAATTATCAACATATTTCTTGATTATCTATTTGACAATCCCGTAGCTTTTACTTAGTTGGCTGAGAGAAGTTTGGTAGTAGTAGCAAAATTGGTAATTGTCATTGTGAATTAAATTAAATGAGAGGATAATGTGTCTAAACTATTGGCAAATATATGCTAGGGGTGTTTGTTGATTGTGGTTGAACTGCTTAAACTGGCGAACAAGGTAAGCATCCAAGTTTAAACAGCATAGGAAAAGTGGTGGTTTTGTTAGTGTACAATTTAAAAGGATAAAAGTCAGTCAATTTATCTGCTATCTGAAGTTCAATCCTATTTTTCTGCATGAGGACGTTCACATCTAATGGAGGACAACTGGTGCATTATAATGTTTCTTTTGTGCAGAAAATAACATGGTTCGTGTGATTCAGGTTGTGTAATTCTTCCTTTATTTTGGGCAACAAATAATAGTCATTGATTGGTGATGGGTTTCACCTATTCCATCAGGTTCTGCATTCTTGTGGTAGGGGATTGTAGTTGGATAAGGCAGCTTTTTTTATGTTGATTATATACTTCAATCTGCCATGCATAGTAATCTCACCTAGTGCATTAATTTTTGCATTCTGGTTTTAAGGATTCTGGTTGAATTTCCTACCTAAAGGTGCTGGTCCTTTTGTTGGTTACACGAATCAATGTGCAATTAATATTTGACCTTAACAAATCTGTCTACCTAAAACAGGAAAAGTCAAATCTAGCAAGAAGACAAAGGCCGGGCCCAGCAGAGAGGAAATGCATGCTGTTGTTGTAGAGATTCTGAAGGAAGTAGATTTCAATACTGTAAGTAGAAATTACATGGTCTGGATCAGTACTAAAGTTTTTGTGTAGTTTCACCATTTTTAAATTCTGTGTGTCAATCTGCAGGCAACTTTGTCCGATATTCTCAGACAACTTGGTATGAGTTATGGTTTATCTATCTTCCATTAGATATAACATTTATGGTTTCAGTTCAACTTTACTAGTCATTAAATGTATGATTTTGTTTAGGTACTCACTTCAGGGTGGATCTAATGGATAGAAAGGCGGAGGTTAAGGATATAATCACAGAGGTAATAAATAACATGTCTGATGATGATGACGATGATGAAGGAGAAGAGGCAGAAAAGAATGCAGACAAGGACGATGACGATGATGATTTTTAGTCAATCAAAATGTGCAGATACATTACTTTTGAGGGTTACTGAACAGGAGGTATGTGTAGTCTGAAGATATGATCTCTCAGGGTTGTTTGAGCACTAACCTGTTGACTATATACCAGAATCGCCATTTGGACCTGTTAAGACTGTTTCCCAGATAAGAAATACCCAATGGAGTTTGTTTGTACCATATTAGTGCTCTCATCTTCTGCTTACTTAGCTGATCTTAACTTAAGTAGCTCTTTTCTATCTTTTTTTTCAGCTTCCTCGCCCCTTTTGTAAGTCCTTTTAGATGTAATTGTCGACTGCACTTTCTTTATATAAAAAGTAATAATTTTCTTTATTCAATTTTAGGTGTAAATCATTTATCTCAATTGAATTTTAAGATTTTAAATATTAACAATTAAAAAATTCAATTGTTTTGAGCCATTCAATTATAAAGTGGTTAATTTTTTAGTGGAGTTTTAATTTTTTGTTTGATTTATTTTATTAATTTCTGTCGTTAAAAATTGATTAGTTTATTAATTAATAAGTTAATTTTTATAAATTAATAAATTAAAATAAATAAATTTTATTTAGAATTTTTAATTTAATTTAATTTTTTAAACTTTAAATCTTGTTTTAATTTTTGATTTAATATTTAAAATATTGCTAAATATTTTGTCTCATTTCCTAAAATGGTTGTCGGAACATTTTGCGGCTATGGACATGTGGGGAAGAGCCAACCTTATAAAAAATCAATGATCTAATAAACCAACTATGCTTCTATTTTTATGTTCCTTCTCTTTCAAATGTAATGGATGAGGCTCGAGTTCACAGATTTTTTGATAAGGCTGTCTCATAAAATTTAAGATTAAGAATTTTTGCCTTAATGCCATGGAGGAAAAATTGGACTGTTTGGAACAAGCTTTTGGATATTGTTTTGTACCGGATAGTATTGTACTGATAAAAAATAGAACAATATCAACATCTTTGGTATCGGATGGTATCGGGTGTTTTTACTTGGTACCGATCAATACTCAAAATATTGGTCATATATTAATCGGTATTGTAAATTTAAAAAATACTAAAAACTATTTTGCAAAAATAAAAAATAACTCTAACAGGCTCCTGATGCCTGCCTACCTCTGCCTCTCCTTTTTCATTTTTTTTGTCTCTCTCAAACTCACCTCATCCTCTCTCTATCTCACCAATGGTCTCGTCCTCTCCACTCCCTAGCGGTGCTCCAGCTCCACCTACGTGACTATCCAGT
Source organism: Erythroxylum areolatum (assembly GCA_024520975.1). Lineage (NCBI taxonomy): Eukaryota > Viridiplantae > Streptophyta > Magnoliopsida > Malpighiales > Erythroxylaceae > Erythroxylum > Erythroxylum areolatum. The sequence goes on from JANIJH010000007.1 coordinate 54,248,996, forward strand.
GGTGCTCCTACGTCTTACCTCTCTGGTGATCATTTTCGGATCTTCCTGCACCATGCAAACTTGTCGCCATCGAGCCTTATCCAGACCTCCATCAGCCTTCAACCGTCCTCCACGACAATCACCATCCACCATTGTCTGCTCTCTAGTCTCCAATCGTCCTCCGTCGCCCACGCACATGATTGTCAGATTTGAGAATAATATTCAGATCTAAACATGACCTAACCCAATATGAAATAATACCCAATTACTGATTGTGAATTTCTATTTAGGTGTGTTTTTTCACTTTTTGTTAGAATTTTTCTGGTTAATTGCATTTGTGTTAAGATTGTGAATGGGAAGTTACAATGAAATTGTGAAGCATTTGTGACTTTGTGTGCCATTAGTTGGAGTTGGATAATGGATTAGATTTAGAGTTGAATTGAATGAAAGGAGTATGGTTTTGCCATTTTGGTTCATTTGTAGATTGATAACTGATGACTTGATTTATGTTAAATTTTTTGGTCATTCACACCATGCATTAAAATTTTAGAAAGGATTTCAAATTTCAATTCAAAATTAAAGTTTCAACTTAACTTTATGATGTATGATTTAAAAGCTAAAAAGGATTTAAAGTTTCAACTTAACTTAAAACTAATAAATCGAGAATGTAAATCGAAAAGAATTTAAATAAATAATTAATTGACATAATTTTAAAATTATTGAAATGGTATTTGGAAATGGAGTAAATAATTAATTAAATATAATAATAATATAATTTATCGTTGTTTTCCATCTACAAAATGCTAGATCTTTCAAACCATTGGGTTAGTTGTTGTCCAAACATGCAATCACCGTAAAAAGAATTTGTTGAAAAAATAGTGAAAGCAATGAATTATATTGAATATGGGTTGAATGTGGGAGGTTCTTTACATATCAACAAGTGAATTATATTGAATGTGGGAGGTTCTTTGCATATCAGCAACTAAATGCCTTGTGGGTATTATAAGTCTTTCGTGGAGTCATTGAAACAAGATAATGCAACTCTTAAGACATACACTCTTTAAATCTTAACTCTCATACTCGTAGGCTTTACTACTTTCCAATAGAAAATTCTATCTATTTCTGAATTTTACTCTAGTTTCATGCATCTTTACTTCTTTAGACTTAAAGATTTAAAGACATTTTTATACTGCATTGTCTCATGAAAGACGTAGCGTTAACAATGCTAATTTTGTTGATGAAAATAATAAAGGATTAATTTCTTACAAAATTAACATCTTCATTTTTTGTTACAGATAAATGGAAGGAAGTTCAACTACTTCTGATCAAACTGCTTTAGGAAGATATAACGATCCAGCTTGAGCTTATGCTGCATTAATCTCAGGTATAAAAATTCATATAATTTGCTTGTTTTGTAACAAACATTTGAAAGGTAGAAATTATCCGATTGAAGAAACATTTAGTTGAGGTTAAAGGAGATGTAGAGCTCTGTAAAAAATTAAGTTTATTAAGTGAAGTGACAAACGAAAACATTGCTTAAAGAATATCAACAAGAAAGATAGAATGGAAAGGTTGAATTTTGAAATTAGTAGTGGAAGTTCGTTTTCTAAGTTTTGTGGTGATTGTGAAAATGTTGAAGGTGGTAGTAGTAGTGATGTTGATAGTGTTATATCTCATGCCTAAGAAGAAGTACTTGAACTTGACGTGAGGAAGAGAAGAAGGCAAGTGACTAGTTTCTTTGCAACACGAATAACTGCTGGAGTCCAGACTTCAATTCATACTGTAATGCAATCAAGAGATGCGGCTCACAATGTCAATATGGTAGTAGCTAGGTGGTGGTATAATATAGGTTCATCATTCAATGCTTCTCAAATTTATTATTATCAACTTATGATGGATGCAATAGCCTCTTATGGTCCGGGATACAAAGGTTCTTCAATTAATGATTTAAGAGGTAAACTTTTGAGTTGTTTTGTTTATGAAATTAGAAGTTATTTGGCAGAAAGAAGAGTGAATTGAGATAGTTATGGATTTTCAATTATGTGTGATGATTGGTCAATAGGAGACAAGAACTTATTATTAACTTTTTGTTTTATTCTACAAATGGCTCTATGTTTTTCAAATCTATTTATGCATCTGACCTTATTAGAAATATTAAGACTTTGTTTTCAATATTTGATGAAGTTGTGAATGAAGTAGGATCAGAAAATATTGTTCAGTTTATTACTGACCATAATTCCGCTTATAAAGCAGCAGAAAAAAGGTTGCAAAATATCTATAATTCTTTTCTTGGACTCCTTATGTTGCACATTGAGTTGACTTAATACTAAAGAATATAGGAGATCCTAGGTATTTTCCTGTTATTGATGAGACTATGCAGAAAGCTAAAAAGATGACAAAGTTCATTTATAATCTTGCATGAGTATTGAATTTGATGAAAAAGAATTTACCAATGATAGAAATTTGTGTCGTTCTGCTGTGACAAGATTTGCAACAAATTTCTTATCACTCCAGTGTTTTGTTTCGATGAAGAAAGAGTTAAGAAAAATATTTACAAGTGATAAGTGGATTGCATCTCAACATGTTAGATCTAATGTTGGAGTGGAGGTTTGTAATAGTATATTGGAAGATAGAGAATTTTGGTCTTAATGCTAATTAGTTATCCGAGTTTGTGAGCTTTTGGTAAGGATGCTTCGCTTGGATGATAGTGAAGAAAAGACAATAATGTGTTATATTTTTTATGTCATGGAGAAAGGATCGGAAGCAATTAAGGCCAATATGAAACATAGGTCTTCTTTATACACACCATATCTTTCAATCATTAATGAGAGAAGGGAAAGACAACTTTCTTTTCCGTTTTTTATAGCTGGGGTATTTTTGAATCCTAGTATCTATTTTAGACTGGATCTTACTAAGCAAGCTAAAGTTAATAGAGGAATGCTTTTAACTATTACAACAATTGTTAGCATTGACGCGATGCAAGATCTCTTAAGCTCACAAATGGAGCTTTATAAGTTGTTTTATGGGGATTTTGAAATGTCGATTGTTATTCGACGAAGAGGGAAACTTTCTCTAAATATTAGTTATTTCCTTTTTCTTATTTGTTGAAAATTAATTATCATTTTATTTTGTTTATAATGTTACTTTTGTTATCTTATGACTTATAATTTCTTGGTATGAGCAATTCAGAAATGGTGTTCTAGAATTAAAAATGTTTGGAATCGAATTTTAAGTCAATGTGTGAGTGTAACAAACTGTGAACGAAACTGGAACACATTTGAATTTATCCACTCCAAGAAAAGGAATAAATTAGAGCATAAGAAGTTGAATGACTTAGTTTTTGTTCGTTACAATTTAAAACTTCGGGAAAGATATGTTGTTATCATTATTATCATTATTAATTTTGATATAATTTCTTAAAATTTTCTAATAATTAAATTTTATTGTTTACTAGGAGTCTTAATAGCACAAATAGTTTAACTGATTCAATTTCTATTGATAATATTGATCTTTTGGCAGATTAGATTTTTGAAAAGCCGAATTTGATAAATGTCAATGACTTCGAAGATAATGGGAAAGCATTAACATGTCATTTGATGCATTAAATATGAATGATAATGATGATGAAGCTCCTTTCAATGATAAAGATTTTGCACCAAATGATATCTGGGGTTAGGGCAGTTATAATGAATATCTTCTCGTTGACGATTGAATTTCGTTTCAGGTTTTACTTTTCCTCTTCTTTTAATTTTATTTATATTTGATATTTATGTTAAATTCTATATATGTAATGTAATTGTAAGTATTTTTATTTCAGGTTTAACTTCTACTTGATTGTTTTCTAGTCATGAACTCTTGTTGTAAATTGTGATAGTTAAGGATATTTATTGTTTTTTTTATTGGATGTTTTGATGTAATTATTATTTATTACAATGATTAAATTATATTATTGTAATATTTTAAATACTTTGTATTATTCTTAATTTTATATTTGTATAATGATGATTGTCTTTTTTCATATTAATTGTAGTTATTATTTATATGTGAAATATTTAAAAAAAATTGTTATTTCATATTAATTGTGATTATTATTTATTATTATGATTTTTGGAAATATGGTTTTTATAACCTTGTAAAGTATACAGTACAACTGTACAATATATCAATGGACTATTTTGTAAATTTTAAAAATTTTTAGGGACTATTTTAAAATTTTAAAAAATTATTTGAAACGATACCCAGTATTAACCGATACTAGTACAGTATCATAGCAGAACCTAATCTAGTACCAAGTTTGGTACGACATTTGCAACTTTGGTTTGGAAGAACTGGAGTAGGTAAAATAGTCTTAATTATGGAATTAATCAATAACATTGCGAAAGCTCACAGGGGTGTATCTGTATTTGGAGGAGTAGGCGAAAAGACTATACCAGGTGATTATTAAAAGACAGTACCAGGTGATTATTAATATTATAAATAATAAAAATTATTTTTGTTTAATAATGATGATTATTAAAGATCATCAAATTATGTAGTTGATCCTTTAGGTCCCGTTTGGTTAGATGTTAATTAATGTAATGCAGTGGAACGAAACGGAACGGAATGTTTTATAATGAAATGGAATGTAATATAATGAAAAATTGTTTGGGAGGGATGGAATTGTTGATAATATAATGTAGTTAAATATTGTTTGGAAGATGGATGGAATGGAATGTAATGAATAATAAATGACTATTATATCCCTTATATTAAAATGGATGTTGCAAGAGGTTTATTATTTTATTATTAATTATATAAAAATATCAGTATTAACTATTTAATATATTTTATTTTATTTTATGTGATTTATATTTAAAAATTATTTATTTATATAAAAATATATACAAACAATTGAATTTTTTTTATATTTTCTATTTTCATTAATAAAAATTTTAAATTTATTATTAATTATATACAATTTATTATTAATTATATAAAATATTATTATTAATTATTTATTATATTATATTTTTATTTTATTCTATATGATTTATATATAAAAATATTTTATTTTATTTTTATTTATGTAGAAATATATACAAACAATGAAAGAATAATTTTTAAATATATTTTCTATTTTTCATTAATTTAATTGTTTGTATATATTTTTAAATAAATAAATAAATAAATATAAAATTTTTAAATATAGAATTTTTATTTTATTATTAAATATATATAATTTATTATTAATAATATAAAAATAATATTATTAATTATTTAATAAAATTTATTATATTAAATATTATTATATTCTATTTAATATATTAATATTATGATTTGTTAAGAGTTGGTATTAAGAAGAATTATTGAAGGTATATTAGATAGTATGTATTTATTAGTTTGCGTTCTATTCTAAACCCTCCGAATCGAAAATTTTTTATTTTCACTGTTTAGGATAGAATGAAACGTAACATAAAACCCTTTACTTCTATCTCATTCCATGTCATTTCGTTATGAAACCTTCAAACAAATGATGGAAATGTGTTACAATATTCCATCTCTTTCCATCCCTAACTTCTCAACCAAACATAGCCTTAGTTAAAAAAGTTGCAATTAAGTAATTTCTGACATTCAGCCTCCAATAGAAAAATGTTCTCAGCAGCAACTAATTGAGATTGTCAAGGTCTTATAATCTGTAACAGAAGATGGAGATAAAGTATGTATCCAAATTATTGAATTTAAAAGACTGACATACTTCATTAAGTAATCAAAAGTTGGAAGCCAACCCTACCTAATCAGTATTTATCCCTTATACTCTGCTTTCAGGAAATTGCTAGCTGGTATGGTCTAATGTTTTGGTTCTTCGGCTAGTGGCCTACCACAACCCATGACCTATCAGTAGATTTTGCAGAGAAGACAAAACCATTGACACCATGTTTAAATGAAACGAAACAGTTTCCTGTATTGGTCCTAGAACTAGTTCCTTCATTACAACCACCTTACGTATGATAAGTTTCAATCATTAGTTTCCTGCCCATGTCTTGGTTGTCTAACCTCTGTCCTTTCTCTTCCTATATAACTTCATTTCCATTTCCTATGTAGCCACCAAAAGTTTTAGGTCATCTATAACTCTCTGTATTTCACTACTCCTGTGCTTGAAGGCGTGTGTTTCTGTGACAGTATTTTATCTAATGGCACTTGAAAGCAGTGAAGCCTTGCAACTTATTGTTAAACAGGAAAGACCAACTCTTGTGCCTTCTGCAGAGGACACAGAAAAGGGTCATTACTTCCTCTCAATCCTTGACCAAAACATTGCAGTGATAGTACGAGCAATTTACTGCTTCAAGTCTGATGAGAAAGGAAATGACAGTGCTGTTGAAATTATTAAGAATGCCTTATCGAAAGTTCTTGTTAATTACTACCCACTTCTAGGTCGATTAAGGGTTAGCTCAAAAGGGAAGCTTATAGTGGATTGCATAGGATATGGAGCAGTGTTTGTGGAAGTTGAAACCAACTGTACGATAGATGGGTTAGGAGACTTATCAAAGCCTGATCCTGACACACTTGGAAAGTTGGTATATGACATCACTGGTGCTCAAAACATATTATAGATTCCTCCTTTGGTTGCTCAGTTTTGTGAATTTTGTGACACTATGCTTCTTAAATGTATTCAGGGTGATGACTTGGGCTATACACTTTCTATGCTTCTTGTGAAATATTAGCAGAGAAGAGATAACTTTATTCTCATAATCGGTAGATTACAGCTATATTCAATATATATACAATTGTCTATATTAAATATAGCATTAAATTTCGTAAAATACATGGAAATCTGTATCTTATTCTAATCCTTAGAAATAAGAGATTTACATGATTTCTATAGCTATACAATATTCTAGATAATGTTGCATGATTATACATAATTTGAATGATTCTACATAATCCGACACTCCCCCTCAAGCTGCTGAGTGGATATTTTCCATTCCTAGTTTGTCAATAATATCTTGAAATATTGTGCTTGTCATTCCCTTTGTAAGAACGTCTACCAACTGATCCTTGGTTGACACAAATGGAGTGCATATTAAGTCACTGTCCAGTTTTTCCTTGATGAAGTGCCTATCAACTTCAAAATGTTTTGTACCATCATGTTGTACTGGATTATGTGCAATGTTGATGGCTGATTTGTTCTCACAATACAACCTCATAGGTCCTTCCCATTTTATTCTCAAATCATCAAGAATTATCTTCAACCAAAGTAATTCACATATTCTCAATGTCATAGATCTAAACTCAAATTCTGCACTTGATCTTGCCACAACATTCTACTTTTTACTCCTCCATGTTACAAGGTTTCCACCTAGGAGTATACAATAACCCGATGTTGATCTTTTATCGACCAAAGACCTTGCATAATTTGCTTCGGTATAAGCTTCTAATGTCATACCTGTGACTGTTTGTCGCCTAAATAGAATTCCTTTTCCTGGGCTACCTTTAAAGTATTGTAGTATTCTGTTTACTGCCTTGAGATGTGATTCTCTAGGATTGTGCATAAATTGACTGGCCTTGCTCACGACAAATGCTATATCTAGTCTTGTATGTGCCAGATATATCAACTTCCCAATAAACTTTTGATGTGATACTTTATCTACAATAGGATGTTCTAGAGCATCACTTAATGCATGATTGAATTCTATCGGTGTGTCTACTGGTTTACAACCCAATTTTCCTGTTTCTTTCAACAAGTGAAGTATATACTTTTGTTGGGAGATGAAAATCCCTTGCTTTGAGTTAGCTACTTCAATGCCTAGGAAGTACTTTAACTTTCTTAGCTCTTTGATATCAAATTCCTTCAAGAGACATTGATTCAGATTTTTCATTCCTTTTACATCATTACCTGTCACAATAATATCATCTACATAAACTAACAATGTTGTGAATCCCCCCCCCCCCCAGCATATTTTGAATGTCTAATAAACAAAGTATGGTCTCGTTGACTATGCTTAAATCCCAATGAAATCATCACCTTAGCAAACCTCCCAAACCAAGCTCGTGGGGATTGTTTGAGCCCATAAAGAGCTTTCTTCATCTTGCATACCATTCCTTCTTTAGATTCAAATCCTGGAGGAACTTCCATGTAAATTTCCTCTTTTAGATCACCATGGAGGAACGCATTCTTAACACCAAATTGCTGCAGATTCCACTCAAAATTAGCAGTTAATGATAATAGTATTCTTACCGTGTTCATTTTAGCAACAGGAACAAATGCCTCAAGGTAATCTATACCATAGGTTTAAGTGAACCCCTTAGCTACCAATCTTGCCTTATATCTTTCCACCGATCCATCAACCTTGTATTTTAAGGTAAAAACCCACCTACTTCCAACTAGTTTCTTCCCTCTTGGCAATTCCACTAACTCCCATGTCTTGTTCTTCTCAAAGGCCTCCATTAAGATTTTCATAGCATCCTTCCATTTTTTGTCTCCTAATGCCTCAGTTAGATTTTTCGGTATTGGAATTATGTCAAGATTGGTTAGGAAGGTTCTATATTTTTGGGATAGGTTTTGGTAAGACATAAAGAAAAACAGTGGGTGTTTTGTGCAGGTTCTTGTTCCTTTCCTCAGTGCAATTGGTAGGCCATTAATACTTGTTTCTTTTGGTTCTTCTACTGGTTCAAATGACTCAACTCTTGGCTCACAATCTGGTGTAATTTTTTCATTTGGAAGTTGAGTAACAACACAAATAGGAGACTGAACTTGTGTTGGTCGAGAGACTGATACCTTCCTCTTGGAATAAACTTGTTGTGGCTGTTTGGCAGTAGGTGTGGCTGACTCAATTGAGGAAGAGGTGGTTTTAGGTACAGAAATAGATTTAGGCACGGTTATGTCTTGAGATGGAACAATACTAGGATCTAGAAGAAACATATCCTTTGCCTTATCTTCACTTAAGTTCTCCCCTTGAAAAAAAGATTCATTCTTAACAAAAGTAACATCAGCTGAGATTAAAAAAAATTTAGAAGGTGGATGAAAGCATTTATAACCCTTTTGAGTTGAGGAATATCCAATAAAAATGAATCTAAGAGCTTGTGGATCTAATTTGTTCCTATTGTGAGAATGGATATGAATAAATGCAACACAACCAAAGATTCGGGGGTATCCAATTGTTTGACACTGAATAATTTGGAAAAAACTTGGTGAGTATTTCAATTGAACTTTTGAACCCAAAGACCAGTGTTGGAAGTCTGTTAATGAGATGGGCAACAGTTAAGATTGCTTCACCCTAGTATTGTTTTGGAACATTCTTATGAAATAGCAATGCTCTATTGATTTCTAGAAGATGTCCATTTTTTCTCTCAACTATCCCATTTTGTTGTGGAGTAGTAACACATGATAACTCATGAATAATTCTTGTTTTCTGAAAAAATGAAGAAAGAGTTTGATTGAAATAGTCCTTAGCTCTTATCGAAGTCTCTTAATTTTGATATCAAATTAAGTATGGATCATGTTATAGAACTTAGGAAACACAATACTCACATCAGATTTACTTTTCAAGAGGTAAAGGCATGTGACTCATGTACAATCATCAATAAATGAAACAAACCACCTAGCATCTGAAACATTTGGAATGTTAGAAGGTCCCCAAATATCACTATGAATGAGAGAAAAAGGAATAAAGGTTTTATTGTTGCTTATTGGAAAGGAAGCACGTCTGTGCTTTGCATGTTCACAATCATCATAACGAAAATTTCAGATATAAGACATCTAAACAACGAAGGAAACATAAATTTCAGAATTCTAAAAGATGGGAGACCTAAACGATGATGATGAAGTCAAATTTTATCTTGATTTGACATGACAGATTCTGAAAGAAAGGATGTGGATAAGAATTTTCCAACTTCTAGTTTATTGGGTTATTTTTCTAGAAAATAGAGATCATCTCTCTGACTAGCACATCCAATCATCTTCTTTGTGCCTAGCTCCTAAAGGACACAATGTAAAGGAAAAAAGGTTATACTACAATTTGAATTTGTAGTTAATTTGTGAATGGAAATAAGGTTTGCAAATAATTTAGGAACATGAAGAACATTTCTTAGTGTAAGGTCTTTGTTTATGTATATATCTCCTTGACTAGCTACGGTAGTGATAGATCCATTAGCTACGGTGATCTTTTTATGGCTACAGCTGGGGTTATAAGAGATAAAGTATTTAGGAGAACAAGTCATATGATCTTTTGCTCCGGAATCAAGTACCCACATAGAATAGGAATATCTTTCTGAGGCATTAGGATTAGAAGAAGAAGAAATACCTGAAAATGCCAATGAATAAGTACTTGTTGAGATTGACTTTTCAAAAGACTCCAAAAATGTTTTTAGTTTCTCCATTTCTTCGGTATTGAACTCAGGAATAGGTTTCTTAAAGTTTTCATCTTTAGTTGACGAAGTGCTCACCATATGTGCTTGACTTCGATTGTTCCCACTACGATTAGTCTTGCCATGAAGTTTCCAGCACTTTTCCCTAGTATGTCGATGCTTTTTGCAGTACGTACAGAATAGAGAATCTCGATTAAAGGGTTTGGATGAGTCCACTCTAGGAACAGTTGTAGAATTGTTAGCTTCTTTCAATTCCGTGGCCTTTGTAATAAGTGCATAACCATCTCCTCCTTGAGGTTCAAGCATAACACTTCGACATCCCTCTTCTGCACGTATAATAGCGATTGTCTCATTAAGAGATGGTAGGTCTTGCTTTCCCAAAATCTGCATTCTTACAACATCAAATTCCACATTTAAACTTGCTAAAAAAATCATAAATACGATTCTTTTCAACAAAACGTTTCAAAATTCCTGCATCTTCACTACAGCGCATTTGGATACATTGATAATGATCCATCTCCTACCACAAGTTTTGTAAGAGACTCGAATATTTAGTGACAGTTCGAGTCTCCTGTCTAGCTGCTGAAATTTTCATCCTAATCTCATAGATCTGTGCAGCATCATTAACTTTGGAGTAAGTCTGCCGAATAGCTTCCTATATCTCCTTGGCAGTTCCTAGGAACATGCACGTGTCACTAATTTCTGGCAGCATTGAGTTCCATAACCATGACATAACCATGGAGTCTTGTTCATCCCAAGCCCCAAATTTTGGATCATCCTGTGAAGGACCAGTACCCAATAAATGACTCAATTTCCCTCTCCCTTTTAGGAATGTGCGGACCAATTATGACCACTTTAAATTGTTCTTCCCATTTAATCGATGTGCAACATGAATATTCTACAAATCTCCAGGTATAGTAGTAGCAGTACTCTCGGCAAAGTGGTTGATGATTTCAGCTGAACTACTAGGTGATTCTGACATGATTGATTTAGTAGGACTAAGGAAAGGAGCAGGAAAAAAAGGGTTATAAGGCTAGGACGTTAAGAGGGACAGTTGAGATGAGATTCTCGGTCAGTATGACTAGAGAGATAAATCAGAGTTTTCGGAAAGAACCAATAGCTCTGATACCATGTGAAATATTAGCAGAGAAGAGATAACTTTATTCTCATAATTGGTAGGTTACAGCTATATTCAATATATATACAAATGTCTATACTAAATATAGTATCAGATTTCCTAAGATACATGGAAATCTATATCTTATTCTAATCCCTAAAAATCAAGGATTTACATGATCTCTGTAGCTATACAATCTTCTAGATAATGTTGCATGATTCTACATAATCCGAAAATTCTTAAATATATTAATCAATTTCTTATAGTGAAGGAATTTATATAGTTTGCTGGGGCCGTAACTTAAAATTATTAGGGATTACATTAAATTTCGATCTCGCTTCACAGGTTACGAAGTTCAAATCTGGAGGATTTGTTCTTGATTTGTGTATGATGTTAGGTTTGTAAAGGACTTTGTCCCATATTGAAAGTGAGTGAAGGAGGGGGGAGGCTAAACAAGTATAAATAAACCCCCTCCCGGCTAAACAAGTATAAATAAACCCCCTCCCCCTGTTGGACCAATGGTGGTTGACAAATTAAATCTCACTTGTGTTTTGATAATAATAAAATGTATAGAATTGGTTAAG
>JANIJH010000007.1:54266113-54276866 GCA_024520975.1 Erythroxylum areolatum
ATTTGTTAACTTTTTTACTAATACAAATCATTTGTTTTAAAATAATTAATGAATTACATATTTCCAATCATATTATATTGCAAGGGTATTTTAGTCATTGATATTGTTTTTATGTTCTGTCAACTGCAACTAAACATATTTTTGTCCTCGAGATGGAGACAGTTTTATCTGTTTTGTCTATCACAATCAAACATCTCACTGTCTCCAATTGTTGTTCTATTCTGCCTCCAAATTTTTGTCCCATTCTGTCTCTGCATATGAGAGACAATAATAATAATAATAATAATAATAATAATAATAATAATAATAATGATGATGATGATGATGATAATGATGATGACGACGATGATGATGACGATGACGATGACGATGATAATAGGTTTAATAATATAATTAAGAATAAAATTTGTTCATGTAAGGGGAGGGGTATTTCTGGAAGTTGTTTATGTATTTTGTTTCGGAGATGGAGACAAGAATTCTTGTACCATAATCTTGGAACAAACAAAAATTTCTACCCTCATGTTCTTGAGTCGAGGACAAAAATAAGTGTAGACAGCAAGCAAACATTACGGGGTATAAAACTTTTGTGTCCCTGTCATCTGTCCCTACCCATGAGGACAGCAATCAATCGCTACGTTACAGTTATAATTGCAGTTATAATTCACAATTTAAAAGCCTGGATGCAAGTTTACGTCTTACGTTACTCTTTTCAATTTCCTTCTAATATATTCATTGGATTATAGTGAAGGGTTTCGAAAGATACGGAAAGAAATTAAACTAGATTCAAATAAGCTGATATATAATTAGGATATCATATCTCAATCCAAAATTTTAAATTCTTACGTGAAATTACTTTACTTGCGAGTTTTCAACATTTCTCTCTCACAAGTGGATCCGTCCATATTAGACTAGCTCCCTCTTAACTTACAGTTTATGTAAAGTCATTTCAATCACTCTATAAATCACCCATTCATCTGTTCTAAATCCATAAATCTCTATTTAACGAACTTTGTCAACCTAACTTTGATGCCAATAAAAGATTTAGAGGGTTCTAAGAAAAAATTAGATAAGATCCAAGTGAGCCTATGTACAATCAAGTCATCATAAGTTATGAGTCTTATTTTTGTATGCAACTTACTTTTATCTTTGTGTCTCTTTGAGATTATCTAACTGGTAAGTAAGTTGTTAATACACAGACCATCATAGTATTATGATCCCGAGTGCAATTGCAATAAAATATGAACAATGGCTTAGGCTAGTCCAGACCGAAATCATAATATTACAGCTAATTATAATTTGCGATAAAAAGCATGGATGCAAATTTAGCTCATACATTAATCTTTTCAACTTCGTTCTATCATATTCATCGGATTACAGACCAAAATTAAAGAACTGAATGTACTGCAACAGTTCAAAGCTCAAACTTCCAATCTCTCAAGTTTATGAGAATGCCGTATAAACATGACAACGAACTTTCAAACTCAACCGAAACTACAACTCCTTGTCTTGTTACTTCCTTTATTGCAGGCCTTGGACAATGCTTTTGCACAGATGCATTGAAGTTGCTCAATAATGGCAGCCACTATTTAGGTCCTTAAAACGATTCTAAAGAAAGCAACAAATGAGATGGTTGCTTCTGGATCAATTGGTGGTGAGAGATCGAAATTATCAATAAATAAGTAAATAAATGAGACAACAACATAGTTGGAATAGAAGAATGAGACCAAGATGACGCTTTTATGGTGCATATAAAGCATTCAACTGGAGCATTTAACCTTCGTGGCTGAGACAATGATATCTGTCGGATCTCAGATCGACAAAGTTCCCACTATTCTGGGAAGCTCCCACGATTGTGGGCATCTACCACACAGGACAGGACTTGACTAGCTAAACATTAAAATGGTAAAAGTAAACATAAACTTGCAACATTTAGCGGACGACCAACCTTGTGAGTACCTTATTTGAACAAGTTGGACCGGTTGCTACAACTACCGATGTACCGTTAGGTTGATCCTTCTAGGAATGCAATCTCGTATTGTTCAAATCCACTTTGAAGCTTCCGACACTCTCACGAGGCAATTTACATTCAAAATATTTATTTTTATTTTATTAAAATATAAATTTTTAATTAAATATTGAAAACGTTTAAATGCTGAGGTAAAACATTACATAAATTGAATCTATTTACATTATTACATAAGTGAAACTTTTTATATGCTTAATTAAAATGAACAATAAACAAATTAATAAATTATTTAATTTATACTTTGTAGTTTATCAATTATTTTATTTATTAAAATTTCATATAGTGTTTAAGACATAATTTGTGTGACTTTTAAGATAGTAATATCAATTAATGAGGACAATATTTGCAATAAATTAAAATTTAAATACTTAATATTTTTATGCATTTCTTATTAATATTTTTAAAATTGAGTAAATTTTTTATTTTAAAATGAAATTTATTTTTAATCTTTTAGGATTAACTCCCCTTTATTTTTAATTTCTTGATTTGTACCAAGGATGATAACATTGAGTAAACTGAGTCAGTTACAGGCTCAACTTAGTCTTAGTGACCCGAGTCTAACTCAACTCGTAATTGTCACAAAATAACTTTATTTTAGTTTTAAATTTCTTAAATTTATATATCAAAACAACATTATTTTGAATAACTATATCAAAACAATTTTATTTTAGTGAGAACAGATAATTTCAATTAGGCTTCATGATAACCTATCAAAATTAAATTTAAAGTAAAATTCGTTTAACTCGAATTTAATTTATTAAATTTAGGTTAAAACATGGTTGAATCTAGCTTTAATTGTCAATCATACTTATGTTTCTAGCTTTTATGCAAAGTGGGTTGACTAAACTCATTACTATAATTTTGTGCATGTTCTTTAAAAATGAAGATTCAAAGCTTTAGTTACATTTAAAACCTAACTCTTTTCTTTATAATAAAATAACATATAGTCATGTACTAGAAAAACTTTTAGAAAACTATTAAGTCCTAAATAATGTAATTTAAATGAATTATTTGGTAAACTAAAGGATGAGATTGATCTAAACAACCATTAAGAAATCCAAACTGATCTTAACCCTCGATCAATAATCTCTAGTACCAAAATATCTTAAAGAGTTAACTCAATGCAACTCAAGCCTAGGACATTCAAACACTTAAAGATATTCATATTCATTTTCCATTTTTGTATCTCTTTACTTTATACCTTCCTTCTCTGTCAATTAAGATTAGAATCAGTAAGCTTAAATCACTTTCCCCTCACCAAAAGTCAAGTAATAATAAGATAACACTTTAGTTTAAGCATATAAAAGAGTGAATCAGAATATTTAAGAAAAGGAAATTCATCAGCTTATCTACATTCTGGGTAAGACTACAGAATGATGCAGGGAAGGCAGTATCAAGCCTCTTAACTTATTAGGGGTGAATCCAAAACCTGACGCAACCTGACTCAAGATTAACAACCTATCCAGGACCAGGTATATATTTAACATTTCATCATGGCTTGACTTTGAATATTGTCAATTGTAAATTATATTACACTTGTAAGTGATTACAAAAAATAAGATCATAATTATGATAAATCACTTAATAATGAGATTGATAGATTAGATCTTTACATAGATTCTTGAGTAAATCTAACAAAATAATCAATCAATCATACTGAAGAAATGATTAAAATATTTGATTAACTTTTAGAGGTGAAGAGTTGAGGTCGAAGAATTACTGAAATTGAATTCGTTGTTTAATTCATTAAGTAATTAATTTGGATGTCTTTAAAGAGTAAGTACTAATTTTTTGATTAGATTTCATAATTTGAGTACAATACTAATCTTATCTACAATTATTTTCTGATGCATTAGACTTAAGCTATACAGAAATGTTAAACAAATGAATTATATATTAGAACTGGTTTAACTTAAGCAAAGGAGAAGGAGGAAGAATCCGATAGGCTCCACAACTCTTGTCGCTGATCAACTCGAAACTCGCCCGCCGAGGACTGCACATGACAAACGACGAGCACCCAATTGGAGAACTAACCTCCTTGTCGGAGTTGTCCATCTCGGCTAGGATTTTGTAGAACAAATCAACGTCGCAGGGAAGCAGCAAAGGACCTTCGCTGTTGAAGCCGTACTCTAATTCAGCGTCTTCAAGCAACATCTTGAACAGAGGGTGGCTAGCGAACTTGGTCTTCACAACAAACCTTTGTTTCTGGGGTCCTACGTAGACTGAGAAACAACCCTCTGGAGCTACCTGAATCATATTCTTATTATTCCTCCTGCAACAACAGTGTTGTTGATGATGATCATCATCATCTTCCTCTATTGTTGACCTATCTGTACGGTGCCATGTGTTGCTCTTCCTCATAGTTGCTGTTGGACATTTCTTGCAGCGACTTGCACCCATTGAACGACACCTATCCCATACTCTACGAAACAGGTTTTGTTTCCATCTACCCTTTAGGATATCCATTGATTCTATTCCACGAGACTGAGAACTGAAACAGAAACCAATACCCTTTTAGGGTATATGTCAAGAAGATGAAAGAAGAAGGTTTAAAGGTTTTAGAGAGAGGAGGAAGAACAGAGATATATAGAGAGAGGTCCTCTTGGTTCGAGGAAGAAGATAAAGATGGAGGCTGTGTTACATGAACCTCTCCCTAATAGATACGCATTGACATAGAAATACGTTTACAACTTGGGAAATCTCCGCGTAGGAGAGGCTCCTATCTTCTTATATTTATACATAACCAATAACCATAGTTTGATAAATATAAATTTATTATATATAATAAGATGATATATGTAATTATCATAAGATGATCTTTGTATATATACATATATATAATATCCAATTATATGGTAGAGAAGCGTAATAAGTACATTTTTATATTAACGTTTGTAATTTTTTTTATATTAGTGAAAGATGTAATTATTTTTTTGGATAATGTAATAACATATAAATTATGTGTTTTTAGATGAACTAATCAAGGAATTACTAATTAGCAATCAAAACTCAATAATAAGTTCAATTTAATTGCTATTTATAGACAGAATATATTATTAAAATTGCTATCTTTTAATCGCTAAAATGAAAAAAATTCAATTACTATACAAATTAAAGAAAAAAGACAATTGAATAATTTAAGGTTTTAACGAGTGAGTCGGCTAGACTGATTTAATTTTATTAATTAGATTCGATTATCTTACCAAGTCACCGTGTACATGAGAACATGTGCATGGGAAAGAAAAAGGAAATGATAGAAGATAAAACATGTGCAATGTCAACTCCGAGCTCCATGATTTTGAATACACTTGGTCCAACATAACCTAAGCAAGACAAGAATGGGGAGGACCACTTGGACTCTTGCATGATTTAACGCCTGCCCAAGTGGACAATAACTCAATAAGGTAAGATTAGCAACAATAAAATAACATGTTTAAAGTTTAGTTAAATGAATCGAAGTGTTCTAATTCATTTTTTTTGTTTAGATTTTTACTTAAGATTTCACTCTCAAGATTGCTCTACTACTAGCTCTTATTGTAGCTGTTGTTTTTGCTTGTTTTACTCTCTTTGTCGAAGAGGGTTGATTCTTGAGGTAACTCTTGTCGAGATAACAACAATTAAGTTTTTTTATTATTATTTTTTTTATTATTAACCTTTTTTTGAGTTTATTACTAGAAGTAGTTTTATTATTATTATTATTGTTGTTGTAGTTTTTCTATTATTATTATTTTAGTATTATTATTATTATTATTATTATTATTATTATTATCCTTATGTATTTATTATAATTTTATTTACTTAAATATTCTGTGTGCCATTTTTACTTTTTCATTTTTTTAACCTGCATCATTATTTTCCTGTCACATCTGTATATAAGTCTACCGGAAACAACCTCTTTATTATATATGAGTAAAGTTGCGTGCTATTAGACTTCCCTAGACTCTGCTTCATTGCGGGATTTCGAACTTAGTGTGATGATGATGGTTCATAGTAAAAATAGAAATTATAAAATGAGTAAAATAGAACAAATTTCATATTTATTTATGTATAATTAAATCATAACTTAATTTAAAATTAAGTAATATTTTTTGACTTTCGGATATTATCTTTGTTATTAAAGAACAAAAGTATTAAACAAAAATTTATTTATTTATTTTAATTTATAAAACCAACATCCTAATTAATAAAATAATTGAGGTAAATATAATTAAAAATAATTGGTTTAATTTTTTAGTTTTTGCCCTAATTTATATAAAAGGAAAAAATATTATAAAATTGTTTTTTCCCCCCAAAACGAGCAGAAAGAGCCAAATGTCGTCCTCGACAGCACATGTACTTTAAGTAGTTGGATTATTTTGAAAATGAGGGTATAGTGGAAAAGGACTATTGATGGTGCACTTTGGTTGAATCGTGACGTCTTTAAATGCAGTAAATGGACTTCCATTCGTATTTCTTAATGTTTCCTGCCAAGTGCTAGAAAGCTGAGGTCACCCTTTTGAATTGAAATGGGGTTAGGTATTATTATATTATAGCTTACGATATTTTGGTGTTGTTTGGCAATTAGTTTTGCATAAGCCGTTAATTGATTTTATTAACTGTTAATTGATAATTTATTATAATATCTTATTTAATTAGCGAATAATATCAGTTGTTTATTAAAAATATTTGATAAAATTAATTATTTAAGATTAGCTGTTTATGTATAAAATAACCAATAAAGACATAACTTAAAAAATATAAGAACATGAATATTATTTCGTTGAATTTTTTATAAGAATTTAAGTTTTAGATATTTAATTTTATAGAAATTAAGTTTATAATTCTAATAAAAACATAGAATATATAATAATAAGTAACAACAATAATAATAATAATAATTCTAAAAATAATAATCATAATTGACAAGTCGATAATTTTTAGATATTTGAAAAAGACAACTTGAGTAGATTCTAAAAGATCTACACACGAATCATAACTTTCTCTTTTTAAAGTGAAAAACTTAAGAAATATTGGCTCCTTAAGATGACAAATAAGTTTGAAGACACAATTATCTTTAAGTAAGACTTTATTGGCTGATAGGTTGAAAAGCTATTTGGAGTAGCTTTTCAAAAAATAGTTAGTTAGGTTGAATTAGTCAATCCAACCAGTTTCTAACCAACCAAATATACTATTTGTTTGATATAAGCAAACAATTCATACTCTTTAATAAGCTAAAATATAGCTTAAACACTATCTACCAGGCACCCCCTTTAACTTCCTCGAACTTACTACCAAATCTATGTATCTTTACTAAGAAGCAAAATGTTCGAGCTTGAAGCATTTACAAAATTCCTACATAAGCCAACAGTTATAAATTTTAATATTGATAATGCAACATTTTGTTTGTATCAATTTACAAATAAAAAATATATCTAAAATAAAAACATCATGAAGGAAATTCAAGAGCATCCCCAAAATCTCAATTTCCTCTTGTAATCTCATTAAATAATTACCCTATATAGGTGGATTAAATTAAAATTGAACTTATATAAAAATTAATTTATGCATGTACTCGATACATTCAATTGACAAATTATTAATTTAAGTCAAACGAATAATTCAAATTAACGTGAGTCGATAACAAATTTTTAACATAAAAGTAAACTTAAACCTATAGTACCAAGTAATCCAAAACATTCAAAAGATTTTTGTTCACGATGAGTATTCATAACTTTAATTTCTAATAACTAGGATTAGTAAAAATTGTTCAACTTAACTTATTTTATTTTAAAGTTAACAAGTTCACTCTGAATTAATTGAGTTTTAAATTGGATACAAGATTCATAAAAATTAGATTTTGAATTGAATTTGAACTTCGACTTCTAATTGGATAAGGCCTGATTCTTAAAATTTTTAAATGAAATGATATTATTTTTATTTTTAAAATTTTTAAAAACATATTTAATCATGTTTAACTTGTTTCAATGAGTCACTTAAATTTAAAACGTGATCCTCTGGCTCATGTACACTGTTTCTATCCTGTCCCAACTAATCCCAACCATTCATTTATGTGGGGTTCACATAAATAAATGGCTGGGATTAGTTGGGACAAGATAGGGACAGTGTACACGGGCCAGAAGATTTGAGGTGATTTAATCGTGCCCAAGTCCGAGCCTAGGGTTTAGGATTGAACCACCTATTGCCAAATGTTTAACTTGTTTCATTGAATCACTCAAAATTTAATGATGCCCAAGTCCGAGCCTGGGGTTAGGATTGAACCACCTATTGCCAATTTTCCGACCAACAACATCATGTCATGTCGGCCAAGTTGGTAAACATACGGTTTTTTATTATTATCAACTTAATTGGCATTTACTAACTCTCCCTGTTGGAATCTTATACATTTTACGTCAGCTTGTGCGCAGACCGGACGCAATCGCCGTCTTCTCAATCATCGGAACTCACGCACTCTCTCCAACTACATTGTTAAATTTATACAGGAACACTGTAACCAAAACAGGATATCTCATCCTTAATTTTAGTTAATCTTAACCTCCTCGTTACTATGACATCTCCTCAAAAGGCTTTCTTTACGTGTAGCGACTAGCGATGGTCCCCTGTCAACTATACAAAGTCAAAACACCAACGAAATCGCCGTTTTTTAATACTTTAAGCCTCCAATCTTAACTTCTAGGTCAGAGGTTAACCCGCAAATGTGAACTTTTATCTAAAGTTCTCCGAAGTTGACAGTGGAGATCCGTTTATTTATTAAGATATAACTTAAATTATTTATATATTTTATTAATAAATAAAAAAGATTAAAGTATAAATTACACTCTAATTTAAATAGTATATTATATCTTAAGATTTTAAAAATATTAATAGAACTGTAAAAATTAAGTGAAATTAAAATTTTATTAAATTTTAATAATTAAACTGTCAACTTAATCTAGATAGAGATGGTCCTGTCCAGAGCCCACTTTTCAAACCCTTTGACTTTACGTGAATGTAACGTGATTGAAACGTGGGCACTATGCCACTATAGGATCATTTGTTGACATTGCTGAAGATGGCGATCACACTTAGTAATCATACATATTTATAACATCTAGGGAAGGGGCTAACAAGGGATGGTTGGTTCTGCACTTCCCCATTTCCCTACAACTCTTCAACCTTCGCCTCTCAAGTCTCAACTTGATGAAATATTTATGTAGTTTGGTTTGTCTTTTGGTGGAGTTGGGTTCTTTTAGCTCGAGAAGATGCTTTTTTTTTATTACTTATTTTTAAAAAAATTATCACTTTAAATTAATATCTAAAATGTCAAACAGAACATTAATATGTAAGGTAAGATATTTAAAGCTTAAAAGTTCAACCGACAATCATAAAACCGATATACACACTAAAAAATTTAAAATAAAATTTAAGAAAAAGACTATCATTGTTAATCAAAAAAATTGAAGTTTAATTAAAGAAACATAAATAAAAACCAAATGATTTATCTTGATTTGTAAAAGTTAATTAGTTTTAAAAATTGATAAATTAAGTAATAAACTGGTTGACATAATTATATAATAAAAGTTATTAAGGTAAACCAAATTGAAGAATTGGTCGGTTTATAATTTTTATAATTAAATCAGTCAGATCAGTTTATTTTTAATTATTACTTGAAATTACTTAAAATATCTTGTAACATTACAATTTATAAGAACAAATAGTAAAATTAAGTTAAAATAATCATATAAAATTCGTTATTTTATAACACCTAATTATATTATAATTTTACTTTTCAAAATATTATATTATAATTTTATTAAAATTTTAATAAGTTAGTTTTTTGAGAAATAAAATTATAATAAGTTAAAAAGTCAAAAGACAATAAGACATGCTTTTGCTTTTTGTAGAGGAAGTCCTTGATCATATTCATGTTCTTTACTTGCCAAACTTGACTTGTATTCCTCAGGAGGTGTTTCATGTTAACTATGATCTTTCCCTAAATGGCAAGTTAAGTTCAAATCAAAATTAAAGAGCTAAACTTCAACAACTTAATCATTAATTACAATAAAATATTACCACTCTCTAATTTCATATAAAGATGAGGAGAGTTTTTAAACTCTCCTCTGCATTAAAAATTTACAAATTTATAAATAATTTAATTTTAAATTATTAAAAATGGTTAGGATTCTTCAAGATTTGATAAACTATTACATTAATCTCTCGTCTTAAAAAATCATTCAATATCACTTCAATGTTTTAATTAATATATCGTCCATCCCATTATCGACAGATTGCCATTAAAAATTCTATATATACATGCAAAAACAATGTCATTTTAAAATTTGGTGATCCAAAGAATTTTACCCTATTAAGGATTAAATTTACTAGACCGACCGTAGTTTGACATATTATGAATATACCCACTAACTTATGAAAATATCAATATCTTTTAAAAAACAGTGTCATTTTGATGTGTATAGATAGGGTTTTTAACAACTTGATGGTTGGGAAGATGAAAGATATATTGAATTGTCAAACTCTAAGAGTCCTGATAAATTAAAACTATGTAAATAATTTTAAAATATATAATATATGAAAATTAATTTAATGCATACTTTAAATTTAGTAAATATGGTAAAAAAAAAGTATAACTCTTTGATTCCAAAGTAATGTTAATCATGTTAGACGTTATTTACTTGTCTTGAATAATTTGAATTAGTCAAAAGTTGTTTAGCTTATCTTTAGGAGTATCTG
>JANIJH010000007.1:54304736-54335905 GCA_024520975.1 Erythroxylum areolatum
AAAATAAGAAATTATAATAAAAGATCTAACATTTCTAAAGGATAATATATTTAAACGTGTCTAGCCTTTTAAGACTTCGTTAATTTATTGCAATTTTTTTAAAATTTTCGATTTAATGCCTAAATTTTTAGAGTTTATGCAAATTAAATAAAATGCCTATTTATTATCCACTTCTTCAAAAATAGTATTTTTATTTGATTGTTAAAATTTTTAAAAGTTAATTAATAAATTAAAAACTTTAAAATTTGTGACTAAATTGCGAAATGTCAAAAGATCAAAAATGAAGAAAATTCAACTCCAACGGGGATTTTTCAATATTTTAAAAACCGGATTGTAAGTTAAACATGAAGTATAAAAAGTTTAAGGTTTAACAGTTTTAACAAGAATTGTACATTTATAAAAGTGATTAAAAATTAAATAATTTAAAATGTATTAAAATATATTGTACTTAATTAACATTAAATTAAAAAATTATTAAATTAAAATTAATTGATTTATTTTAGATTTTAAAAACTTATTAATTTATAAAATTTATCTATTAATTAATTAATTAATCATTTTCTTTTTACTAGAAGGAAAGTTCCATGATACAAATTACATGATTAGTCTAAAGAAACAGACCCCCAACATATCATCTAAAAAGATAAAGTGACACCTAATGAGTGTAGTATCAAAATAAGTGATTCTTAAAGCAAAATGTCCTGTTTAATTAGTGAGTCAGTCGGCATATCTGTTGCTCTCTCGATAAATATGTCAATGCACAACAATCCAGTTCCGAGTAAATAGTTCGTTAATACCCATGACTATAGGATTGAGAGCCATTGATCAGTTAATCGAGGAAGACAGGATATTGATCATCGCTATAGAATCTACTTCGAGTTCGAATCGGCAATAACCTATATTCCAAGCGAGTGTGGGCCCGGTAAATACTTCCCAAAGTTCTGCAGACACAGATGAGCACCAATCGAGATTATGGATGAAGTCTCCAAGCCAATTGCCTGCACTATCACATATAAAGCCACCTACTGTAACTGAGGACGAGGATCGTTTGTATGCTTCATCCGTATTTAATTTTACCCATCCATTAGGAGGTCTGCTCCATTCAATAAGTTGCTTTTATCGAGGGCGATGATCGATATCAGCTCTGTTTTTTAATTGATCAATTTTTAATAACAAGAGTTATTAAAATAAATCAAACTGTAAAATTAAAAATCAAACAAAAAAGTTAGATAATTTAATATTTTTATGATTAAACTAACCTAATCATTTAGATTTTTAATCATTAGATTTTTTTTCAACGAAACGTCACCGCTTAGGGTATGTTTGGATGTGGGTGGAGGGATGGAAGGAAATGGAATGGAATGACTCAAATGACTCAGGCCATTATTTGGGAGACTATTTTGAAACATGATGGAATGACAATTGATGGCTTTGGAAGCCATCATTTGTCATCCAAAATCTAATATTTTGTGACCTCCCAAATTGGAGGGTCAGGAAATGGAATGGCATGGCTTGCCTTCCAAACCTACTTTAATGACAAAAATACCCTCAAAAAATTAATGAAATTACAACCTCAATCTAGCAAATACCTATGCGGCTACATGTTACTACGTCCATTGTGTTTCTCCTTCCACTGGCTTCTTTCATTGACGAATGTTTTCCTCCACAGCTACTATGCTCTTGATAAAGCTAGCATTGTGAATTTTCATAAATTTTAAATATATTATTAATATACATTGCGAAATGTAGAAATAGATTTATAACGTCAAGAATGATTATCAACCATAACAAGACACATGAATAAATGCCTAAAGAAGAGTTCAGTGCGATGAGGGTTAATGAAAAAGAACAAGAAAGTTGATTGCTTATATAAGAAAATGAGAAAACTATATTCTGGGCATCCTACAATTTGAAATGCTTTGGAGTTATTAAAATAGTTTCATGGCAACTATACATTTTTTATTACAAAGGTAATTGTAGAAAAAAAATATTATAAGTCATTCCATTCTATTTATTTTTAGTATCACTTCCAAACAATGGTCAAAGGAGTCCCTCTCTTATTTTATTTAAACTTTCAAATAATAGAGTGACCCATTTCATTCCATTCCATTCCACTTCATTTTATTCCGTTCCATTAATTGCCATTTTATTCTATTCCATCGTAAACTCTCCAACATACCCTCAGATAATATTCCAATGGAACACGACTAAACTAGCAAATGGTATCATAAAATAGTGCAATGCAGGTCGCGTGAGTTACCTCTCAATTTTTATTTAAGATGTAAAGTTTTTAATAACATATAATAAAATAGAAATGATTGTAATGTTAAAAAGTTATCGGAAGATATAAAAAAGTACATAATATAATATAATAAAATGATATATAATATAATATAGTATAAAGTTATTTATTATTTATTATTTTATTTTAAAATTTTAATATTAAATATTAAATATTTTTATTATTTAATATAAATAAGATATAATATTCAGTTCTCCTCTCACGTTTCATTTCGTTATAAACTTTATAATATTATTAGGTTTCGTTTTATTCCATCAAAGCCGTTAGTCTAACCGTCGTCGTCGGAGCTCAAAAGGTGAAAACCGCCAATTGCGGAGGACTGTAGCCGGCGAAATCTTTTAGGCCATCGAGCTTCGTAGAATAGACGGTTTCTGCAGTTAGCTATTCAAACTTGCTAGACTATAACCGTTGAGTTGCTATTTTTGGACTATTTCTTTTGCGCTATGGACTTTCGTGTTAAGGAGGAGATTCTAGAATCGTCGGAAACGCCGGCTCCGAACAATGCAAAAGTATCCGTCGATGTCATCGAACTTAGTGATAACAGCAGCACCAGTAGCAGCAGCGAGTCGGACTCTGATGATGAGATTCTCGACGGTGGTTTCTTTGAAGGAGGCTCGTTTACCGGCGACGGAGGCTCGGGAAGGAAGTCGGACGAATTTGGAGTGGCGTTTCCGGTAGGGTTTCTCGCTCCGCTTCCACCGGCGGCGGCGGCGGCGGAGGTGATTCCGCTCGCAACATCTGCGGCGAATGGGAGTGTGAGTGTGGCTACCCAGAGTTGTAAGCAGTTTTGGAAAGCTGGTGACTACGAGGGTGCTCCTTCTGGTGATTGGGTTTTAAATTCCGGTAATCCTTTAATTTGGAAATTCATTGCTCCTTTGAATATTACTTTCAAAATCCCAAGAAACTGATTTTCCGTTTGCATGGGAATTTAAAAGATGTCGTTCTTAATGACAGAATTGTCAACTCTTTATATTGCAATTTATGTGTTCGAAATTTATCGGTTTCTTTTAGTTTTGCTTTGAATGTCGGTTCATGGTTTCTGTGACCTGAGAATGCTGATGCATTTATGTTTGTATTGTCTAATGACTCAATGAGCGTGCGTTCTTACTTTTAAAAAATCTATAGGTGGCATGGATCATGTCAGAGTTCATCCAAAGTTTCTACACTCAAATGCAACAAGTCATAAGTGGGCGCTTGGTGGTAAACATTTATAGTTGATCTCTTAGATTGAATGATTTGGTAATTTGTAGTAAGATGTTTGACCTTGGTTGATTTGAGTTTTTAGTTTCTAAGCTACGTATTGCTTTGATTTGCAGCTTTTGCTGAACTTTTAGACAATTCATTGGATGAGGTACTACTTCTGGAGAAAATCATTATGCTGCTGATGAAAATTTCTCTTGGGATTATATGATGGTTTATTTATTTGATTTCAGGTGTGCAATGGAGCTACGTATGTCAATATAGACGTGATTACAAGTAAGAAGGATGGTAGCAAAATGCTGTTGATAGAAGGTGAAGTTTTATAAGTTCTAAATTTCTATTGCTAACACCGTGGACACTATTTTCCATACTTATTACAATTTACAAGCAGCTCTTCAAGAGCTTATTCTATTTTCTGAAATAGCTTTTGTATTTTTCTTCAGATAATGGTGGTGGTATGGATCCAGAAAAAATGCGGCATTGCATGTCTTTGGGTTATTCTGCCAAAAGCAAATTAGCTAACACCATTGGGCAGTGTAAAGATCTATCATTGTGGAGTAGCTCTAGCTGAGTTTTAATTTCCCTATTTTGAGGTTTTTTATTTTGTTTACTCTCATCATCAGATGGCAATGGGTTCAAGACAAGTACCATGAGGCTGGGAGCAGATGTCATAGTATTCTCCAGACATTGTGGAAAAGATGGAAAAAGGTTTCTGCTCTGTATGATTAACAATTATAACTTTGTATTATTTTCACAATTAATAGACCGGAAGTGGTACTTGTAAAATTCTAGGAACTTGAAACAAGCAATGGCTTGATTATAGAGCCCTCCAATGAGGCATTTCTGTTGTAGCTTTAGTCCTTTTGAAGAATATTTTGGAAGTGCTTAATTGCTATACTACTCATGTATAGAGGAAATCAATTGATATTGCCAACTGGTATTTCTATAACTTATTATCTGTTGATGAAAAAAAAAAGTCAACGTAGCCAATACACAAGGCTCCCTGCTTTGCGGAAGTCTAGGGAGGGTCATAATGTATTCAGCCTTACCTTTGTATTTTTAGAAAGAGTTTTCCGTGACTTAAATCTATAACCTTATGGTCACAAAAGAGCAACTTTATCAGTTCCTATTACCATCCTACTTTGTTATCACTTTCAGTTTATTATCTATTATCTTTTGTTTGCATCAGTCTTATGCTTTACATCTCCTTTCTGCCATTTTTATTATTCGTTCAACTGAATGCTACTACATGATCTTGCGTTGCTTTTAGGCCTACACAGAGTATTGGATTGCTGTCATACACCTTTTTGAGGGGCACTGGGAAAGAAGATATTGTGGTTCCCATGGTAATAACTAAATGACTATATGAACATCATTATATGTGATCTAATTCCTGTTTCTTATTGTTTCATAATGTTACTGTGTCTCCCCTACGAAAAATTTCAATGCTTTATAGAAATAGTTGTGCTATGGTTGCAATCTATTGCAACAATTGCAGGTGATGCGGATGCAATTACAACTACTTGCAAAAATGGTCCGGATCACAATTATAGATGTAGTCTGCAATTTAAATCCTTGATTTTGAAGAATGGGAAGCTAGTTACCCGGAGCAAAGTTCTTGGCTTATAACTTTGTGCATTAACTTCCACCAGAATATAATTGTAGGAACACTGCCTTGTGGGCATCATTTGATAGTATTCTTGATTGCAGCCTTGAAGAATTTTTTCACCCCTGCTGTGATTCTGTGATATGCTTCTGTTGCTTGATTTATGCCTGTATGGAGTTCTTCGGCTATATTATCTTCTGTTCTTAGATATGTGGGTGCCAATTGAATCAGTGGCATTTAGGTTAGCCACAAATTAGTCTGAATTTTTTCCCTGCTCTTTGACCATGTACTTGTATCTGTATATTGATTGCAGTTTGTAGAATCTGGATCTTTACGTTTGACACATGCAGCTTGTGTTTAGTTCTTGAAGGATTGCTGTGCAGGTTTATATTAATTGTCCTGCATTTCTAACCTTTGATTTTTTGGAATCTATGTGAAAAGCTTGACTATGAGAAAGAAGGGCATGGATGGAACAAAATATTACGACTCTCTGTGGATGAATGGAACATAAATGTAGAGACAATAGCACAATGGTCTCCGTTTTCAAGTGAGACTGACCTTCTTCATCAGGTAATTTTGGCACTTGAATTGCTCAAAATCAATCCTGAAATAGTTCTTTACCTTCTTGTATTGTGGACTCTAATTTCCATACTTATAGGTCATTCATACTTCTATTAAATTAATTTGCTTGTTATTGGTCCATGCATAGAAAGCTTGATACTAAGGTTTTTCAGCTATTTTGTCATTTTAACATCTTGATGATGTGGGAACTTGTGGAAGATTGTGGTTCTTCCATTGTAAACTTTGAGGAGCATAAAGTGGGAGGAATGTTAGCCAAAATAGCATTCCTCATGACCTCTTAACTTCAATGACTAGACACCTTGAATCTTGTTGATACTATGGATAATCAAATTCAGATACTGGCTTCCTAGTTGGATTGGAAGATTGAACACAAGAGTGCAAATTTCATCTACTTGTTGTGATGCACAACTTCTTTCTCTGTCGCTTGTCCAATTTAAACTTTCTCATTCTTGTTTTCTCTTTTTGTTCCAGTTATGCTAGTTATATGATATGTGTGACATGATATCTATGAGTGCATGGTAGACCACTAACCTCATCAATTTTCCTGCTCATTTTGCAGTAAGGATTTCTTACATGATGGCTTATATCTGAAGTGCTAGCTTTTCTATTTGTAATTAACCTGTTGTCTTTGTACCTTATAGTTCAGTCTGATGGCAGATCATGGGACCCGCATAATAATATACAATCTTTGGGAGGATGATGGAGGATTATTGGAACTTGATTTCAATGCTGATGATCATGTTTGTATCACATGAGTAACCTCCCATTTCTTTATAGTTTGGTCTATCTGTTAATCAACTCTAGATGTTCTTTTTCCTGAGGGATGTTCTAATAATTGTTGTATGAGTGCAGGATATCCAGCTGAGAGGCGTCAATCGAGAGGAGAAGAAAATACAGATGGCTTCAGAGTTTCCCAATTCAAAGCATTTCCTGACCTACAGGCACTCATTAAGGGCAAGTATCTAACTTGGATTAACAAGTTATTGTCTTTATCCTTCTGCAGATTACCTGACTATGGTTATGTTATCCTTGTTGACTGGCAGAGTTATGCCTCTATTCTCTATCTGAGACTTCCTCCTGGATTTCGGATTATTCTACGTAAAAAAGATGTTGATCACCACAATATAGTGAATGACATGATGCTGTCTCAGGAAATAACCTACCGACCACAGCCTGATGCTGATAGGCTTCCAAAGGACACAAATGTAATTCATTACATCTCTTTTCTACACAAGTTTGATCCTCTGTATATATTTTTAATTATTTTCATCTTCATGTTATTAGATGGCTGCAGTTGTAACTATTGGCTTTGTGAAGGATGCAAAACACCATATTGATGTTCAGGGGTTCAATGTTTATCATAAAAATCGTCTTATTAAGGTTTGGATGTTGGTTATTTATCTTTCGACAGAACTTCAGTTTGTACAATTTTATGCATTTTGGATTTATACATATATCTATCAGTAGTAATTAGTTGATATTAGTTTCCTTTTCTTATTTAATGAACCTCTGTTGTTTCTTCAGCCATTTTGGAGGCTTTGGAATCCAGCAGGAAGTCATGGTCGTGGAGTCATAGGTATTTTTTCTTTTTGAATTTTCATTGCATCTTAATGGTAGTGTACTTACAGTATCTTTTTGTCTCTGCTGATAGGTCTGTTAGAAGCCAATTTTGTTGAACCAGCTCACGATAAACAGGGTTTTGAACGCACAACTGTGCTTGCAAGGCTTGAGGCTCGACTAATCCAAATGCAAAAGAATTACTGGTTTGGTTACGTTATCTCTAGATGTTGAGCTTCGTTTGATTGGCTTTAGCTGTACATTAGGCTTAGTTATTTGACTCAGTTTGATGTCCAACTTGTAATTTTCAATCATTCCCATCTTAATCAGGTTCTCCCACTGCCACAAAATTGGCTATGCTCCGACGAGAAATAAGAAGCATTTTCAGGAATCTTCAGACAGAGGTGAGTTTTGGAATATTTCAGTAATCTTATTCTCTTCATAGTGCAGCAAATTCAGTGTTATTACGAGTACAAATAGATGCCTATGTTTTCTAAAAAGACCCATTCAGACATTTAATGGATATTTTTTCTTGGCTTATACAGAAGTTCATCTACACACATTAGCCCAGTCCAAGAAGCAAAAGACCATGAGCAGCAATGTATCTTCACCTTACTCTAGTAAGGGAAACAATAAAGAGAAGATGAAAACTCCATCTAAAAGAACCAGGTCTTCTGAATCATTTACAGAGGATGATAGCGACAATGAGGCTACACACAATGCTCTTCCTACAAGACGATCAAATGGTAGTAATTTGAAGGCTTCTCAGGAAAAGAAATCTTTTGACAGTAATGGGCAGCATAAAAATAGGTTGTCTTCATCCTTGGAAGATAGTAGATCTCAACAGGATTGCATTTCAGGAGGGGAAAAAACTGATCGAGCACTCAAACATTCAAAATCAAAGGTCGTTTCACATATTTGTAAAATTTTTACTAGGATTAGTCAGCTTTGCGCCATTTTCATGCTCCACAATGCAAGTGGTAACTTTTGAAGAAGAGGAAAGTTGTCCAAGTGTCATCCAATTATAAAACATTGTGAACTTAATCATTCAATAACAAGATGTTGACTACTGGGGTAAAAGTGCAACATTACATGCAGTAGTAGAAAAGAGAATAATTAACTTGTTTTACTTGACAGGTAGATGAACTTTATGACAGTGAGCATGCTGCTATTGAATCTGATCAGATGATCATTGAGCAGTTGAAACAAGAAAACGAAGACCTCAGGGACAGGTGATTAATTTTCCTGTGTCAGTCAATTACTGTTCTCCACTGCCCTTAACAATCATTTTGTCTTTAGGTTGAAAAAACGAGGAGATGCCTTAGGGTGTGAGAAATGTAAATCTCTTGAGACACAGGTATTTGACTTATAATAACTTGATTTTTTTTTCATCATTAATGACCATATCAACTCTATGTACTCCTGATGTCCATCTGCTTGATATCAAGTTCCAAATAAATATGTTAGAACTGACCCTTTCTCCCCCTTCAAGTAAACTGGGGGGAGATACTAACTTTTGTGACTGAGCATAGCTTTCATTTGTTCCATCTTTTAAAAATATATATATACATGCTTTTAATTCAGCTAAAAAAGATGCAAGAAAAAGTTGACGAATTGAACAAGGAGCAAGAGAGTCTCATCGACATATTCTCAGAGGAAAGGGAGAGGCGCGACAGAGAAGAGGAGAATTTGAGAAAAAGAAATCAGGTACTAATTCTATGTGCAAAAAAAACGATCACTAAAAAACTCAACTGGTTCATCGTTGAATCGTTCAACTTTTTTGTTCAATTTTTAACTTTTAATTAATAAATTCTTATAAACTAAAATAAATCAATTAATTTTCATTTACTAATCTTTTTTAATTAAACTTTAAATTTTTCGATAGGTAAGAATAATCTTTTTCATTCATATTTCAAATTTTTTAATTTTATTCAATTTTTAGCCAGTTTTACAACGGTTTAATACTGATTGAACCTTTTAAACTTTAAACCTCTTATCTTATCAGTTTAACTTTCGGTCTGATTTTTAAAACTTTGAAAAAAAGTGCTATCATTTTTATTTTCTAGCTCTATTTCTGCATACTTGTCCTTTTTCTGGCTCTAATGGTTGCTAAAATTTTGTTATTTACCTGCAGGATGCGTCTACTACAATTCAAGAGCTGCTCAATAAGATTAGACTACTGGAAAGGATGAAGTCTCCTAACTATAAACCATAAAAACAGTCTCATCTATTAGGAGATCACTTCTTAATCCTGGATATCCTTATAGTAATCATCTTCGTTGTCTTCACAATGTATTATTACTACAGCTGTTCGGTTTTCATTTTTTTTTATGCAGTTCAGCCATCGACTATCTGTACTAACACGACCTGTTCTCATTTGATAGTTAACTCATCCAGCATTGATGTACAAAGAGAGAATGGCTGTGCATAAGGAATAGACACTGGAGATCTTCGCTGCCTGATCATCACTTTGAACTGACCGACCCTACGCATTAACTAGTACGTAGTTGTCTAAATATGAATTTATAGAACAATGAAGCAATGCTTTCCAAGGATTAGCTTTTTGTATTATGTTTTTCCTTTTACGAATCTTTATCAGTTCCACTATCTATATATAGGCTAGTATGGTTAAACATGAATATATATGGTTGAAAGTTGAATTGCATCAAGGGGTACATGAAAATGTGATTACTTTAGTGGTTTTGTAAGTTGGGAGTGACCATTATTCAGCGGTGGTCATTACTATATAAAAGAATTTCTTTAAAAAATAAAATAAAAAACGATATATTTTTATTATTTATGATATTATAATCACACCAATAACCGCCTACTGGTCACAAACCTTTAATAACTGACGGGGATGATGATAACTGATGTATGGAAACAAATTTTTAGCTTCTAATGTGCTTATTATTGTGCAATCTTTCTTTGGAGAGTATTGTGTAACTGATTTTTTGTGGTTATTAATGGTCAATTTTATTATAAATAATATTTTTATTTCATAAAATTAGCTAGTGAGAATTACTACTCATTGCCTGTGGTTAAGTGCTCTTTCTACTGATACTCGTAAGTGGAACTTGGGAATGATAATGAGTCAGGTCATATTCATGTCTTTGAGGCCTGAATGGACCTAAGACTCATAATTTAAGCCTAACGTAAATTTGATCAGGTTTTAACGGTCAGAAACTTGACAGGGTTAAGGCCAACTTTCTTTTTTAATTTAAATAATTATTAAATTATTTTTATGTGATTAAAAATAAAATATTAAAAATTTTGTACTTTCTAATTGAACCTAGAATGTCTTAACTCAAATTTAAAATTTTTTAAAAATGCTCAAACACAACCTGATATCTATTTATAATAGGTTGAGTCTGTAATCAAATCGAATAGGGCAAGAATTTAACACCATGCGTACTTGCCAGATATTGTTGGTACTATTCTATCATCTATGTCATGATTAAGAGATGAAGAGATTAATACCATTGATAATGAGTTGAGTTTAATTTCAAGTTCAAACCTGATTTTACTCATAATTTCAAGTACAAATTTAATCAAAATATATTTAGGTTCATTAACTTCTAGTCTAACTAATATAATTAATCAAGTTAAAAAATCATCATATTCAAATACAAGCTAATTTAGTTAATTGACTTGATTAAGTTAAATTTGAGTCGAAACTTTATACTTTTTGTTTAGAGATGACAATTTTGGTTGATTTAGCCAAATTTGACTTAAAACTAATAAATTCAATTCGAATTGATCAAATTTTCAATTAGATTTGAACTTTTTATTTTCAAATTTTGAATTGCAATCCGGCTTGTGAAAAATTGGTAAATTCCAATAGACAAAACGGCTGCATTACCAACCAAGACCAAAAGCTTTATCGCAGGTATGGGACACTTTATGTGGTTGTCTATATTTGTACAAGGACAAGACAATGGATCAATGTCACAAGAGGTTTGGCTGTCTGGTTCAGACGTGAAGAGGACAGAAACCAACAAATGTTGCGTCACGTGGAATCCGGAGAAAATAAGATACGCTTCCTACTGTTCTGCTTTGACAATTTCATAAAATAGTTTCAAAAGAAGAAACTCTAATGGAGTTGTTTGGATATGCATATATTACTTTGACTTCCTGTCATGTACAATGAATTCAATCTCATATGTTCCTGTGCCAAAAACATAGTATCTGGTTGTTCAAGTTTGAGAGTCAGAGTACGAGAAGCGAAACCAAAAATCTCTGAAAGCCAAACTCCACGTGTAATCAACTCATGGCTTCTGCGTTTACTGGGGTTGGTGTGGAGTTAGATCTTTCATGTGCTACTAGCAAGCTCTTCGTAGTCAAACCTCTCCATCTAGATCGTCTCGATGCTTTGTCAAGATGACCGTCTCCGTCGAGCGGCAGAGGAAGAAGAAGAGCTTTACCCTCCAGAAATCAGAGGAAATTTTCAATGCCGCTAAGGTGTTTGTGAGTTTCCCTTTTGTTTGTATGCCAGGAATTGAATTAACGGCGCTGAAATTTTGTCTTTAATCTTCATTTCTGGAGAATTTGGAGAACCGGATTTTGCATTGTTTTTTCTTTCCAAATCACTGTGGTTGTGAATACTCCAAGGCTTGAAACTGGAAAAGTTTAATCTTTTGATACACTTGAACAAGGGTCCCCTGAAACTATCATGTGTACTGCATCTATGAATGGATATCGAAGTTTGATGGATTGGAAAGAACACTTATATAAAGCAGCGATATGTTCTGTTATTATACCGGTTGAGTTGCTGTTTGAGCAAGAGGCTGTGGACGCTGGCAGGCTAAGTTGAAACTTTCATTCATGGATGAACACAAGTAGAAATCAGTACCTATCATATTCTTGTGGCTTTCTTGTTATAGATGATGAAGAATGAGATTTGTACTCTTCTTTCGGCAGGAGTTGATGCCAGGAGGTGTAAATTCACCTGTACGTGCTTTCAAATCTGTCGGTGGACAACCTATTGTGATGGACTCTGTCAAGGGCTCTCACATGTGGGATGTTGATGGGAATGAGTACATTGATTATGTCGGTTCATGGGGTCCGGCAATTATTGGTCATGCGGATGACGACGTTCTAATCTATCTTCTTCATGAGATTCTAGTTTTGTGTAGTTTGATGCTTTTGAAAAATTCTGTTGCTACTAGCAGGTCCTTGCGGCCTTGGCTGAAACAATGAAGAAATGGACCAGCTTTGGTGCTCCTTGTCCTCTGGAGAATGTTTTAGCAGAGATGGTGATTAAAGCAGTTCCAAGCATAGAGATGGTTCGTTTTGTCAATTCAGGCACTGAAGCTTGCATGGGTGTGCTTTGCCTGGCCCGGGCCTTCACTGGAAAAGAGAAGGTTATCAAGTTTGAGGATTTTTACCATGATCATGCTGATCCATTCCTAATCAAAGCAGGCAGTGGTGTTGCAACACTGGGGCTCCCTGACTCTCCTGACGTTCCTAAAGGAGCAACCTATGAGACTCTAACTGCGCCTTCAGTGATTTTGTAGCCATTGAGGAACTCTTTGAGACAAATAAAGAAGAAATTGCTGCACTAATTCTTGAGCCAGCTGTAAGGAACTCTGGCTTTGTACCTCCTAAATCAGACTTTCTTAATGTCCTTTCCAGTATCACAAAAGAATACAACGCTCTTCTGATATTTGATGAAGTTATGACCGGATTCCGTCTGTCATACGGTGGAGCACAGGAGTATTTTGTTATAACTCCAGACCTCACAACCCTTGCCAGGAAGTTATAGATACTTGGATAAGATTACAAAGCAACTTATTGAAGGCATTTTAGACGCTGGGAAGAAGGCTGGACATGCTATGTGTGGTGATTATATAAGTGGGAAGTTCGGGTTTTTCTTCGAGTTTTTCTTCACGGAAGGTCCGTTTACAACTTCGACGATGCAAAGTGAAGTGACACTGCCAAGTTTGCCAGGTTTTATAGAGGAATGTTGGAGGAAGGTGTATACTTTACTCCATAAGTATCAGCATTTGAAGCTGGGTTTCCAAATTTGGCACGTACTCCTGAAGATATTGAACAGACGATAGCTGCAGCTGCAAAGTTTTCCAGCAAATTTAGGGCCTTCGTTTGTGCTATGCTGTTGTTATTCTGCTATCACTTGTCATCCTAGCCCTGCTTCTTTTTGTATTCCTTTTCTAATTTCACACAAGCCCTTTTTGTAGATAACTTCATATGTGCAATTGAACTTGAACATGATTTATATGTACCATGTCATAAACAGGTTGAACGTGGGAAGAGTGATCTCAAGGAAGAACACATTCGTCTGCAACAACAGCATATCTTGTAATGCCATTGATGTATTGGGAGATTGAATGCGAAAATTAAGCTTTTTCTTAGTTAGATGACACATATTTGACTCGATTAAGATGATGATTGGTCTTTCCAATCGTTAAAAGGGTACAATCAATTTATGTATAAATTGGCAACCATCATATATTTGAAATGAAATGCTGGTTTTTGTAGTTTTTTCTGAAATGTAAGGAAACACTTAACAGATGATTGTGAGTTACAACCATATTTTGACAATTATTTCTATAAATTAAACAAACTGTTCGAGGTCTTATGAAATAGAGAAGTAAGATGTGAACATGGCATACGGAAGGAGTAACACAACCGTTTTGGTCACTCAACGCACTTGGCTACACATGAATACTGCAACAATCAATATTGATGCCCAAAAGAATACAATTTTCCCATTTAAAGCATCGACACTAGGTAGAGGATTTTGCTGAATATCAACATGTTTTCCGTCATAGTATGGAACACGAGCACACAATTTTCTTGGGGGACTTATCAATCTTCTTTTCTGTTGAAACAGTAAAAAAAGATGTGTTAACATAAAAAGTACAGCTACAAGACTAGAGAGAAAAGGATGATGCAGCAACCAAACTAATGTTCACAACATCATCACTACCCACAAAAAGGTATGTTGAAATTATATTTAATTTTCTAGGATGTAGCACAAAATACTAATAGAAATAACAAGAAAGATGCTCCAGTTCAGAGTGAGAATCTCAAATTTACAGTGAATGAAGAGAACATGCTGAACAACGGCCAACAATCAACAAAATCATTAGGTAGGCCAACAAACATTTGATGCTTGGATATGAAGTTGAGTAGTAATTAAGTAAGATCAATAATCAAACTTTCAATCATTAAGTGCTCCCAAAGCATATTTTTACTTATTCTATGAAAGCAAATTATCTCACTTGTGGCCACAGAAATAAGAAGCCTTTTAGGAGAAAGAGAAACAATGAAAGTAACACAACTCCCCAGTCCCAAAATTCTCCGATATATACTTGTTCCATTGCCACTCTCTCAATATATCAAGTTTCAGTGTACCATTCCATTCATGGAAAGTCACCTCACTATTCCTCTGCAAAGTCTGAAATGGCAGCTGGAGTTTACTTATATAACAAACTGAATGATTTTGGTTCAACTGCATAACCATGGGAGGGTTTAATCCTAATTATTATCAAAAGCTTTCCTTAGTGGATACATATCTAGATCAGAATAGGATAAAACCGAAGATCCCAAGCAGTTAGAATCTAAATCCAACCAAAAACGTCCATCACAATAGTTTGAAAGAACGAATGAATTCAAGTCTGTAATATTTCCAATTGTTGTTCAGCATTTTCAAGTAAAGAAACCTCAGAGACAGCTTTCACACAAAAACAAAAACTTTTCATCACTTATTCCAACACTGCCAACTAGAGCAAGCCAAAGGAAAACCAGCTCTCACACGTAAATCAAACAAAAGATGCATGAAATAACTGAAATAAGAAAATTTCCACCACAAGCTTGGATAATAAATCCCAAAAATCCCATTTCTCAAACAGACAGAAACGTCTAAAGTTCCAACTAACAAGACGAAACAGAATTTCATTATCTTGATTCAAGTAACAACGGCCCCATACAGAATTTCATTATCTTAATTCAAGTAACGACGGTCCCATACGTTCTGCAACTCCATATCAGCCTTCCACCACCCTTAAAATCCTACTATCATATGTATA
This sequence comes from Erythroxylum areolatum, assembly GCA_024520975.1. Lineage (NCBI taxonomy): Eukaryota > Viridiplantae > Streptophyta > Magnoliopsida > Malpighiales > Erythroxylaceae > Erythroxylum > Erythroxylum areolatum. Next base: position 54,320,035 of record JANIJH010000007.1, read on the forward strand.
ATACTGTGTGTGGAAATATGATTGATGAAGATGGAGAATACCTGTTTTGGTTTTAACTGGAGACGGCTGTACAACAACGTGCATTATGGTGATACCGCCGGTAACATCACCAAATGGTGTTCTACACTGACCAACGGTCTTGTTGTTATCCAATATTTTACCAGAGCATATCAATTTCACTTCATTCACTGCCTTAGGAGTAATTGTTTTACCTATGAAGCAAAATCAAAACATAATTGAAGAAAAGGAAACTCTTTGCAACTGAATTAAAAAAAGAAACCTCATTTAATGACGGCCACTCCCATCCAGAGTTTGCAAATTCTAGTTTTAAACATTCAACAATTATAGTCATCGATTTAACAGCCCCTTCTTTTAATTTCCAAAATACAACCAAGGAATCACAATCAACCAGAATTTTTGCCACAGCTTCAAATCCAAAACCCAAGTTGATCTTTTAGTAATTCACTAAATAAAAAATTACCAATTTTTCCTAACTTTGCAGATTGAAATTGGAACTAGGTATTTACGACATAGCCAAGACAAACAAATATTACCTTTGGGCCAATCGGAGAGAATTCGTTGCTTGAGCATGTCGACGGTTGAGGCCGAGGAGTAGCGGAACGGGCCGATGTCGGAGCCGTCGAAGAGCCTGAACTTGATGTCAACCAAATCCTCGTCCGGCATTTGAAAGAGAGTTGACTACGAATTTTTTTTCTCCGGTCTGGTCTACCCTATCAGCGATTCCCAATTACAAGACTCTGATATCGAATTGACCAACTCATCAAATCCCTAAAAAATCGAACCTGTTAACAGATCTAAGCTCGATTCAATTCAACTCAGATCGTTAAGCACGCGAGAGTTTAAGGGGGTTTTGGAGCTTCTTTTTCTTCTTCTTCTTCTTCTTTTCTACAGATAACGCGGTGTTCTTTTTTGACAGTAAGTCTTTGGCCTACCTCAAACGACACGATTTCTGCTGCCGTTTCCAGTTCACACCGAGCAATTTTGACTAAACGTAACGGCGTTCGAACTTCTCAACGGCGTCTTTTTCGTTGTTCGGTGTTGTAAAAGACCAAATTTGCAATCTTTTAAAAATCGAATTCAAATTTAAGACGAAAAGATAAGAGCGGATAATAAAATTAAAAAATTTAAAATATAATTTTAAAATATTGTTCATTTTAAAATTTAATAAAAAAATTATTAATAATAATTTTTATAAAAATTGAATAATTTATTCGACTGATTAATTAACAAATTTATCAACTTTTAATAACCAAAATTATTAAAATAGATCGAACTAAATTATTAAAATTTTAACTGAAAAGTTAGTTAATTTAAAATTTTTATGATTGAATTGATTTAACCAATTTGGATTTTTTAATCACTAATAAGGTTGGTAATGAGTCATGGAGCTTGGGTAAAATTTTATGATCGGGTCAATTTCAGCCTGAAGCTCGATTGCACTTGAGGCTCTTAAGTAAATCTTGAGTTTGGATGACCTGAAGCCCGATTAAGCTTAATAATTGGACCTTAAGTTAGTCTAAGTCTAAATCTAACTTATGAATTGACTTATTGAAAATATCTAAATTTATATTTATGAATTTGGGTATTGCTATCAGTATACGGCCTGACCTATGCTCAACTCGAGCTTAGCCTGTGGCCCTGTTGGGCCAAAATGTCTTGGCTTGTGGGCTGGTCAATCTGATCCAAAATTATCTAGCCTAACTTCAAGTTGATTTAATCTAATTTCTCATAACTAATTAAGCTAAAAAAAAGTTGTTAAGTTTGAAATCAAATCTGACCCTAATCAATTCTAAACATTAAAATTCAAATTCGATTCTATTAAATTAAATTTGATCTATTAATTTTAAATTAACTTAGGTTAAATTTTGGCTTAATTATTATCTTTAAGTGAATTCTTTTTATATCACGCGAGATTAATTCTTGTATTGTCCTTACTAGGAGCTCTTCTATTTTGATATAATGGGCTCGAAGAAGGTTAATGAGTTTCATTGGGTCCATTATTTTGTGCCTAGATAGGTCCAAAAATGTCCAATATCACCACTTTCTCTTGCTTCAAACCTATCATTGTTGGAGTTACAGGAAATGCACATCTTAATGGTAGGAAAGGGTAGAAGTTCTTTACATCTAATTATTATCTAAAGAGAGTGGATTGACCTTTGCCTTTTGTGTTGATTAAAAAGCATCAACAGGTAAACACCTGTCATGCCATAAGACACCCAGCATTGCATCAGCCACTAAGACCCTATCTCTCCCACTTAATGAGGGGAGGGAAAAAAGCTCAGCCACAAATCTAGGTTGGAGACAAAGATTGGAATAATTTGGATTAGCAAACTCGTAAAATTACTAACTTACAAGATTTAGGGTGCGTGAATCGCTCAAAGAGTCGAATTATTAAAATGATATCGTTTCAATTAATAAATTAAAGAGCTTATTAATAAATTGATATTATTTTGACTCCGATACTTCATTATATGTTATCGGTTGTCATCCCTAATAATAACTTACTATTAGAAGAACTAACAATTATGTTAATGCATGTTACGAGATCTTAATTATAATTGCAATTAGATTTGATAAAATGACAAATTAATCTTGGATTATAAAGGTTAATATGCATCACTCCATGGTTGAAAAATTTAACTACCAACACTTCTTTAATGCTTTGTCAATAAAGCTATCATGATTGTTTTAAGGGATTAGATTCTTTATAATATCTATGTTGAAAGAGAGGAAAAAAAGGAAATTGATGCAAGCATAAAAAGTGGGCAATTATTTGTAATCTCCTGAAGCATAGCAAACATCTTAATCTCAAAGAGAACCTTTTGAGGAACCAAATCTACTAAATGATACAAGTAGCTTCTTTGATGGACAACTCTTGCCTCATCTTATCCATAGGGGTCTCATGCAAACTCAATAAAATAAAAATGAATAAAGGAGAAATATGTGTATTTTTTATACAAAAATAGAAATTTATACAATATAATTTGAGATAAGGCTTGTATAGAAAATGTATCCAATATGTTTATATGTTGCTATAGTAGGTTTTGGCTCAACATATATAGAATATCAGGCTTGAGAGGCACTTGAGATCATGTCTCCCACTAATTAGGTTAGGCCAACCCTTTGGGGGCTTCGTTTTGGAATTCTTGTCCTTACATTCTCCATAGGGAAATTAGTTCAAGTACAGCTTATAGTGCCTGAAGCTGAAAGTGCTGTGGTCACAATAAGGAATATGGTTTCTATAATCACATACAATGAAATGCCACCAAACTCTCTGAGATGGGTTTGGAAGCAACATGGTGGAAATACAGCTAATGGTGGAATCCAACCCTACACACACACACAACTAAAGGCACCAACAAAATTCCTTATTCTTATGCCATCTTTTGTGAAGCAATGAGACCAAAGATTCTTTGGATTATGAGTAAAACTATGTGTAAGAGTTTTCCTTTACAGTACACATGCAACAAAAAGTTGAAGAAGTTGGTTCCTAGGACAAAGGGATTGGGGAATATCCTTACTAAAAGTTCATAAGTGAAATTATCTGATAGGCATAAGTATAAAGTGAATTATATATAAAAATAAGATGAGAATTATGCCTATAATCTTACGTTTTGAATTAAGATAAGATATTTTCGATGTACCATAAGTTAAGAAAGTTAATTAATTCGATATGAATGAGTTTACTTATATGAATGGTGATTTATGCTTTATTGTACGTAAAACAAACATAATAATGAAATGAATTATATATAAAAATATACTCATAGCTTTTAATTAACCTTAAGGTTCTAAATTGATATATAAAATTTTGATTGCTTATGCCATCATTTAAACAATTCTTTAATCCCCTCTTGTTCTTTTTCTTTATATTAACTAGAGGAAATGAAAATCTCAAACTTTGCCAATTTGCCCTCGTCTTGTCTCATCATCAATAATAAGAAGAAATTATAAGGTGGTTGATGGGAGAATCTGTGACGGAGAAAAAGAAATTGCAGATTCACATTTCCTGAAATTATTGATTCATATGGAATTGCATGCTTACTGTGGAACAAAAGAGATGAAATATAAAGTGTGGTGGGCCATTTTTATATCAGATTCAAGCTTACTTTCCAGTCATTTGACACTACAACAGGAATCTATTCTCCCCTTTTCAGGTTCAGGGAAGACATTACTTTGGTTTTCATATATTAGGAATGTGCAACTGTGACACAGTGCTGGTAGGAATTTGATTGTACTTTTAGATCACATTCCATCAGGTGTTCGCCTGAGAATGACAAAGAATCTCGAGTGGAATGGGTTGCAGAAAAAACAAAATGTCCAGGCAACTTTTCCCCCGATTTCCCCCATTTTATGATATCCTATTTACCACAAATGAAGAGCTTGTAAATTATGAGTAACAATGAGTTCGTAATATTACAAGTATAGTTAATTTGAACCAAAGTAAAAATTTTAATCCAGTCAACCTCTCGATTTAGTTTTTAGTTTTTAATTTACTTAATTTAATAATTTTTGTTATAAAAATCGATTAGTATATTAATTAAACAGTCAATGTTCATAAAATAATCAATTTTTATAAACCAAAATAAATCAATTAATTTTAATTTAATAGTCTTTCTTTTCGATTAAATTTTAAATTTTTAGATAACTAATGATAGTCTTTTTCAATTGTTTTGTAAATTCTTCAATTTTATTCAATCTTTGATCAATTTTATTATGATCTAATTAAATATTTTTTATACTTAACGATCTTATGGTTTCAGACGTTTTACGTTTCTATATGATTTTTTTTTTTTTGAGCTAAAGTCGAGTTCTTTGAGATTTTATTGCTCTCATATCATTTGGGTATTAGTACTTTTCTACAGATAAAGAAATGATATATTTGTTATATTTTAATTTTAGTTTTAAAATATATTTTATTTTTCAAAAGTTGAGTTATATTATATTTATTTATTTATTTAGTGTAATTTATTTACATAATTATTTAGCGTGACAAATTTACTTATTTACTCTTTCACTTGCATAACTCTTTTATTATCACATCTGCTTGTGGGTCTACCGAAAACAGCTTTTCTATTATGTAGAAATAAGACTGTGTACTATTAAACCTTCCTAGACCCCACTTTATTATGGAACTTCGGACTGAATGTGATGATGATGACATAACGATAATATTATTGACTTAATTTCTATATCAAGAGAACGTAATTATAGCATAAGCCAGTTTGAGTCTGAAACTTGATCAAGATTAGGGATAAAGTTCATAAGAGTTTTGTATAATAAAATAACGAAGATTTATTAATTTAATAAAAAAAGATTAAAACTTGAACCTGATTTAAATTTTAGTCAAAACCAAATTCACTTTGTATACATACTATTTGAGGAACAATTCAGTAGAGTAGAGTAAAGCATTGAGCATGCGTGCATATCCATAATTTATGGCGACTTTGCTGACTACTAAGGAGCAATGTAGGGTACACCTTCCATTGTTAAAGGAGGACCAAATCACTTACTTTGTCTTAAAACGACAAGACTTGGTACTATGTTAGTAATTTTCACATGTCGTCCACGATCTAAAGAACTAGATTAATAAAAAAGTCTGTCTTCCTCTTTTATCTCCTTAATTGTATATTTTAAAAGGAATTAATGAGTAATTCAATTATTTATGAATAAGCATAAAGTTGCAAACGTCAGGGCATTGGATTTTTGCCTTTGGATGGAAGATTTGCATGAACTTTCAAAATTAAAGTAGATTGGTATAATTTATAAAAGTACAGGTTTGGTTCGATGATGTCACTTAAGATGATGATTTGGATATAATTTTTGACTTTGGACTTTTATAATCATAATAAATATGTTTTAAAAATTAAACAGGTTCCATCGATTTAATGGTGAAAATCTTAAACTTGCTAATTTTTCGATTCGATTTTTAACTTACGGTTCGAGATAGTTTAATAATTAAAAACCAATAAGTTTATTAATTAATCAACTATTTTTATAAACTAATCAGTTTTTATATAGTTTAATACAGACTGAATCTCTTAAATCTTAAATCTCTTGTCTAACTTGATTAACTTTCGGTAAATATTATAAAATTTTAAAAGTTGACTATGATAGTATGCTAAAATGTGTAAAAATCGTAATTTTTATATTTAAAGGAAGTATTAAAAATAAAATAATTAATATTCATAATCTTCTAACTAATTCCACTCTTAATCAGCTTCTATTTAGTAAGGTAGCTGAAACAAAGTTAAAATAGGTTAAGTTTCTAAGTGCATAGACATTCAAACCTTTTTCCATTAAAATTAAGATAAGAACATAACAGTTTTAGGATATAATCCTAATACCTTCCCTGTAAAACAGATGTAACCACTTACTCATCAAAATAAAACTGACCACTTCGAAAGGAAAAGGTATTGAACATGATTCACTATCAACTTACACTGAATATTCAGGCCTTCTTCAGGATTGAAACTTTGTAATTGACTTAACCATAGTGATTCTCCAGGACACACGTTTGCTCGTACAAAAGCATGCAATCCTCAACCATTTCTCCCAAGCTGACTTGAAAAAGCTGTACAAAAGGATATGATTTAGGCTGTTGTCACTTACGAGCATCCTTACCAAACTTTCAAGAGTTGGCTTAATCATTGAGATCATGATTATTATGAACATCCATTACTGCACAAATGCTTTTATATGAGCTCTTCCAAAAGTCAAAACAAGGTTTAAATTGCCAATCAACAAGTTAGAAATTATTAATGAACAACAATTCAGTAACGTAAAATTTGAGAAAATCTAACAATACGCAATCTTAAGATCTCTTTCCAATTAAGAATTACTATAACAATAAACACATAATTATAATACACTTTAAGAACTTGGATTGGATCGCAGAAAGCTAATGAAAGACATCATTCTGAAGATAACATGTGGTGGTGGAAGATGTTGCTTTTTACGACTAATTGAGAGCCTCGTAATTAGGCTTTGGTAACTTCGATTAACCCATTTTTTTATTTTGTTTCATCTACACAATTTTGTAGAGTTCATATAAATTAAATGTGCAGAGAAGATTAGTCCAACCCCAAATTATAAGCATTCTACGTATCGTCACGTTGCCTTTGTCATATATTAATGACTTCCAACGAAATAAAATACTATTCATTTGAAAGTAATTTGTTATGATTAAAAAGAATTAATTCAACCTCTTCCAAAAGTAAAAATAAGATTTAAATTGCCCATCATAAGTTAAAAATTATTACCGACCAACAATTTAGTAAAAATTTTGTTAAAACGTAATGCATGACAAGATCTAATAATACATAATTTAATGATTTTTTTTCAATTAAGAATTATTATAATAATAAAAACATAATTATAATACAACTGGATCATAGAAAGCTAACGAAAAAATGACATCATTCTAAAGATAACATGTGGTGGTGGAAGATATTGCTTTTTACTACTAATTGAGAGCCTCATAATTAGGCTTTGGTAACTTAGATAAACCCATTTTTTATTTTGTTTCACCTACACAATTTTTTAGAGTTCCTATTCCTATACTATTTCTATAAATACGTGGACAAGATTAAGACTAATCCCAAATTATAAGCATTCTAGATATCATCAACTTGTATTTGTCATATATTATTGACTTCCAACGAAATAAAATAATATTCATTTGAAAGCGATTTGTTATGATTAAAAAGTATTAATCCCATATTTACAATTTAGAAATTCTAGGGATCCAAATTGAATTCAATAATTTAAAATACAAATATTCTTATTATCATGAAAACAAACATAAATTACATGCACATTGAGAGAGAGAGAGATAGTGTCTCCCCTTTTTTGACTCTCTTAACTACAACTCCACAGAGACATTTCGAAAGGGGTTAAGGCAAACGGAGAAAATGCAAACTAGTGCACAAGTCCCATCAACTTATTATTAAACTGTGACACTGACATAGACCGCGACGTCTTGTTTGCTAGGGTCCTTTTCAGTTTCGACGGCTACTTCAGTTCCATTACAGTTTAATCGAGGAACCACATCGTTTAGGTCCGAGTACGTAGTGACACTCAGCTTTGCTACGTCCACTACATGCTCAGACAACTGTTGGAGTTGAGTGTCTGTTTCCACCACTATTTTCTTGGGGCTGTTCCTATATATTACGAAAAGTATCATCTGAACAAGACCAAAGATAAAGCCTAGGATGTTGGGAATCTGCAGATAAAAGACAAAAGGAAAAAAAGGGTTGTTAGTGAAGAAACAGGAGAAGAAAAAAAGTGTTATCTTTGTTGAATTATGTAACAAGAACTTACAGCAATAAAAGGGTCTCTCTTTAGATAACCGAAGAAGAACCACATGACTGCACTCAAAGTGAGGAAGAAGGATAAGTAGAAAGGCATGAACTCCACGCTCTTGGTTTTTATGACTTTCCTCTGCAGAGAAATTATTGAATCAGAAGAAGAAAACATGTCATAATCTTATGCGGATTAAGACATTTCAGTTCATTCTCACCAAAATGCAGAGAGGGGCAGCGAACACAGACAAGGAGAATACCATGTTAATCCATCCAAGAACTGTCACACGCTTTTCTCCATGTGTAAGGGAAAGAGTTAGGATGCTGATCAAACCAAACCCGAAAACGTTGAACAACAACAGAAGCTTCAAGGTAATAATCTGCAGATACGGGAGTAGTTTCGAGTAAGTTTATCGATAAGGTTTCATTCAGAGTGACGGTATTAGAAATTTAAGATAGGAAAGTTTAAATATTTAATTTTTAAAATTTTGAAGGGTCCAATACATAACTATTGACTCCTAAATATATATATATATATAAGAATAAAGTTATTTAGTATATTAAACATAAAAAATATTTAATTTTTTTTAAATTTTAGGAGCAGTGGTGTATCTCCATCCTTATAAAAAATAGATGATTTTTTGGAATACCTTGTCCTTCCTGGTTGCATAGATAAGGTACATAACAATGTAGATAATCTCCATGACAAGAGTAAATGAGTTTATGGTGATAAGAAGGGTGCAATCTTTCTGGAAAATTGCATAGAAAAGCCAGAGCATAGCACTGAAGAGTGCAAGAACGTATGGAATTGATTGAAACCCTTCACTTGTTTTCTTCTTGTAAATGGCACAAAATGTTGGCCTGCAGTGCGTCTGATTGTTAAGTGATGGCTATACATGAACATATTACAAAAATTTGCAGTAGAGAACACTTACAGAGGAGCTAAGCAGACCATGCAAGAGATGACGTTGCCTATTAATAATAACAAGAATCTAAATTAGCATATAGAGAAGGTAAAATATAGAAGAACTAGAAGAGCATATGGTGTTACCTAGAAGACCAAACATGAACATCCATGAAAAAGCCATTTCTACACTACAATAATCTCTATCTCTTTCTCTCGATCGGAACTTGAGCCAGCTATAGCTATATCTTGCACGATATGAGGTAGGAATGTGAGGTATTTATATAGAGAATTAAGGGCAAGACAAGTTGCAAGTAGCTATGGTTGCTAATTAATGGGATCTAGGGTAAAATGTATAGTGCTAATGTAACTGCGCTAGGATACAAAGATGGATCCTCTTGTCCACTTGGTCCTAATGGAGCTTTTTTGTATTTTTACGGTTACATAATCCAAACAGCTTTCTAAGAGTTAATGCCATCTCTATCCATAATTGGTAAGCTTTTGGATGGTAATTAACACGCTTTCACCAAAGAAGCTCTACTTGCAGGCTCCATTCGTAGTACCTGCACAACATTCATGGGGTCCAACCTGACTCTTTCTGATGTGTCACCCACCAAGTGGTTTAAGGCTTACAACTCATGTTTTCAGTTTCAAGAACTTCCTTTCATCTTTCTGATCAAGGGATCATGTGGCTGACTTTTGATGATCATTGAGAAACCAAAAGAACAAAGAAAAGGTAAAATTAATTGCATGCTAGTTGTAACATCAACTAATCCATTATTGGAAGTTAAAATCTAATGAAATGATCATTAATTAAGCCAATCCTCAAATGCTGGGTGACCATGTGCTGACAAATTAATATAGGTAAAGTTACGTCATCAAATTTTCTTAAGAAAAAAGTTTCTTAACGTAGTAATTAATATTATAAATAATAAATATGGGTTTATTTTCTAAAAATATTAATATTTTTATTCTAAATTAATTATATATATTATGATATTTAAACTTTTTGACGAGCCTTTTAATATGTACATTATTTTAATAAAGACTATATATCACTTCCTAATCCCATTATATCAAAAGTCAATTTCATGCACATTTATATGGTTAGCTTTATATCAAAACTCAATTTTATGTATGTGGTTAATTTGGTGACAACTTCTATTAAAATAATTTGATGGGACGTCTCATTTTAGTTAAAAATTTAATAACATAAAATCAATAAAATAATTTAAAATATAGAAAAAAAATCGTATCTTTCGTTATTATTTAACAACAAAATGTTATTAAATTGACCTTGAAAATTGTACCAGTACTCTCATTATCTATTCTTATTGTTGTCTTTTGCTTAGAAGAGACTCGAACCATACGAAAAGACAAATTACATGTCTTGAAGCAATGCTCCATGCAATGGAATTTGGTATTATCATTACACATTACTCAAAATAGATAAAAGGGTCGAGTAGACCTAAAGGTAGCATCAGCTGAATGAGGCATAATGAACCCACTTGGAGCGATTTCTTCAGTAGGATTCCTGGAGGGGAGGCTTCAGAACTGATACTAAACTTCAGGAATCCACCCTCTTTAACACTTTTCTGATGTGTAATCGCACATTGGTTTTTGGTGGAGTGTAGCTGGAGATCTTTGTTATTTTGGTGTGAAAGAAGCAATCCATCGGTGGTGAACTCAAGCAGCTTCACGGTATAATAGGTATGGTGGTGTTTTACCCTAACAAGAAAACAGCTTTTCGAAGCCTGTTTTGACCTAGTAATACCCATTAGCCGCCATGTACATGCTATCCATCCGTCACTTATCTTTTATGATTATTTCTTGTTATGGTATCGCACAGTCATAGCCACGTTCACAGCCTAAATAAACACTCGTAATTAGTTAAAAAGCGTTGAACAGGAGAAGTGGGATTATTAGCCAATCTTTCTCATCAACCTTTTTGAGACCTGAAAATTTTGAGACGGACTGCTTGTTTTTCTTTTTCTTTTTCTTTTTATTTTTATTTTGATTTTCAAAATTGACAAATTTCTTTTTATTTTTATTTTCAAATTTATAAAAAAAAAGTCTGTCAGATTGAGTTTTTGATTTTTAAATTTCTTCCGTTTTTTTAAAATTATGAAAACTTAAAAGTATCCTTTCTTCTTATTTTCTGTTTTTTATAATCTTATTTAGAACCAACTAAATATATATTATTTAATTATTTAATATATTAATTATTAATAAAATTGTGAATAATTTAATTTAATATTTTTATTTAAAAATAAAATTAATTATTAATATGAATTATTTGTAACTTAATTTTACTTAATAATTAAATTAAAGAAGTTTAATTTAATATTTATTAATAAATTTAATTAAATTTAAAATATCTTCAGCATATATAAATTTTAAATAAAATTGATCTAATAATTAAAATATATTTAAAAATATTAATTTATAAATAAAAATTTTATTTTAATAAATTTATTAATAATTTTTAACAAATATTATATAAGAGATTAAAATAAATTTATTTAATTAAAAATAATTTATCTTTAAATTTTCGTGATAAAAATATAACTATATAAAAATTAACAGCTAAATTAATGCTAATTCAACGAGGTCTCGAGTTTTAATATCATTATTAGGTTTGTCAAAAGATTAACATTTAATTAACCCTAATGAGCTGCTTTAATGGGTAAAGTAAGTCTCGTGTCTTTACCAACTTAGAAGCTAATCTCGCGTGTCAACAGAGACAGGTTGCGTAAATTACTTACTGACTTAAGAATATAATTAGCCAAGAAAAAAGGGATACGCAATGATTTATAATTGTCAATTTGATCGACACTATCAACATGTCATTTAATTTTAAATTATTTACTCACCAAATAAATTATTAACACTATGATTAAAAAATCTAATCGGTTAGATAATTTAATCGTGAAAATCTTGAACTAATCAATTTTTTAGTTTAGTTTTTAACCTTCTAGGTAGATTTATTTCAATAACTCTTATTGTTAAAAATCGATCAGTTTATTAATAAATTGGTTGATTTTTGTAAACTAATTGAATTTTATAAACCAAAATAAACTAGTTAATTTTTATTTAATAGTCTCTTTTTTCAATTACACTTTAAATTAAAGATAATCTTATTTTAAATTCTTCAATTTTATTTAATTTTTAATTAATTTTATGAAGGTTTAACATCGGTTGAAACTTTCAGACCTAAAACTTCTTGTATTGTCGGTCTAACTTTCAATTCGATTTTTAAAATATTAAATGTAGATTACTATGCAATTAGTGGTTTATTAAATATGCATCCAAAAATAACAATTAAATCGCTTGTAAAAAGATTTAACATTTAATATTATCATAAACTTTAATTGACAAATAAATAACAACTTTATATATATCATTTTAAAATACAAAGTAAAAGGGAATAATTGAAAAAGAAAGAATTTTTGTAAGGAATTGTATTAATAATAGCAAAAGCTATAGCTACATTATAATGAATCCAATTGTTAATCTATACTCAACATATACTGAGGTTACAAGAGAGAGCTAAAAATCACAAGGTTAAGATTGAAATATAACATCCGGATGTTCTTCAACTCATTACTAATAGAGAGCTATGTTTGTTGTGAGCTATGAACGTGACAATGTGTTCTTTTATCTGATATTTATCTTCCTCAACACCTTTGTATATTCTCGTATTTATCTCCCTCCATATGGAGTAGATGGTGGTAGTAAACGTTGTTTTGATAATTGTTCCATTAAGTTCTCCTGAGTTACTCTTGGCAATGATCATATTAAGAGTCTCTCTCCATTCAAAGGTAAACATGGGAAGTTGTAGCATATGCATTATCCTACTCCATATTGCCTTAGTTTAGCTACATTCAAAAAATAAATGATTTTGACTCTCCGTTGCATGATTACAAAGAACACAAATAGGATCATAATTTTCAAAAACTATCTATCTTTGATTCTGAGTCTATTTTTGATTACCAACCAAGAGAATACCAGTTAAGCATTACATACAAGTATTCTATGACAGAAGCTATTAAGAAAAGTCCCTCTCGGGTTGGGCATCCAAATAATGTGGTCCTCTCTTACTTCCTCAAGAATAGTAGGCAAGTAATATGTGAGTAACGAGAATCCTCGAAAATTGCTCCTCCAATCTCCATTGTAGATAAGTGAAGAGACCCTCGCATTGAGTGGGATACGATTACTGAGATGTATTATTTCTACTCTCTGAATAAGTGGATTGTAGGGCGTCCAATTATCAAACCAAAATCAATTGTTTTCACCATCCCCTAACTGATGCTTAATATAAGGGTAGACCAAGTCTCTCAAATTAAAGGTGTAATTGAAAGTCCATGAATATTCTCTAGAATTTTCAATTTTTCAGAAATTTCAATCTTTTAAATGGTATTCATTCACCCATTTGATCCATAAAACTTTTTTTATCGATGACGAGTCTCTATATTCTTTTGCATAAATGACACCAAGCCCAACATTGCTCTTCTCCATATTCACCCTTAAACCAGACCATTCTGAAAAAATATGCAGCAAGTTTTTTAAAATTCTGATGGAATGAGTGTCTGCACTACTGAGTAGCATGAGAACATCTGCATAAATCAAATGTGTCAACTTGATCTCTCTACATTTATGGTGAAATCGAAATCTGCCATCATTTTCAAGAAATTTAGAGAGCAATCTAAAAATCCCTTCCATTGCTAGAGCAAATAGGTAAGGGGAAAGAAGGTCCCCTTGCCTAATACCATTGGTTGGTCTGAATGGAAATGAAGGAACACCATTCACCATTACACTGAAAGAAGATGTTTGAATGCAGGCCAATATCCAGTGTCCGAATTTAGAAGGTTAACCTATAGCTTCTAGGCATTCTTGCAAGAATCTCCAACTAATAGTATCATATGCCTTAAAAAAATCAATTTTCATCAGCCAATTTTGATAGGCTTCCCTTTGTGGTATTCCTTTAGCAATTCCTATAAAAGGAGTATATTGTATTTAATACTTGTCCCTAGTAAGAATGCTCCTTATGCCATGTGTATCACTTATAATAGAACTAGCTTCAGCCTTATAGCAAAAAGCTTGACAATCACTTTATAAACAATAATGCTACAGGATATAGATCTGAATTTAGTAATAGAAGATGATTGCCTCTTCTTAGGAATGAGACAAAATGTGTGATTTACCTCTTTGAGCAATTTTGTAGATGCGAAGAACTCTAGTATAGCCTTAGTAAAAAGTGGCCCACTAATCTCCCACATGGTCTGAAAAAAGTGTGCAATGAATCCATCTAGACCTAGAGCTTTTGATGGATGAAAGCTGAAAAGTGCTTCTTTGACCTCCTATGAAATAAGAGGATTGGTTAATCTATCATTGAGCTCCTAGTTTAAAGAGACCTTAAACACATCTTTGACATTAAAACCCTAAAGTGGGATATCTGATGTCCCCATCAACTGCTTGAAATAGCTCCGAATTGAATTATTTAACTCCTGATGACCTGTGATCAAATTACCATAAATATCGTGTAATGTTGTTATGGTATTCACATTTCTTCTAGACAGTAATGAAGCATGGAATAATCGAGTGTTGGAATCTCCATCTTTGAGCCAATTCAATCTTGCCTTTTGCTTGAGGATCGAATTGTGGAAAACCAATTGTTCTTGATATTCCTTCAACCATCTATTTTCAATAGCCCTTAGGTCACTGTCCATAGGGTGAGTGTAACAAGCTTCTTGTGCTTTAGCTAGTTTCCTCTTGCATAAATCTAGATCTTGATTTTACTGTCGCACCAGTACTTTAATAGCCTGCTTGAATGTTTTGGATTTTGCATCAACCGGTAGGTCTTAAAACCTTGCACTTCATGACTCCAACATCTTTTTACAAGCTCTATAAACCCCTCCATGTATATATCTCCATTGAAGAATCTGAATGGAGTTCCCATTCCAATCAGTGCCACCATGTTTTGGATAATTATATATGAATGATCTGATAGGATATTGTCTTCAAAGCATACATATGATTGTGGGAATTCACATAACCATCTTGGGTTCACAATTGCTCTATCTAGCTTTTTTCGGATTAACCACTCACTCTGTTGCTTACTGGTCCAGGTAAATATTCTCCCAATTGCTCTTAAATCCACCGGCTGAAAAAATTGATTTAATCCTCTGCTAGCTCCCATTTTGTATCTAGTACTACCTTCAACTTCACTTGAATTGAAAGAACAATTGAAATTGCCTATGGCTATCCAGGAACTAGGCATTTTATTTTGGAGTAATTGCATATCCCTTCTTCCCACACTTAGATGATGATTGTCCTCAAGCATAAAAGAGGACCAAGACACAATGAAAAACCCCGCCACTCAATGAAACATGCACAAAGGTAATGTAAACTAGGAATGAGAGCGCAATCTTGTCCCAATATCAATGAAATGTTAAAGAAATGCAAAAAATTTCCTACACGAAAAGACTCAAGCCTGAACTCAAATTGAAGCGCATGCATGAATTACCGAATTTTAATTAAAAACCAATCAAGCCTAGAAAACACATTTCACTTATTAGGTGGTTAGTATACATGAGGAATTCCGAATTTATGTGGTAGTCATGGGAAGATCGGGTTAATCTTA
>JANIJH010000007.1:54336005-54346460 GCA_024520975.1 Erythroxylum areolatum
AATCGCAGAATCAATTAATAAACAATGACAGTAAAACGGAAACAGTACGAATATTATAAACCAAATAATCAGAACAAATAGGTCTTACGAGTCAAAGCATAACAATTGGAATTCCCCGACTAAAACAGATTAGCTACTCATAACGAAATTAAACAAAACAGGATTCTTGATTAATGTAGTCTAAATAACAAGGAAAGAAGAAAGAAAACTAGGAAATCTCCCTAAAGCTGCTGTCTTTTTCTCCCTTCACGTACGACTCTTCTTTATTTTCTTTTTGTCTTCTCCTCTTGCCTCAGTCGTCGTTCCTTCCTGTGTTGCGTGCGTGACTTGCCTTTTTCCAGTCCACCCAAAATGCTCACTTGGCTGCCGTCACTCTCTATTTTCCTCCTGCGTGCTTTTTTTTCTTCAGCCCGCCGCTACTCCTTTTGGCTTGTTGTGCCTCCTTTTCTTTTCCTTCCACATCAGCCCTCTTGCTTGTCCATATTGCGTTAATTTCTTTTTTTCCTTCCCACAGCCGTTGTTATTTTCCTCTTAGTGTGCGTGCGTGACTCTTGCTCCAGTCCTAATTGTTGCGTGAATCTTTCTCCTCCAGTCGGCGTTGCTTTTTGCCTTATTGTGTGAGTCCTTTTTTTCTTTTTCCTTCCACGTCAGCCCTGCTCCTTGTCCCCACGTTGCTTTCTCTAATTTTCTTGGCTGATTTTAATTCTCCAAAACCTACGTCTTGCGTGTCTCCTCTCTATGTTCTCCACGTTGCGTCTGTTTTGCCTCTTAATTTCCCACGTTATGCAAAGATTGTAATTCCCTACAAGGAAATATTAAATCAAATTAAGTCCCAATAATTGCGTCAACAAGAGGAATAAAAAAGGATAATTAAAACATAAATATTGGACAAATATGCACTTATCATCCCTCCATAATTTATCCCTCTGAAAAGCAAAATTTGAGGCACAAATAAGAGTAACTTCAAAGGAATTGGGATTACCTCGGATTTGGCAACATAGGTGTATAAATTGGTCACTTTGATTGGTTGCTTTCACCTCAATGCAATTTGAGTTGTATAGACAAACAATGTGGCCATTGTAGTGATGAGAGTGATTAGTTATGTACTTTCATTTAGTACCAAAAAATTGCAATCCTGACTGAGTATGAGAGGCTCTTATTTTCGTCTCAAGTAGACCTACCAAAAATGATTTCTTTTCTAGCACTAACTCCTTTATTGTGGACTATTTAAGAGGGTTATTTAACCCTCTAGGATTCCATACTAAAATCGTCATCTAAAGGGAATACCCATTGGATTTTGTTCTCCTTCAGGCTGATATGTTGCTGGATTTAGAGGATGACTCTGGTAATCCCTTATTCCCTGAATGCTTAAGTTGTATACGTTGTGATTGTTGTGAAATTTTATCTTGCAGTTATTGCACAACCATATTTTGTACTTCAGCCACCACTATCTCCACTAATGGAATCTCGGTTGAGTTACTATCATTTTCTAAATAGCCTTTTAACTGCTGGAGCTTAGTGTGGTTTACGGTATTAGGGGTGGAATTCATTATTCTTTTATCCTTGGATGGTGTATCCATTGTCTCCTCACCCCCATTAGTATCTACTTGTGTCATCTTTGGAGTTTGTGGGAGCGCATTCTCAAATTGCATTCCCTCCATCGTTAGAGCATAATCCAATATTGTCTCATATGATGCTAATTCTAGTAGTATATTGTTATCTTTTTTATTGTCCTCCAACTGGTGTTGTGAGTTGTTTCCTCTTGCAAGTGTAGGTCTTCCAATTTCAATTCCACAACCTACTTTCTCCCTAGCCCTGTCAGTAGTCTCCATTTCCCTTGTATGCACAACTATTGCATTCCCCATATCCCTGGGATGGACTTCAATCCCCATTATCTCCTTCTACCTTCCAATTTGAAAATATCTTCCAGTAGGCAGTTTCGAATTTTTTCCAATATCAAAACAGATCTTGGCATACCTTATACGCTCCATATTTGATGTTTGCGCATCTATACACAGAGGTTTACCCAACGAGCTAGCTAAATAGCTCAAACCCTCCACTGTCTAAATTTCTAACGGTAAATCATGAAATTGCACCCACAAGGGAAATGCCTCAATGCAGTCACGATCAAATTCTATGCCCAATTTCCATTTTCTAAAAAACATGGGTTGGCCTCCGATATGTCAAGGACCCAATTATATTATTTTAGACAGATTACAATCAGTTGCAAACTTAAAAAGATTGTTACCATTATCCATAAGCAAGGTTTTCTCCAAACCTTTCCTCCCCCGATTGGCTGCTGCCCATGTGTGAATAATTGGGAGGGCTGGTTGTTTATCCCAAAAGAAACCAACCAAAGCCGTCGACCATGCCTTCGCCCCTGCCTATAAAGCTCAATGGGAGGACAAATCACTCCATTCTTCAAGACTACTAGATAATGCTTCAACTGAACTCGTTTATACTAGAAGTTAAGTTTGTTTTGCTAAGCATTGGAGGTCAGTGGAGGCCTCTCTATTTGATTGGTAGTATCGCGTTTTTTTGCCCCCTTCCTAGACTCTCCATTTTTTAGTAAGTTGCGTGTGAGAACAGGAAATTCTTCTACAGATAAACTTAAAGATTCACTATAGCTCGAAATCCCATTCTTGGCCTTGGACAGGCCCTCCATAGGGGGAGAAACTCAATTGGTAGTGGTCAGTAGCGGTAGAAATCTCGCAACTAACGAGGTGAATGAAGGAAAGTTTTCAAAAAAAGGAAAAATTAGGGGGTATCAATATAAAAGATAGAAGGCAAAGAAAAATTTGAAATCATTGAATAACTAATTCTCTGTTAACAAAACTTAGGAATAAATAAATATTTTGTTTCAAGGCCTTTGATTTGTATTTGTAATGTATTCTTATGTATCTGGATATTATAAATTGTAATTCCTGATATTCTGAACTATTATTTGGGTTAATACAAATTTTATCACTTAATGGAACATTTTAAAAGAAGTTATGTTCTCTATTTATAATATGTACTAATGTTTTAAAAACCGAACTTGAGATTAAACCTGTAAGACAAAAGATTCGATATTAGACGTCACAAAATTGACTAAAGATTAAATAAAATTAAAAATTTTGAAATATGTTTGAAAGAGATTATCCTTACCTATTGAAGAATTTAAAGTTTATTTGAAAAAATAGATTGCTAAATGAAAAATAATTTATTTATTTTAATTTATATGAATCTATAAAAATTAACCAATTAATTAATAAATTGATTGATTTTTAACAACAAGAGTTATTAAAGTAAATAGATCCGAAAAGTTGAAAACGGAACATAAAAATTAGACGATTCAAGATTTTTTTAGTTAAATCAGTCGAACCGGTTGAGTTTTAAAGAAATATTCTAAACCAGAACATATCTCTTTGATAGATAAAGTATTTTTCATCTTTTTTAATAAAAATAAATAAAATAAAAAAGGAATATCACTAAATAGAAAAACGATATTTCATAAATATAGAGAAGTTTGATGAGCAATCTAGAGTGGATATTCCAACTTATCTTGATCGAGCTAACATGAACCTATTGGACTCTAAAAGAAAAGCTGAGACAGTGAAAACGGTATCAGGATATTGAAAGGAAGCTAAAGCATACTAAACATACAAGATAACGAAGCACAAGCAGGCACCAAATAAGGTTTGATGAAACAATAATTGAGAAATTGGTTTCCAAATCAGACAAGCATAAATTAGTTGCAGACATTATGTGTTGGATGTAACCAATAATTAAAAAACTTAACTAATTCGACTAGTTAATCGTAAAAATTTTGAATTATCTATTTTTTTCAATTTTTAACTTTTTTTTGTTCGATTTATTTTAATAACTCTTGTTCTTAAAATTTGATTAATTAATTAATTAATTTGTTAATTCTTATTAATTAATAAGTTCTTATAAACTCAAATAAATCAATTAATTTTTATTTAATAATATTTTTCAACTAAATTTTAAATTCTTTGATGAATAATGACAATATATTTTAATCATATTTTAACTTATTTAAGTTTATTTAATCTTTAGCTGATTTTATGATGATCTAATATTGGCTAAACCTTTTAAACTTTAAACCTTTTATTTTATCTGTTTAACTTTCGGTTTAATTTTCAAAACATTGGATGTAACGGAGCTTTTTTAAAGCTATTTAAATGATTTATGAATTAATTTTAATTTGTTCTCAGCAACACAAAATGGGTCAAAATGTTGTGACTATAGGTTTTACAATAATTATATCTGATAATTTGGTGGTAATTAAGTGGATTATTACTAGTAATTTTCTTAATATTGTCAATTTTTGGTTTTCCTAGTGGTGGTATCCTGTTATGGAAAACCTTTTAAATTAAATTAAGTTTATATTTTACAAATTAATTTTCATTTTAACAATTTTGAATTACTATATTTAAATTATAAAAATATTGCTATATTTTTATATTTTATTAACACGTGGCCTTTGAATTTTCTTATTTTGTTATGTTAAATAACTTAATTATAATCTTGAAATATTGTTTTGAATGATTGAACATAATTTTTTACTTTTTAAAATAATTTTATATATGCTTATTCACTTCTTGAAAAAATGACTACCAACAAACAAGAAAAACTCAAAATTTTGCATAACATATATTTTTCATTATATTTTATATTTTAATTGTTAAAAATAAATTTAAACTAATGACAATTACCAACTTTTAGGATTGTTCCAAGCTCCACCTCCTTCTCGGAATCAGATCTTCTATTTCAATTAACCAGTTCTGACCTTGTTCTATTAAATCTCATTTACACATTTATGTAAAGTCCACACAAATATGTAAACAAAATTAAATGACACAACGTTGGAACATCCTAACAGGAACAGGGTGCTCCAACCCTCCCT
Organism: Erythroxylum areolatum; assembly: GCA_024520975.1. Taxonomy (NCBI): domain Eukaryota; kingdom Viridiplantae; phylum Streptophyta; class Magnoliopsida; order Malpighiales; family Erythroxylaceae; genus Erythroxylum; species Erythroxylum areolatum. The sequence goes on from JANIJH010000007.1 coordinate 54,340,915, forward strand.
CCTTTTTATCTCCTTGTTACAATAATTGCATAATTAGTATTCGCATCTGTAAAAGAGTCAATTTATTATTTTAACAATTATTATGGTAATCAATGATTAAAAATGTAATTGGTGTGATCGGTTCAACTGTAAAAATTTTGTACAGTTCAGCTTGTTGGTTTTTTAACATTGTTGTTCAATTTACTTTAATAACTCTTGTTGTTAAAAATAATCAATTTTTTTGTAAATTAACATATTCTTATAAATTAAGATAAATTGATTAATTTTTATTTAATAATTTTTCAATTAAATTTCAAAATCTTCTATTGATAAGAAGAATATATTTCAATCATTTTTTAAATTACTTAATTTTATTCAATTTTAACTTTCGATCCGGTTTTTAAAACATTGGGTATAATGATTAATATCACTTAAATTACTTTTATATACTACCAAATAATTTATTATATATGAAAGTAACTCCGACAATATTTATAACGACTATAATAATCATTAAAATAATATTATTCTTTTTCTTTTCCATCTTTTATTTTTTTATATTTTATTATTACGTGACGTCTTAATTAAACTCCAGCTATCCACGCGTGGCATCCAACATAGATCATGGCTATATATAAATGTTTCTTCTCACTCTAAACACAAATTAAAGATTTGATGTTGACAAATTCCTACGTACGTGTTACATTCTCTTTAGTAATATTTGCTTAGGTGACAAAAAGAATCAAAATTCGCCAAATGAAAACAACTCGAAAGTCGAAAACATGCATTGCACATAACGTGAGTGATCTTAAGAACAATATTAACAGTAATACTAAATTAGAATAAAAACATATATACCATAAGTTAGAGATTGAAATTAAGCTACAAACAGACACAAAATGCATGTTGATTAGCCTCAATCACACTTGTTCACATTTGATGGATTGGTCATGCTCTTTCTCGCCCTTTTGTGCTCGAGGACTTTGAGTTTGTTGCACCTCAGAATCTGTGGTTTTGCTTGGTGTTACAGCTTCCAAATCGGACCGATGCAGCTCATCGTTAGGCCTCACATGCACTGCTAAGAAGTACTTGTAGATTACGTAAAGCAACATTTGAAGAACCCCCAAGACAAGCCCTAGAATGTTTGGGACCTGTAAAAGGATGTTTTGTGTTCAAACCAGGACAAATTAAAGAACCACTACTCTGCTATGTTGTCTAAGTGAAAAAGGGTTAATTACCACAATGTACAAGTCTTTTAACAGTAGGCCATAGAAGAGCCACATAATAGCACTAAGTGTAAGGGAAAATGATAGGTAGAATGGCATGAACTCCACGCTCCCGGTTCGAATCACGAGTCTCTGTAATTGTTTCAAACAAGATTAAAGAATTAATTAACCTTTAATTAATATTATGATGATTAAAGAACAACCATCAAAAATATAAAACTTTGGTTAAATTAGTGAACTTTGGTTATCCGAATACACTTAAAACTTTGGTTTAATTAGTGAACATTTGTTGTATCCTCACCATGACACTTAAAGGAGCAGCAAATACACTGATGGCGAGCACCATACAAATCCATCCAAGAACTGTAACCCGGTACGACGCTTTTATACATAATTCAGTAATAAGAGTAATCGAGCCGAACCCCACGAAATTTATCATGATGAGTGATATCAGAGTGAACCTCTGCATTTCCATGTTCAATGAAATTTCATCAGGAAATGGCAGAAGATACCAATAATTAAGAAGAAGAAGAGTTTGATTGGTATAGATATATATACCTTAGCTTTCTTTGGTGCGAAAGTGATGTACATGACAATGTAAATGGTCTCTATGAAACAGCCAACTGAGTTGATTGTGATGAGAAGGAAAGTACTGGGCTTGTGTGATGCATAGTACAACCAAAGCATGGCACTGAACATTGCTGCAATATACGGTATCGAATGAAACCCTTCTGTCGATTTCTTCTTAAAGATCCTTAAGAAGGTTGGTCTGCAAGGAATATTCAGACATGTTTCATTGGTTAAAAGTGACCATTGTTCTTCAAAAACTAAGCATTCTGACCATAATAGAGGTTTGAGAAGGCAAAAACTTACATTGGCGCTAGAAAAACCACGAAAGAGACCATGTTACCTGCAATAAACAAAAGAAAAAAAAATCAATATGCATCTCATAATAAATTAAATGAACTTAAATACTAAAAATTTAGATTTAATAGAATTTTTTATTAAAAAAGATAATAAAACAAATAAAAATAATATATTCTATCATGATACTAGTACTTTTAATATATACCTAGAAGGCCAAATGTAAAAATCCAAGGATTCTGAGTAGACACTATGGACATCTCGATCTCCTTGTCTGTTTGCTCCTCTTGCTCTCAAAACAATGATTTCCCAGGGAAGAAGAAGGAGAACAGAGTGCCTAAGCTTGTTAACTTCCTCTTCTGCAACAATAAGCGATAGTTCATATTTATAGAGAGTTTGTGTTGCATGGAAAAGGTTTAAATGATTGCTTCTGGTACAAAAACACGTGCACCAAGTGCCAAACTCAGCATCAAACTTCGTGATGATAACCAAATCAAGTCTGAATAATAAAAAGTAACTCGGCCTCTCAACCAATTAATTCGTTGCACATCCCACGAATGTTTTTCAGGACTAAACCTCTCTTTAGTACACAAGTATAAAGCTTATTGGTCCTTGTAATGGACAAGAAGCATGCTTCAATCGGTAGAAATGCATTAACGTACGATCTCTTATTGTAATTATTAAGGTACCATGACTTCATAATTAACATAAGCATAGGTTAAACTTTAAAATTTTACTGAATTCTTACATATTAGCAATAGAACTTATTTTTAAAATGAATATAGAAATCTTAATCAAGGATATACCATATAATTATGATCACAAATATAAATTAAGAACTATTTATAACACTGAGATTACTAATTTACTATACAATAGGAGATAAATTATATGCAACATAAGTCATTATGTATATATGATTCAATTATCAAATTAAGTAAGATTAAAAAATTAATAAATTTGATTATTGACAACATAAATTTGATTAATTTAAGCTTAACCCTTTCATGGATTTAAGAAAATTTAAAAAATTCCCTAATTTTTAAAATTATCAAAAGAATTTTTAATTTTTAATTTTCAGTTTTTAGAAAACTCTTTCTCTTAAATTTTCGTTAAAGGTTAATCACAAAATACAAGTAATATGAACATTAAACGTAGACTAATCAAATATCAATAATATAATATCCTAATTGAGCTTGAACTTGACTCAAACTAATTAAAATTGATTTAAATTAATATAAAGAGGTATATATTTACTACCCCTTCTTTCTTTTATTATCCTCTCCGGCTAGACTAACTCTAGCATGAGCATAGAATTCTGGTGCCTCTTCACCTTAGATATGATACAGAACACTTCTGTCTCTTTGCTAATATCTGCATAAAGCAAGTGCTATGTTGCGTTCTATCTGATAATTATCCTCAAATCTGCTTTTTTGACTAGAACGCGTAAACTGAGATTAGGAGTCAAGTTCTTGTTGTTACACCTGGAGCTTTTGCATGGTCATATGACTATTATTTATATTGTATCTAACTCCTATCATAGAAATTCCCTTTCACAAATGGCACACCTCCTGCTTCCCTGGCATTTTAAAGGAAATAGGGTACATGAAAATGGGGTTTCGAGTGTGGTAGGTGATGAGTATAATATGAAGAGCACCTGAGGATAAGATATGATCTGGAGTCTTTCCATGCACTTTTTATTTATGTAATAGTGGTGGATGTTGTTTTCATGACCTGAATGCCCAGATATTTGTTGGATATCAAACCATTTTTTTGTACGAATCAATAATCTAAACTAAGATATTTGTTGGATACAGATTTTTTTTCTATGAATCACTCATCTAGAATGAAATAAAATAAATTTGGAACATTCATAAATGTTCATTTTTATAAATTTATGTATTAAATTCTTATTTTTGTGCATAAAATAATCATATCAAATTTACTAAAATTGTCATATCAATTATGAATCTCATAGCTTAATATATAAATAATTTCTCCTTGAGAAAGGAACTTAACAAAAATTTAAATAATATATGAAATATGTGATTTTTTTTTGTTTTCTTATATTTTCTATTACAAGACCAAACATGAAATAGCCCTTGCTTCCTAATCTCAACATTACACTCGGTTGTTCTTTATGTTGTAGTTTTGGCTTGGTCTTTATTTTGTAGTTTTAGTATTAATAGAGTTGTATCAGTGTATTAAGTATCTGTTTGGATGAGCTTATATCAGTAGAGTTTTTGTCAGTAGAGCCTTTTTTAGAAGAGTTTTTCTAAAAAACCAATTGACTGTTTGACTGTCAATTAAAAAAATAGCTTTTTTGAAAAAACTTCATATAGTAGATTGTTTGACAACATAATTACAAATAAAAAACATTTTTATTAAATTTAACTATATTTTATTTTGTAATAAAAACTATTTATGCATATAAATATTATTTAAGATATATTAAACAATATGTAAAGAACAATATATTAATTATTATATAATTTTAAATCATATGAAACATAAATGAAAATATATTTAACCAAATCTTTTATATGTATTATAATATAAGTAAAACTAATATCAAAAATAAATATTAAAACATATAAAAAGTCAAATAATATTATATAAATCCCAAAATAAAAGTGAAGATGAGTTTGTGAGTATTGTGAAAATTATGTGTAAAACATAAGTACAAAAGGACTAAAAAATAGGCTCATTAATTAATATGAAAAATTCACCTGAAAAAAGTTCTTTTTTTAGAAACTCCAAATTTTAAGCTTCTCAAAAAGTTATATTTTGGCTACCAAAAAAGCTAAATCTACTAAAAAAATGCTTTTTCATCTTACAGCCAAACATTCATTTTTCTTAAAAACAGCTTTCACTACAAGAAAAATGTTGATTGGCGACAGAATATTACCGACGGTATGAAAACCGTTACAATTACCGACCAAAAATGCATAGCCGTGGGGGAAGATGGTTGTGGAGAAGTGTCGCGACAGTCTAATATTCCGTCGCTGAATGTTGTGGAGAAAATTTACCGACCCACGTTTCGGTCCGTAAAGTGGTCGGTAAAAAAGTTGGATTGACGCCCGTCAGTTAAACCAAAACGACGTCGTTTTGAAAAACTTATTAAACCCTCTTCTTCCTCCTTTCTTCCTCTCTTACACGACCTTCCTTCTTCCTTCTCCTTACGGTTCTCCTCCACCCTTCTCCTCCATCGCCGCTGCTCACAGCCGTCTGTCGCCGAGTGATCTCCTCCAACGCCGCCGGTCTCCGACAGGTAAGTCCCTTCTCCTCCCTCCCCTTTTTCTCCTCCCTCCCCTCTCCTTACTTCGAGTATAAATATAAATTTGTTTATAAGTTTTAGCATTTTAAATTTATTATTTAACTTGCATTTTTGTTGGCTTGAGAATATTGGAATTCTAGTGCAAGATGGATTTTGTTATTTATGAGCATCTGTAGTTTAATTTTTAGTTGTGCAAATTA
>JANIJH010000007.1:54350141-54363738 GCA_024520975.1 Erythroxylum areolatum
AGGTCTCCTGCAGTTGCTCATAAGAACGTTCACGAGCATAAGGTTCCTGACCCGTTAAGGAAGCTCGGAACGCTGAGAAAACTGTAGAAAGGCTTAGCCCATGCGTCGGTGAACGTTTTCCGTAAAAGACCCGGAAGATTCGGAAGCGTTTGGAGCTCGAAATCGGCATCGGAATCCGAGATAGAACTAAATCCAAGTATTCCGCATTACTTTCGTTTTTGATCATTTCACGTGATCTTGGGGTACGTAATAAGGTCTCCTCTACATACTAACAACCTTTCCTTTCAATTAGCAACCAACAATAAGCAGCTCACGGTCGTCAACACATCCACAGCGCAACCAACAAAAAACCCACACCAGCTGTGGACAACACGCACAGATCTCTAACTCACACAATCAATCCACACACGTCAAATCGAAGAGAGACCATAGCAATCAACCTCAGTCATATACAAAAGATCTCAACTAGATAGAATTCTAAGTTAATACGTTTGTCCTAGATTGTAAATGTTTAAAGTACAACTTTTAGATCATATATAAATCCAATCCTACCTTGATTTGAATGTTAAGCTTATCAATATTATCTTAAATGCCCAATTACCAAAAAAATGTCAAAATCAAATAATAAGATATATACTATATATCTTAATAATTACAATATGGGAAATGCTGTTAGCTAACAGAAGGTTGAGGACAAGTCAAGAAAAATCAGACAGGACATACCATGAAGACAGAAATGGACATGATAATCGGGCAAAGTTTTAATTAGGCTGAGCTTCACTCTAATCTCATTTTCCTCTATATATTCAATTAATCCTCTCTTTTTCCACATGAAATCTTCGGTTCTCAAAATAGTGTTTCAATCTTGTGATGTATATAAATATGTGGATGAAATTAACTGACACATAGTTAAAACTGGTTAATAAGAATAAAAGATCTAATCCTCTTTTTTTTTTTTTTTCCAGTGAGTAAAGGTACATCTTCATCTCTTTGTTATGATAATAGTTCTAACACATTAAAGTTATAAAAATTATTTCACTTTTTCATAACACGTCTTATGTTTCAAAACTTATTAAAAATATATATTATGATATTAATAAATACAAACAGATATTCTCTTATTGAGTTTACTTTATATTTAATAAAGTTTATATGATCATTCTGATAGGATTTTAATAAAGAGTTATAGTACAGTGATTCGACAAACTTAGTAAAATATTTTAATTAACACAAGATTTTTTCAATAATTTTCAAATTTTATGAGCGTATTTTTAAAATACAAATCACATGAGAAGTTTTTATTTTTTATCCTATGATCAAAAATATATTTTAATCATTAACATTTTCACTGAAATTAAATAATTTGTTTTGATATAAAGGTACCCAAAGGCTTTGGTTTCCATGGTGTAGTGGTTAGCACTCTGGAATTTGAATCCAACGACCCGGGTTCGACTTCGGTGGGACCTTTTTCAATGTTATGTATTTATCATCTATCTTGTTTTGGGTTGGTAAGCCCAAACACCTATTTGTCATTTGGGCCTACAAAAGCCTTTTTCTTATTTTGTTTAAGTTCAGCCCAGCCAGCTCATGCCACAACACAAACATACTTTGTTTCCTTGAAGGGATTTTACGCCAATACACAATAAGAACCTTTCTTTGAATATCATAAGTCTATTTTAAATATTATTTATAGTTTTTTTTTAAACGGAAAAATCTACAATCACTATTCTTTACATACGCATTGAGTAAACATTCAAATTGACGCAATAGTTTGCAAATCAAATCAACTGAACTTGACTATACATTATACTGTTATTCTATAAGCGCAATTCCTTATTAACACTTTTCTAAAAAATATATAAAAATTAGACAATATTAATTACTTTTTAATAATATGTAATTAAGAAATGTATAAAACTATGATTAATTATCTAATAATAAATATAATATGAAAATAATAATAATAATAATAATAAGAGGTATCAACTTTCTTCATACTTTCTTTAGTTTTAAAGATGGTTAGAACAGAATTATAAGAATCACAATTTATACATAATTATTAATTGTAATGAAAAACGTATGAAATTTTTTTAAAATTTATGTTGTAAAATTGACATTTATATTTAAAAAGGCATAATACTCTTTTTGTAGTAAAAAAGATTTATAACAAAATTTTGTATTTTTATTTATTATATAAGATAATTTTAATTATAAAATTATAATAAAATTCACTTTTTTTAACAAAACATATCTGAATAATAATTATTATAATATTAGTACATATATTATTAATAAATACAGCATTTTATAGATATTAAAAATATTGTTACATTATATTTCAATACACATACATTAATTTACAATAAGTAATTTTTTTAAATTTATGTTGCATATACAAAAAATGTAATATAATTTTATTTTAATAATTTTAACAATTAAATATTAATAAATTTTCATAAAAATTATATCATAGCCAAAATTATCATATGTCATGTTAAAGTACAAATTAGTATTAGAAATAATATAATATGAATTATCTTAAATTTTATGTGAATTATTAAGAATCGAATTACCAAAATTGTGAATAGTATTTCGTACCGGCCAGTAAGTATCGTACTGAACCAAAACCATTATGAAATAAAGGATGTGTCATACCGGATTTAAATACCGGTTAGTACCAACACGTTTCGAATGGTACCAACTGGTATTTTAAAAAATTGGGAAACTTTTTTTGTAAAATTTTCAAAATTTTTTAAAATGTCGCTCCTTTCCTCTTACCTCTCCTTCTCCCATTTTGTCCAAAATTTTTTAGTTAGTTATTTTATTTATTTCATCTTTTATAAGTATTGTAAATTTTTAATTTTTGTTTTTAAAATAATAATAAATATTTTTATTACTAATAATAATTATAAATTAAATAAAACTTAAAATAAATTATTTTTACTTAAATTTATCTTAATATTTTATATAATATTTATTAATAAAGTATTAATGAAAATATTTATTTTAAAAAAAGTAATTTAAAAATTATTATTTATAAACTAATATTTATTTTATTTTTTTAAATATTAAATCAAAATTTATTTGAAATTTATATATTTAAAAATTATATTTTAAATTTAATTATTAAATTAATTTTATAAATTAAAATTGAAATTATTATTTATTACTATAATTTTTAGAGACATGATTAAAAATACACCGTATAACTGTATAATATGACGATGTATTATTTTATAATTTTAAAAAAATTCTGGGACTATTTTATAAATTTAAAAAGTTACCCGAAATGATATCCAGTATTAACTGATATCGGTATAGTACTATACCAGAATTTAATTCTGTATTACGTCCGATACAGTATTCGTAACATTGCGAATTACATTTTTAATTCTAAGATATTAAAAAAAATTAAAAATAATAATTATTAAGTCGGTGTCCATTTTAGTAGAATTGTAACAAAATTATAAATTAGTTGCCAGAAACCTAACAAAATTAAGTTTTAAAATTATAAATTATACTATTTTGTAAATGTCAAAGTACAAATTTGTAATTAAAAAAAAAAGACAAAAGTACTTTGAAATGACAACTTTACCGAACGCATACAACGTGAGATCTTCTGTGTCGAGAAAATGAGGCTACAAGACACGCCAAGTGGGAGAATCGAATCGACCGTGAGTGATAGAAAGGAGAAAAATCCCAAGTTTTGTGCTTACAAAGGAACCAGAAGTACCTGTCGCTTGCGTCAGAACAAGCTGCACACAAGACACCCTCCAGATGGACACCAACACTTACCAGCGTTAGGCATCAACTCGAATCAACTGTAAATTCTATGTTAAACCCTGTAATTTGCAGCTACCTAGCTTTATGTGGAACCAGACCAGCTCTCTCGATCATGAATCTTAACGTGACCCCAGCGTGACCCTACGGTGGTGGGTTGCCTGAACCGAAGCCTCGTGGGTGGCAGACGAAGAATAATAAATATTCAAGCTTTTGGTGCTGACCCTAGTACCTTACACGACTACACAGATTGTCACTGCTTGTTAATGCTTTTTGAGAACATTCGGTATGCAATCAATGAGAGTCAAACTGGATAATACATTTTCTTTTTGCTTTGTTGTTGTCAAAGGAGCCGCCTTTTCTTGCCTTTTCATATCAGCCACTTTTTGGGGTCTCTTTATTTGATGTTATTTTCATTTGGGTTTTTCTTGGATTTTCCTTTTGGAGTTGGTATTCTGGAGTAAAAAACTGACTTGGTCTATCTGTCCGGCACTGGATTTTGGAATTTCAGAAAAAAAAGGTCGGCTTTTTGCTTGAGGGGAGAGAAAGAGAGGGATTGAAATGAGGGAGATGCATGCGGTCCAACCACCACCGCCTCTTGATTCGTCCGCCGGAGCTGATTCCTCCTCCGGTGACGACGATGGGACGGATCGGCTCAGGATTTACCAAGCCTGGAAAGGCAATAACGTAAGCTACTACTTTTTTTTCAGTTGATCTGATGTGAAGTTTAATTTGATAAATCAAAAGTGAAAATGAAACATCAGTCCAAAATTCAGGCTTGTGTTACTGGTCTTCATTGATGAAAGCGTAATCTTTGAGTTTGAATTCTGAAAGATTGGGATTAGGGTTTCTCTTACCAATGGAATTTAGCAGATGGAGATTTTAGTTTTGGAGGTAGCATATGAAAGCTTTGATGTTCTTCTGTTCTTCAGGGATTATAGGTGAACAATTGGATATAAAGGTTTCTACTTTGTGTTAGTGGTTAATTACGTGAGAATTTTGCAGTTACTAGGTTGACTGATGATTCTATACAGACCCGTTGTTCAGCTTAATTATTCCTTGAAAAATCTCTCCCGAGTTTCTTCATAGGCTGGTGATTTTTCTTCGGTTTCTTCATAGGCTGGTGATTTTTCTTCTTCTGTAATCCTTTGGTAGAGTTTTTTGTTTTGGCAACTTTCTGCTGAAATCTATTTTGCTGTTACTCCCACCATTATCCTCCCTTTTCCCTGATCACTTTCCGCTTTTGCTTTTCTGATGTGCAGCTATATGATCAGCCTCAGTCATCCTGTTAATCTTTTCTTGACAAGTTCTATAAAGACCAAGGTTTTACCTTCTGGTTGTATGAATCTGAAAATTTAGGATGCTGATACTTTAGCTCTGCTAAGGTGAAGTATTTTAGGTGAAGCTTCCATTTTATCAAAAAATGCAGTAATTTCTGTTACCATGTGGTGATAACCATGCTTAGATACAACATGATGGTACAGAATTTACTCTTCACTGGTCAAATATCTGCTGATTCGACCAATCACTATCACCACGTCAAAGGAAATTTCACAATGAGACGTATTACAGTATTAAGGGAAATTTATCTTCCCAATAGCATATCATGATATTTGATTTCGTTAATTAGTAATTCAAGAATTGCTCTATTTACTCTTATCTGATTATTGCCTGATATCATTTGTTTGCAGGTATTCTTGCTTAACGGGAGGCTGATATTTGGACCAGATGCAAGATCTTTGTTATTAACATTATTTCTTATAATAGCTCCTGTTGTCATCTTCTGTGTCTTTGTAGCAAGAAAGCTTATGGATGATTTTCCTCTTCACCTGGGGATATCTATAGTAGTTGTTGTTGTTGCCCTGACAATCATAGTAAGTTATTCTTCTTTCTTGAATCTTTTGTTTCAATTATTTTCTGTGATCTGTTTCTACGATGAAGTATTGATAGAATGATCATTTGCTCCTGGATTATATTCTCTAAATTTTTTCACCTCCATTTAAGGAAAGAATCCTAACTACTATGTTAGTGACAGGAAAACCTTAGTTTCTACTTTGATCTGTAACTAATGAATGTATTCTCTTTTCAGGATTTGATCTTTCTTCTGTTAACCTCAGGAAGAGATCCTGGTATTGTACCTCGCAATTCTTATCCTCCAGATCCGAAAGCTTATGGAGGACAGTCTGAGCTTATGCATGGGCAAACCCCACCTTTCCGTTTACCACGTACAAAAGATGTCCTTATCAATGGGATCGTTGTGAAGACCAAGTATTGTGACACCTGCCTGCTTTACCGGCCTCCTCGTTGTTCTCACTGTTCAATATGCAATAACTGTGTGGAAAAGTTTGATCATCACTGTCCTTGGGTCGGTCAATGCATAGGACTGGTAATAAAAGACAATAGTTTCATTCTCTGCATTTCCATAGGCATTTCCATGATTCTGCATGCCTTAAGGAAACCTGAAACTTTTGGGTGTACAATTTAACCAAGTTGCTTTTGGAGTTAAACCCTTGCCCAATAAAGGATAATTGAAGTACTGGACTCTGAAATGCATGAACATGATGATCATCTTCCATATTGTTATTTTATTGCATCTATATGTTATTGTATAATCTATCTAATTGTAGAAGCCTTCTGATTTTGGGTGCAGCGCAATTACCGATTCTTCTTCATGTTCGTCTTCTCCACAACTATAATCTGTGTATATGTTCATGCATTTTGCTGGGTATATATCACCAGAATCATGAATGGGGAGAACAAGTCAATTTGGAAAGCAATGCTTAAGACTCCTGCTTCCATTGCATTACTAATTTACACCTTTGTTTCAGTGTGGTTTGTTGGTGGACTTAGTGTGTTCCATTTGTATCTTATCAGTAAAAACCAGGTAGGGAAGAGTCATTGGTGATTGCACCTATAATTTCGTTCCCTGCATTTATAATTTTGTTGTCCTTAAAGTAAGCTATCATTATAAGTTGATGTTGAAGTTAATTTCCATCGTTCCAATATTGTATATTTTTCTCAGCCTTTTTTTTTTTTTTTGGGTGTTTTGGCAGTCTACCTATGAAAACTTTAGATACCGATTCGATGGACTTCCTAATCCATTTGATGGGGGATGTCTCAAGAACTTCAAGGATGTATTTTTCACAAGTATTCCCTCATCCAAGAACAATTTCAGGGCCAAAGTTCCAACGAGACCTCAAATTCCAGCTAGGGTGGATGATGGCAGTTTTGTTAACTCAAAAAGAGAGAAGTCAGCGGGTGACTTGGAGATGGGACCAAAGCCAGAATGGGACAAGTCTGTTGAAGAACTGGAGAATCGTTCAGTCCGAAGTGACTACAATTTGGATGAAGATGGCCGATTCGATGATGTCTCCCCAGAATTAGGTCGGATCGTTCTTCCACAAGGTATGGAAGGGCAGCTTGTAGTACGGTCTAGGCGCTCTAGCTTGGGAAGGATAAGTGGAAACTGGGAAATGTCATCTGATGATCCTGCTTTAATGGCTGCAATTGAAGCAAACCAGCTCTCTAATGGTAACTGGAAGTCCAAAAGCCAACGTTCACAAGAAAACACAAGATGACATCGGAGGAAGAAATTTTGTTGTTTAAGCCATATGAGAAACTAAAGGTATAAAGGAAAATTTTGAAAAAATGGAAGGAAAAAAAAGAAGAGTGCATGTGCAGCTTATGCTTACTGTGTATTTATTTTCTCCGGCAATCAATTACTGTCTTATCTCATCTTTCTTTTTTCTTCATTTTGATTAAAATCCCCAGTATCTAAATACTTCCCATTGTTATTCTGTATAGTATCATGCCAACCCTTGTCTCAGCTTTTAGGTTCCTGTAATTCACGAAACATGTATTTTTCCGTTATCACCACCACTAGTTTTTAAGTGCTTGTGTTGTGTAAAGACCATACCAGCTTACAAAATCTCAGGCCACCTGGTATGGCAATATGTGACCTAAAATTTATCATTTTTTGACAATCTGAAGCTTACTGAAATGATGAACGGTCAGTTTATGTTCTGTTTCTTGATTCTTTCTTGAACTACAATTAAATTCAATACAAAGATCAATGTGCAGTTCTTGTCTCTCATTTTCAGTCGTGTTATTAATTATCAAACATTAAGATCAATCACAAGGGAGAATTGGAAACTTAGAGCAATGCAGAGTTGCTCTGACCCACTAATTGCTTATTTTCTGATTTCTCCCGAATTTATAATCTTTCTAGTGTCAACTTAGTACTCTTCCGCTTCTTTAGTCTCATCATCAGAGACTTGCAAGATGCACCACTCAGCATCATTCAAAACCGGTAACAAGTCCTTCAACTATGTCAGTAACTTGGAGAACATCTTATAGTTCCACGTGAAACTTGGGGAACTACAGATATTTTGTGATCAAGCTAAAATATATCGCAAGCCTGCCAATCCTGTCTTCCAAATACTCTTCTGTGTCTCAAATACAAGTAAAATGGGTAGTAATCAAGGGCAAAAAGCTTGACAGCTATCAAGCTCTTGACTATTGTTCAATGAAGAATATCTACACTAAAGTGAAAAAGAAAAATCCATCACCAATATCATCAACATTTTGATATGAAGAAATGGTATTCTATAGGGAATCGGTCAAATAGCTAAATGAGCAGTTCAACTAGCTATGTCCATCCACTCCTAGTTCTACTTTCGACAAAGACATTCATGTTTTCTCAAAGGCCAAGAAGAATAAGAATATGCTAGCATGTGGAACAACATATACCACTAGAAGTTAAGAAGGGAGATGGAAGAAAACATTTGAATCCAAAATCAATCATATAATTTCTGAGGCCTCAAATAAACCGAGGATCAATTCCATAGTATCTTGAATATAGAAGTTAATTAACATAACAAAAAAGATATCAAGTGATACAAATTCAATTGGAATTGAAGGCCAAGTTGCACTAACTTAACCAAATCTGCCAGCCATTATTGTTTGAACATCATTGCATAGACTGGAATCGTTTCATAATCATAAGGCTCATATCCATATACCTCTGTGCGCAGTGGGAAAGGCATGAGGATTCACTGGAACTAAACTTACTCCCAGGTGTACCAGTAATGCATTTGTCCCAACAAGCACTTGTTAGCTTCGCCACCATCTCATTAACCATGGCTTTTTCTTTCTCTTGCTGCATACCAACCAAGTCATTCAGAAACAAGAAACAACAAAATCCCACAAATGCAAAAGATATTTATTTCCGTTAATTCCACATTTGGTTTGAGTCCAAATCTTTCAGCATGCCCGAAAGAACAAAAAGGTCTTCATTCTTTCACATGATACTATCATTGCCACCATCATTTCGTAGGCAGCGTAAGATTCTTATATATCAATGTAAAGTGCCTTCCATACCAACAACAAACCCGAACTAAATACCCAAAAGGATTCAAATTTTATAAGCTCTACACCAATTATTCAACTTTAAGGGATCTAAGAATTGCAACCCACCGACTAAAATCAATTTCTCAAATCATGTAGATCATGGGTTTGATAAGCAGAAAAGCGAGAAAAAGAAACGAAAAAGAGAAAGAGAATTCAAATTGGTGCAACATTACACAAGCAACTGAACTCACGTTGAGGAATCCCTGCAATTCAGTGGAGTTAAGTAACGAAGGATCCATTGGTCGTTGGGTTTTTGGTTTCTTCGGTCGCTAAAACCCTAATTCACTTCCTCAAAGCTCTCAATAAACCCTAGACGAAAGGCGTCGTTCTGTATAGCACTCGAGCAAAAACGACACCGAACTACTGGACTTGTTGAACATAATCCATTGATAGATTACATAAGAAAAACATTAAAATTTAAATTATGTAAATGATACTAATTCAGCAATAATTAAAATAAAAAGGTTAAATAACATAATATGAAATAGAAAAATTCTATAATAATTATTTTAAGTTTAGAAAGTGCATTATAAATTTTAAAAAATTAAAAAATAAATATAATAAACTAAATCGATCAGTCTAATTAATTCATAAACTTATTATTTTCATTTTTAATTAGATTATTAAAATTATTTTATCTATTAAACTAATTAAATTCTATAATAATTTTTTTAAATTTAGAAAGATACATTATAAATTTTAAAATGTTAAAAAATAAAAATAATAAACTAAAATTGATCAATCTAATTAATTCAAAAACCTATTATTTTCATTTTTAATTAGATTATTAAACTTAATTTATCTATTCAATTAATAGTTTCAATTTTTATAATATATGTCTGCATCAATTTATTTATTTATTTTTATAAAAGTAAAATGTATATTTCATATAAAATAAAAGATCATATATTTTTACAATTAAACTTTAAATTCTTCTATAGATAAGAATAATTTTTCAATCATATTTAAAAAATTTAATTTAATTTAATTTTTAACTAATTTTATAATTATATTGAACCTTTTAAACTTTGGTTTAATTTCTAGTTCAATTTTTTTGGTTTAAATTCTAGTTCAATTTTTAAAACATTATAATATCCTGTTGACTCAAAAGTTGACTTTGTCAAAGGTTCAAATAGATAATAAAAAAGAGGCTTCTTATGAATTAAGCATCAACTTTTCTTTTTTTCTTTTTTTACCCCTTTTTTAAGGCAATTGGCATTCTTAAATCCACAATCAAGTTTTGGTTAATTGAATTCAAAATTTTAAAATTTTAAAATGAATACATTTTTTGTTCAGTTTATTTTAATAATTTTTGTAGCTAAAAATTAGTCAGTTTATTAATTAATCCATCGATTTTTGTAAATTAACCGATTTTTGTAAACAAAAAAACTAGTTTGTTTTTATTTAATATATTTTAATTAAAATTTAAATTTTTTTATAAGTAAGGATAGTCTTCTTTTTCAATTATAATTCTAAATTCTTCAATTTTATTCAATTTTTATTATATATTAATTTTATAATGATCTAATATTAATTGAATGTTTAAATCTTAAAATTTTAATTTTATCTGTTTAATTTTTAATCTAATTTTTAAAATATTGCTATTAACTGAAAAATATAACAAAGCAAGATTTTTTGACTTTACGGGCATAAGCTATTTTTAATTGACTGAACTTAGAACTTCTGCTTCAAATTCAAGCAAAACAAATAGAAAAAGCAATGTTTTAAAAATCGAGCCATGTTTTAAAATTGAGCAAGTTCATTCAATATAATAAAAATTTCAAACCGATCGATTTGATTTATTTTAATAATATTTATTAAAAATAATCAATTTATTAATTAATCGGTTAATTTATATAAACAAATAAATTTATTTAAAATAAATCGAATAATTTTTATTTAACAATTTTGTTAATTGAATTTTAAATTGATAAGAAAGACAGCCTTTTTTTGTTTTGTTTATATTAATAAGAGAGAATAAGATAATTGAGCTATTTCTCTGGACCTTTTGTTAGTCCTTTTGAGAGGGATGACTGAAAAAGTTAAAGGAACTAAGGTGCATAATAATGTTCTTCATTTTGTCAACAATCTTTGCTAAATTTAATTAATAAGAATTAAGGTTTCACATTTAAGCATATAAATTATTTTTTAACACTCAAAACAAAGCTTGGTCATATTCTTCTATCTTCTATAATTATAAAAAATTCTTTAAAACTCCTAAAATTTACAGTGAAATACAATTAATTGTTTAAATTTTAATTTTCATTAATTAAGTATAACTTTTATTTTAATAGATTTTTAATTTATTATTTTAATAAATGTGTATTAAATAATCTATCAATCATGTAAACAAGAAATTTTAAGTTTTAAAAAATTTAATCGATATAAGTTTGTAATAAAATCGGTTAAATATTAAATAAAATTAAATAATTTAAAATATGATTGAAACATATTGTCAAACAAGATTGTTAAAAAATTAATTAATTAATTAATTTTAATTTATAAGAATTTATTAATTTACAAAAATTAAACGATTAATAATTTTAAACAACGAGAGTTATTAAAATAGATCAAATTGAAAAGTTAAAAAGTTCGATTGAACGGGCCAAATCGGTAGAATTTTTTAATTAAACTGTAGGTAAAATGGATAGTAATCATGACATCTACCTATCTTGATTATTGTTCAATGAAGAAAATCTAAACTAAAGTGGACAAAGAAAAATCCATCACGAATATCATTAACATTTTGGTATGAAGAAATGGTATTCTAAAGGGAATCAGTCAAATAGCTAAATGAGCAGTTCAAATAACAGTCCTTCAACTGTGTCAGTAACTTGGAGAACATCTTATAGTTCCACGTGAAACTTGGGGAACTACAGATATTATATGATCAAGCTAAAATATATTGCAAGCCTGCCAATCCTGTCTTCCAAATACTCTTCTGTGTCTCTATTACAAGTAAAATGGGTAGTAATCAACGGCAAAAAGCTTGACAGCTATCAAGCTCTTGACTATTGTTCAATGAAGAATATCTAAACTAAAGTGAAAAAGAAAAATCCATCACCAATATCATCAACATTTTGATATGAAGAAATGGTATTCTAAAGGGATTCAGTCAAATAGCTAAATGAGCAGTTCAACTAGTATGTCCTTCCACTCCTAGTTTCTGCTTTCGACAAAGACATTCTTGTTTTCTCAAAGGCTAGAAAGAATAAGAATATGCTAGCAAGTGGAACAACACATACCACTGGAAGTTAAGAAGGGAGATGAAAGAAAACCCTTGAATCCAAAATCAATCATATCATTTCTGAGGCCTCAAATCCATAAACCTCTGCTCGCAGTGGGAAAGGCATGAGGAGTCCCTCCTGGAGACGAACTCACTCCCAGGTGTGCCAGTAATGCATTTGTCAACACATTTGTCCCAACAAGCAATAGTTAACTTCGTCACCATCTCATTCATGTCTTTTGATTTTCTCTTGTTGCATACCAACCAAGTCATTCAGAAACAAGAAATAACAAAATCCCACAAAAATCATCACCATCATTAAATTGCAACAGATATTTATTTCCGTTAACTCCACATTTGGTTTGAATCCAAATCTTTCAGTATGCCCAGAAGAACAAAAAGGTATTCATTCTTTCACACGATACCATCATTGCCACCACCAATTCATAGGCAGCGTAAGATTCTTATATATCAGTGTAAAGTGCCTTCCCTACCAACGACAAACCTGAACTAAACAACCAAAAACATTCAAATTCTATAAGATCTATTCCAAATTATTCAACTTTACGGGATCTAAGAATTGCTACCCACCAGTAAACTGAAATCAATTTCTCAAGTAGACGATGGATTCGATAAGCAGAAAAGTGAGAAATGTACTTACCACCAAACATTTTCCATAACATCAATTAGGTTCAAAATTGAAACTGTGGTCTTGCTTTCACCTTATTTTACCTATGTAAATATATTACTTCTTGTCATCCTCTAAAAATTAATAACACTTCTTCCTCTGTTCTGAAAGCAGTCACTACTTAATTCCAGAAAGTTTCACAAAACAAATTTTCACCAAAAGGAAAATTAAAGAAATTCTAAAAATAAACAAAAATAAAACGTTTGTTTTGTTTCTCATAGAATTTACAGTTGCAACCTCCTGAAATTGTTCTCGCATCCTCTATGAAGCTTCAACTTCAACTGCTAACTACTGCAGGGAAAAGAGGAAGAACCAAACTTCAGAAAACAAAGTGCAAACCAAAAACATACCCTAACACTTTAGCTAGAGACATCTAGGTTTTAAATTCACAACACCATATTATAGATCATATGAGCTCTCTTACCATGTCAAGGAAAATGGCAGTTGGGTTTCCAGGAGAAGGAGGATTATTATCCAACACTGATGCTTGAGGG
>JANIJH010000007.1:54398178-54421829 GCA_024520975.1 Erythroxylum areolatum
GCATGTATTTATATACATGAGTTATGCCACCAAAAACCAAATTAATCAATGTGGGATTCTTTTCAACTAAGCCCATTAGACTTTATAATTGGGCTTAATGGTTGGGCTCTATTTTATGAGGACCCATAATAGTTTCAAATACTTAATTGCCTCATCTAGCATCGAAGCCTTATCCGTCTATTCCCACAAAGAGAAACGAAATCAATTCACTCAATATACAACTCAAATCAAACATAAAATCTATAAAAGATTTAGTTATCACACCTTGTTTACATTCGGAATTAGGTTCTGCAATTCATTTTCTTGTTAATCCTACTCCGCCACCTCTATTTCAATTAATGTCAATCCACACTCAGAAACAAGAATAGAAGGGAAAAAATGGAGTCTTTTGATTCCTAACCTTTTCAGAAAAATTATGAACCTCTGCAATTCTGCTTCTCTTAGAAGAACTCCTAGGCCTCACCATATCAAATGGCAACTCTAACCTCTCCGTACCCTTACAATTCAACCAATAAAAAAAAAGAACAAATTTGAGAAGCAATAAAGAAATGAAAAACAGAAGATATCCAGATGTAGTTGAAAGAGAACAAAATTAGGAAGATTTGTTGGTAAAGAGCATACTTCAAAGAAGAATTAACGCAAAAGGAGGATAGAAAGAGTTAAGAAGAATAGGCGCAAGATCAAAGAAATGAAGCGGGAAGCAAAATCAAAAGAATGAGGAGCATCGGCTTGACTTAGGAAAGCTGAGAGGTTTGATTTAATTAAAACATCGATGTTTTAATTATGGAACAGCGTAGGAGCATCATTCATGGAACAACTGATCTAATGCTCAATTAAGGAGGTACTTAATTGATGGGTTTGAAAAGGGGTTAATAGGTAAAGAATGAAAAGTGAGTGGTTGATTATTGATTATCATTATAGAGGCAATAGTTTGATATCTCACTTTTGGAGAATCCTCCGTACCCTCCATTTAGTAGAAGAATGAAACTCATTCCTTAGTACTGACTCATGTTTTAAAAATTTTTTAATACCAATTAATTAAATAAAATTAATTAAAATATAATTAATTACAATATAATTAATTAATTAATGTAATTAATTAATGACAATATAATTAATTAAAATATAATTCATCCGTTATTGAAAATATTGTAATTAATTAATTAAAATATAATTCATTAAATTAATATAATTAATTAATTACAATATAATTAATTAAATATAATTCATTAAATTAATATAATTAACTAATTAATTACAATATAATTAATTAAAATATACTTCATTCATTAATTAAAATATTGTAATTAATTAATTAATTACAATATAATTAATTAAGATATTGTAATTAATTACAATATAATTAATTAAAATATTAATTAATTCATTCATTAAAATATTGTAATTAATTAATTACAATATTTTAATTAATATATTGTAATTAATTAATTATGATATAATTGATTAAAATATTATTAATTAACTAATCAAAATATAATAAATTTTTATTTCTTAATATTTTTATAAACCAACCACTATCAATGGTGATGATAATCATTCCGTCCTTTTAATCAACTATCATAATTATAATGATAATATCCATTCTCATTTCTTACTATATTTATTCTCATTCCTATTTTCATTCTCTCATGCGAACTAACCCCCCTAAACTCTTTCTTCACTTAAACAAATAGTTTTAATTGCATTAAGCATCAACTTTTATGTACCACATAATACATTTTATTGATAAATTGAAGAATGAGATAGTCCTTTCAACTTACAGTCACTACAAGAAAAGTAGGAATTAGCGATGGAAATAACCGATGAAAAAGAAACCATTGCAAATTTCTGACAGAAAATCAATTTTCGTCGGCAATAATGACGAGAATTTTTTTTAGTGACAATAGTAATATTCGTCGCTAAATATGGAGGGAAATCATCAAGGCAAAATTTGTGACGAAATTTAACAATGGTATAAAATGTTTGATGGTAAAGAAGGCGGAAAATGTTGGCGGAATGAAAAAGTTTTGAGTTTACAGATGGAAATTTGCTCGTCGATAAATATTCAAGGTAAACTTCGTTGTCTGTTTCGGCTTTAGCGATTTAAAGTAAAAGAAACGACATCGTTTGGTTTAATACCAAATGACGTTGTTTTCATTAAACTCACCCGAAAGCTCTCCTCTACCCCCCCCCCCCCCCAACCTGTGTCTTCTTCTTCGTGTTGTGTCTCCTCTCGTGCGATTTTCTTCTCTCCAACATTGACTCCTCTCCTTCTCGTCGATGTTGTCTTCTCCGGCCATTGTCATCGTGTCCTTCAATGGAGGTATTGTTGCAACCACTATTATGTGGTTTTTTGTATATTGGATGAAAGTTAGTTTGGTTATTCGATTACTTTCGTTTATTTATGTATTTTGTGATTGAAAAATAAATTTAAGGTATAAATGCTAATGATAGAAGGGATAAGACATGATTTTGATTGTGATGTTGAGATGAATTTCTGATGCATATAAGGTGTTTGATGAAATGTTTGTTCTTTGAAAAAATGATTTAAGTTATTTATTTTCAGTTTTTTTAATATGAATTTCATAATTTCAGTTCTTTTACTTGAAATATGATATAACTTACATTGATATTTTGTAATGCATTATGCTTAGATTATAATATAATATGATATGCCTTCGTTCTTGAAAGAGATTTGTGTATGAGCAAGTGAAATTGAGGAGGGATTGAAGAGAGATTAGTGATTGGTGCAATACACAGGCATTAGCTTGGTTGCATATATATATATACACACAAGTGAAGAACACCAAAGATAGGTTAACAAAGACAAATTGGACCTTAAGGATAAGATTACTATACCTTAATAATATGTTTTTGTTACCAGACAAATGTTATTTATACGCGCTTTCTCCACCATCTGAGACATCACACATTTCCATGCTTGAATACTAATCCACAGTGATTGGATTGTGAGATTTACTAGCTTCCAATTCATGTAGGGCTATAGTAAGGTTATATCACTATTATTTCAAGGATTTTGTTAATAAAGTAGGAGATTAAAATATTAAGAGACATAGAAGCAGTACTAGAAGTGATTATTCTAACAGACAGACTTGCAGCCATCCATTCTACGTGTACATGTTTTTAGAAGGAACCTATTTCTATAGTTGTACTCATAAAATGAAAACGTACAACTATTTCGTACCTGTTAGTTTCGACTTATAAATCTTATCGTTTCTAATTGGCTTAGTTATATGATTGAATTATATATGTGACCAAGAAGATGCTTTTGGACTATCAAATTGTTCTTCCACTAGTCCTCATGCTGGAAAATTATGATTCCACTTGTTACCCAAAGGCTCATAATTGGTGGTACACATACAATAGAAATATTAAATCTAAGGTAAATCTAGATATTGAGATTTTGGATCATCTTGGTTCTTAATTTCAATCAAGAAGCACATAATCGAAACAAGGATAATAGTAACAATGAAAATGGGAAATATTAATTCAAAGGATGGGATATGAATTTTAGGTTGAAATATGACACCAAAGAGAAAATATGATATAATGCGACCAAGGTTCAATCCACAATTTGGAGCCAGTTACTGTCCAGGTGAAGCATCACATTCTGCACCTGCAACCGAATCAAATGCTACACCTCCAATTACTACTACACTTGCAAATGAGGTATCACCTTCTCTACCTGTTACTACACCATCCATCACCCCTATACCAACAAAGATATCAAGGGTAAACGATGTGAATGAAAGAGGCGTCCTCCAACCTGGAGTTGAGGGAGCTAATGGAAGAACTTAGATCACAATTGTCAATAATAAGTAAGTAAAAATACATGAAACGCCACATGTTTATAATTAAGTTATAGGTTTAAATTTAAAAAATGGTATAAAATTATTTGTTTTAATATTAGATTGATTCCGTCTAGACCATGATCAAGAAACATGACATCAAAATTCAAGGAGAAAATTGATGTTGAAGGTTATATATGGAAGAATATCTCTCAGGAAACAAAGAAATTTTATTATCAAGAGTTTGAGATAAAAAAAATTATTTTTGTTTTTAAATTGATTTTTATACATTTATTAGATAAATATTATTATATTATAAATACTTATTGTATGTTTTTCCTTTTATTTCAGAAAGATTTTTTTTGGAATTCTAAATTTGACACGGTCATTTGTAAAGTATAGGAGAGACGAGCACATACACGTTATCAAGACTTTATTGGTGCGATACACAAGATTGGTGTACAACTGTCTTATATTTTTGAACAAATATGGAGTCATTGGCAGCAGTATTGGACATCACCCGAGGCAATGTCCATTTCAGAATATAATTCTACCAACAAACATGGAGGACCGGGAGGATAGAGTGTTCCCGTATATACTAGAGGATCTATTACCTACCACGAGCATGCAGAGAGACTTGTAAGTATTTACACTTTACATTTATATTCTGATTTTTTTTACTTTGGTGCATTTCAATTTAATTTGATGTGTGAATTTTTGAACAAAAACATGTATATTATAAAGAATGATAATGTTATAAATTGTAGTTCACTTATAACATTTTATTTTAATGCAGGAAAAGTCTATGGACACAAAGTCTACACCCCATCAACTCTTTTTGCACACTCATACTAAGAAGCATGATGGTGTGACCTTCGTCAACACCCGATGTAGAGAACTAAATGTATGTGAAATTTATGCTTAATAATTATCACTTACTAACATAAACATTATTTTATGATAAGACCAGATACAAGAAAGCATTCAACGACAGTCTCAGCAATTTAAAGATATTGATGAGACTCAAACATATCTTCATGCAGTGGATAGTAAGGACCGTCGTGAAAGGATATTCAGCTTAGGTTCATTTGCGAACACATGTCATTTGCAATCCTCCACATCCAATACAGCAACATCTAGTAGGTGGTCCGCACCAAAAGAAATCCATAAGCTTCGGAGCATAGTACAGACATTGGCAACTTAGTTGCAACAGTCGATGGAATACATAACTCAGCTTCGTAATAAGGTGGATGAGTTGAAGGAGAGGCATAGAATCTCATCGCAGCAATCAGAGTATCCACGGTCACCAAATGAATAGCATACTTGTAGTCATTTTGTATGAATTACAAATATTTATTTTGTGCAAAATAATTTTTTATTATAAATAAAAATATTTTTTACTTTATATCATCAATCAGCTTTTTGTTTTAACAAATTAATGTTAAAACAAATCAAAATATTATCAACAGATAACTCATAATTGTTTAAATTATGCATCAACCATAACATCATCAAATAAAATTTAATGCTGAGAAATTTTAAAAAATAGTTTTTAGTAAATTTATCTATGGAAAACAAAGTTCATTGGTAAAATTTATTCAATTTACCTACAGAAAACTAATAACTGTCAGTAATGACAACTTTAATTTACCGACAGAATAACCAAAATTATCGATAAGTTTGCCGACGGACATATCTATTCCGTCAGTAACTTTACCTACTGAAGACAACACAGAATAATCGACGGTACACAAAATTTTCGTCGGTAAATTTGCGACGGACATTCTGTGGTTTGTCCAAATTATTACGGATGGTCGTATCTCCGACGCCTTAGTCCGTCAATAAATTCCATCGCTAACTACGTTTTCTAACGGAATGTGTAGATATTCTGTCGATAATTTTTGTCACTAATCTCCATTTTTCTTGTAATGAGTAGAGATGATTATTATATTGAGTAATGATTAAAAAATAAATCGTTTTGATAGATTTAATTATAAAAAGTTTAAATCGATTAATTTTTTTAATTCGATTTATCTTAATATATCATTAAAAATTAATTTTTATTGATTAATCAGCCGATTTTTATAAACTAACTAATTTTAATAAATAAAAATAAACAAATTGATTTTTATTTAAGAGATTTTTTTCTTTTAAACTTCAAACTTTTTGAAAGGTAATAATAGTCCCCTTCTTTAATCCTATTCCAAATTCTACAATTTTATTCAATTTTTATTATATGCTGATTTTGTCATGGTATAATATCTATTAAATATTTAAAACTTAAATATCTTATTTTATCGAATTTTCAGTTCAAGTTTTAAAATATTATTATTAACCATTAAACCTTAAGATTTCTAACTGAATAAATAACGTGACAAATAACATGCTAGTTGTTTGCTTTTTTGTTTTCTTTGGTGATAAGGAAAGCAACCCTTTTTCTTTGTTTTGTTTATATTAATCAGAGCAAACAAGAGAATTGAAGTATTTCTCTTGACCTTTTGTTGGTCATTTTGAGAGGGATGAAACTGTTATTTTAATAATTCAGACATTTTTATTGTTATCTTAAACTCTTTTTCCTTATAGAATTTGCTCGTGTTCTTAAAGTATCTTCCCACTATCCATTCACCCCAAAAAAAAATTGCTATTAAAAGAAAGAATCCACTATTGCAAGTTATCCTATAAAGAGACATCCACCCATGTTTGGTACCACATGTGCAAGTATATATAAATATAACACTTGAAAAGATGAGGAAAGTTGGTGACTTTTGTTGCTTCTTGTCTCAAGCAAATGACGCCATGCACAAACACTTCACTTTGTTTTTGTATCGAGGAAGAGACCGAGGACGTCTTCATCACCATATTGCATGTAAAGACTAAAGCAACATCTTCGCAATGAAGGAAAGTAGCTAGCAATGCATCTTCTTTGACTTTTTGTTCTGCTGAAGGAGCTTTGCTTTATATTTTGACAGTGAGATCTTCTTTTTTCTCCAAATCTAGCACGGTGTATAAAACCATGGAAGTAATTAAAGAGACTTTGAAAGATTCATGTTAAGAAAGGACCTTGGTTTCTAAAAAGATCGACCTGAATGTATAATATATGAGCTGTGACCACAGTATTTGTGCAATGTTAACAGTTTTAAGTTTAGCCACTCTGGAAAGAAAGATTTCTTTGTCACTGAAACTTTGCTCTTTGATTTTTTTTTATATAAAAAATTTATAGTTTGAATTCGTATTGATCGAGTAAACTCTTACATTTTGAGAATTACCGATAACCAATATTTTTAAAACTGAACCGGAAGTTAAACCATTAAGATGAGAAGTTCAAGATTTATCAAGTTCAATTATTATTAAACCGTTATAAAAATTGATTAAAAATTAAACAAAATTAAAACATTTAAAATATGAAGGAGAGAGATTGTCCTTATTTTTTTGAAGAATTTTGAAGTTTAATAAAAATTTATTTATTTATTTGTTTTGGTTTATAAAAGTTTTTTAATTTACGAAGATTGATCGATTGATTGAGAAATTAATTAATATTTAAAAACAATAGTTATTTAAGTAAATTAAACTGAAAAGTTAAAATCATTGTTGATTACTTAAACTTATTTATACAATCAAAGGATTAAATTTTAAATTAGATAATTCATTTATTGGTATTAAACAATTCAATACCTAAACAGGTTAGAGGTTTGGATTTAATTTCTAATTATCATCATCATTATCACCACACTCAGTCTGAAGTTTCGTAATAAAGCGAGATTTGGAAGAGTTTGATGGTACACAGTTTTACCTTTACACAATAGAGAGGTTATTTCAGGTAGACACACATACAGGTGTAACAATAAAAGAGTGATGCAGGTTAAAGAATAAATAAGTAAAACTGGCACGCTAAATCATTATATAAATAAAATTATAATAAATAAATAAATAAATAAAATATAAAATATAACTCAACTTTTAAAAAATATTGTAAAAATTAAAATATAACGAAATATATCATCTCTATATCTTTAGAAAAGTACCAATACTCAGATGATAAGAGAGCAATAAATCATCAAAGAATTCGATTTTGAATCATACAAAATTCTAATTACCACTTATTAATTAAATGTTACTTACACGATGATTCAACCGAAATCTTAAACTCTAATTAAATTAATTAAATTTAATTTAAATTAATAGTTTATGTTGGAGTAAAGTTTTATGATCTGCCAGAACACAGAGTTAGGATCATGTTGGTTTATGTGTGAATCCATAATTTTTGGAACCTGTGCCGTTTGAGGAAACCTGTATCCTACTTTCTGCCGTTTCTTCTCACAGCTATTTTACATTCACTGTCTCTTGACAAAGTTTTGAAGCCTCTGGGAAATGAGAATGTGTCTCTAGTGCTGGTTTTTTTTTTGACAGATAGATGCATACGTACTTACAAACTTATTCCATTGGCCTTGTTGCGTAAATTCCATACGAAACCTGATTCCTAAAACTTCCTGGAGATTCTTCAAATTCATGGTCATGTAACAGACAGCATAAGCGGCAGAATCCTGAACAGTGCAACTTTTGTTTCTATTACTGATCTTTTTTTTTTCTCTCACGAGATGTCTTAGGTAAGTTCTAATTATGGGAAGACACGTTTAAGCTATCCATACTTACACTAATCTCCGCTCGAATCGGGTAAGTCCCTTGTGGGAGGTAAAGCTCTGACTCCAAATTTTAAACGACTGCATACATAAGATAAGTTTTTACTATCGACCTCATTTAAGTCAGGAAAATTTTTTACCAACTCACCCCCTAGGATTCTTCTATTACTAACTTTGATGTAAGGTATTAGTGTTGGTTTGGAGGACACATCAGTTTGACTTCGTTTGGTTGCAAACTCTTTCGACAATCTCTTGGAGTCTAGTTAGTAGCTAATTCTAAAAACCTGATAATGGAACTGGACATCACTTTCTAGCTAGCTTTTTTAAATTATTTTTTGGAAGATAAAAGAGAATTATATTAATTTATAAGCAAGAGCTAAATGCAACCATTACAATGAATTGCTACAAAATAAAACCCACTAATCAAAATATAAAGTATCATCAATATATAGCATTATAACGACCAGTTCACTTTCAGAACATGACTAACGAAGCGTTGTTGATCATTGACAATGATGACATCTCTAACCTAATTGACTTTATGTTCTGCAAGCTATTGCTTGCTCTCTTCAACACCTTTGTATATCCTCCTATCCCCTTTCCTCCAAATTGAATAGATAAGAGAATGAAAAGTATTCTTGAGAATCATGTCATTTGTTTTACCATGTGAGGTACAGTGGATAAGAAAATTCAAGATTTCCGTCCATTAAAAAATATACCTGGCTAATTGTAATATGACCATAATTATGCTCTAAGTTGCTTTGGTATAATTATAATCAAAAATTAAATAATTTCTATTTTTATTTAACAATGTACAGAGTACAGATATGGGGTCAAAGGCACCAAACCATCTAGCCAAGTTTCTTCAAATTATTGTTCTACTTAGTATACTAAATAATGCGAAATCTCATGGCTAAAGAACTTGAAACTCCTTAAACATACACTTTAGGCAAAATATGAACAAAAAGAAATCTCCAACTTTAATAAATCGCCAATCAATTATATGAAAAAAAAAATGCATATAATAAGGTTCATTTAAAAACAAGAACAAAAATTTGCCACAAGTGATTACTTTGATAAGAATTATATTCTTGATGCAATAGAAGAACAAAGACAAGAAATCATCCTCATAGAATTCGTTTTATTCATCCAATCTAACCTTAAACAATATTTATTATGATGTATTTATATTTCTTGAACAAAAAAGAAACCCTAACTACGTAAACGCCTTTAAACGTGAGTCTTTCACTAAAATAATTAAAGCTCAAATTAATATTTCTAAAATATAACTCATTAAACCTAAAAGAATTAAACAAGCCTAAGATACAAGTAGTGGGCTGCCGAAAGTTATGTTTCTAACGTAAAATGATTAATTACACAAGAATGAAAGTCTTCTTGCACATTCTGTCCAACTTGATTAATTATGATGCCATTGATCTTTATTGTCTCTTGAAATTCTATGTCATCTATAATTCGACTCGTGTAAGATTAAAACATTTCTTTAAACTTTTTAGCACTTGATCTTATTATTGGTCCCTCTGATATTATTAGCTCATCTTTAGCTCTATTTTGTTTACAAAATCCCACGGTCATACTCACATCACTAAATTATGCTTATTTTGATGATAATAGAGAGAGCTAAGTGCATCTATCAAAAATAGTCTCTCCATATAGTAAAAGTAAGGTTGCGTAATACTGAACTGTCTCAAATCCTACATTTTAATGGAATGCTATTATTCTTGTTATCGTAAAGTCCAAAAAAAAAAAAAAAAGAAGAGAAAGTTGAATTCAGGGCATCAGCTTCAGTTGAGGAACTTATCACTCAGCTAAATTCACTTGCTTTTATAGAATAGTTAACCTCGCAAAAATTTCAAATTATATTCGTAAATAAACCCTAATTTTGTATGAATTTTATGCAATTCATATAATTCTAAACATAAATAATATGAGGTAATTAAATGTCAGACCTTTACTTTCCATATTTTTAGTTACGACAAATACTTGAAAAAGTATAAATTAGTATATTCTTTTTTAATCTTCAACTTTATTAAAGAAAAAGTTCTTTAATTTTTAAAAGAAAGTAAAAAATCTAATTGTTTTATATAAATTTATTGAAGTTTTCATTATAATCAAATTTTTATAATTCAAATTAGATTAATTATAAAAACCCTTTTAAAGATTAAATATTTTTAATCTTAATAAAATATCCATTATATATACATATATATATATTAGCAATAAATATGAAAAATGTATATGTGGAAAGGGATAATAAATTACAAAGGGATAATTAAAAAACCAGTAATTCATTTTAAATGATTTTTTCAATAATATGAGTTTTTTATCAAACAAATAAATATATTTCAAATATTTAATATAATGATCAAAATCTACATTGAAGAGGAAAAAGATATGCAATCTTAGGATAAGCTTTGAAATAACTGATAAAATTATTTTTTATAACTAAAAGGTTATAGATTTGAATTATCTATTTTTAAAACTTAAACACTTAATTTAAATTATTTAAAAATAATAAAAGTCCAAAATTTTTTTGTTTAATTCGATATTAGTTACCGGAATAAATGACATCTCGTTACTAGCTGTTCTTATGTTAATACTTCACTGCAAATGTCACAGTTACGGAATCCTATGTATTAAAAACTCTCTTACTTAGGAGAAAGGGTTTTACAGAAACTAAAAGCTAAAGCACTTCACAAACAGTCAAGAAATAGTTACGTACTCGTCTACTTAGAGGCCTGTTGCTAGCTAATTTTTACTTTTTAATTCTAGAAAACATCGAAGAACATGGAGAAATGAATAAAAGAAAAAGGGTTTTAGCCAAAGCTATCTTTAGTGCAGTCTCTTTTGATTAATTATTGGTTCAGATTTTGATTGATCTGTCAGGACAATATCTGTTTCCTCGATCCACAATTCACGTTCCCGATAAAGTCTTCCTTCTCGCATCAGTATAAAGACCCCTCTCTTTTCTTCCACCAAGCATTTAGCATCTAACAAACCTCTCACTTTTGATCGATATTCAGAGTTCTTAAATGGACAAATTCAACTTTTCCAAAGGTGGAACTATACGATTGCCTCCTGGTTTTCGTTTCCAGCCAACAGACGAAGAATTGGTGTTTCAGTACCTTCAATGCAAGGTCTTTTCATGGCCTTTGCCAACTTCTGTCATACCAGAGATCAATGTCTGCAAGTATGATCCATGGGATTTGCCAGGTTAGGATGAAAAACATTCTTACAGGAACGATCGTTATTACTGTTTCATGCAATTTTAGAGTGAATGTTGATGGTTGTCTGGTGAATGTTAGGTGATTCGGAGGAGCAGGAGAGATATTTTTTCAGCTCCAACGAAACCAAATATCCCAACGGGAACAGAATCAACCGAGCCACTGGTTCTGGTTACTGGAAAGCCACCGGCGTCGACAAAAGAATCGTTTCATCAACCAGGAATCTCGACGTCGTGGGGATGAAGAAGACTCTCGTTTTCTACAGTGGAAAGCCTCCAAACGGTTGTAGAACTGATTGGATCATGCATGAATATCGTCTTCTTCGTGTAGGATCTTCAGTCTCTTCCCATACTCAACGTACAAAGAACCCTTTCCAGGCATGTTAAGAAGTTTCTGATAATGTCTGATCCGAAAGATGGTAGTCTTCGCTGCTAACCATTACATGTTCTATGTTCTTCAGGATTCTTTTAGTGAACTGGAAAACTGGGTTCTATGTCGAGTGTTCCCAAAGAGAAGAAATGCAGCACCACATCAAACAGGTTACAAGGTTGTTCAGACAAGTAAAGACAACAAGTTTAAGATCGATGTAGCAGTGAACCAGCCTGTGTTTTATGATTTCTTGGCTAGAAACGAGGTTCCTGTTCCATGGACATCGTCTTCGAGCTCCAGCAACATCACAGACATTTACTCATCGTGTGACGAGAATGACTATGAAGAAAATAACACTACCTACGATTAAATAGCAATAGTAACAGTACTTGCATGTCCTCTTGGAGAGATTTTCTGTGAAGAAAAAGGATATGTTTGAGAAAACAAACATTCCCCGTGAGGAAAAGATAGTTCTACTGATGTGGGCAATAGCTTTTTTGGGGTTTGCAGTATGTTTTCAACATTTATTTAATTTCAAGGTTTTATTTAATGTGGATTTTGCTTTTATAAAATCTAAATATCAATTTGTAAAAATAATTTGTCAAATTTAATTTCGAATATAATTAAATTTAGATATCTAACTTTAAATCTAATTATTTTGAATTAAAATATATAACGATTAAATTAATTTAGTATTTATTGTAATACTAAAATAATTTTTGTAAATATTTTTCAATAATAATCACTAATATTTTCTTTTATCATGTTCCTTCATCCTTATAGTCTTTCATTCAATATTTCCTTTTATCAAGTGTTGTTCGTATTAATATAGATGATTAATAAAATAGAAATTTAGAACATATGTGATTTTTTCAATCGAATAAAAATAAAAAAAAGTTTAGATCAATTTATTACATAAATGTATCATTTTTTTAATTTAAAAGATTCAATCGATATTAGACCGTCATAAAATGAGCTAAAAATTGAATAAAATTAAAGACTTTGAAATATGGTTGAAGGAAATTATCTTTACCTATTGAAGAATTTAAAGTTTAATTAATTTATTTTACTTTATAAAAACTTATTATTTAATAAAATTAACTAATTAATTAATAAATTGATCAGTTTAAACAACAAAAGTTATCAAATAAATTGAACCAAAAAATTATATAGTTAAAGATTTCATCTGTCTTTCGTGTTATAGTTAGCCTTAATATTTAGATTAAGTTATTTAGTCTAAGTAGTTTCTTACTTTTTCGTTTAATTACTTTATTGTAATGATTTATTATATTTATTCTTGGACTTGTCTTTTTTATAATTTGTTTATTTATTTACTTATTTTATCTTCTCTCGTTAATCTTTACCATATTTTATTTTAGGTATTGCATTATATATTATATATTTTTATTTATATGCATTTATCTATATTTTGTACTATCATTAGTTTGCATTAAGTATAAATCTATCAACATCAATTTCTCTAAGGATAAAGTTGCGCACTATTCGTTCTCTCTAGACCATTCGTACATTTTTTATTACAGTCATTTGAGGGACTAAAATGAGCAGTTAAATCTATTTTACAAGCTGGAATTTTTTTAATCCCATAATTCCTAGTTCTCAATGCTGTTTTGGTGAACAAGTTTAGACTCTTTCAACGAAGCATGGAAGTTAAGAGATTGTTCAGAACGAACAATGACTCAAAAGGAATTCAGTTCTTGAGGTTACAAGTACTTGGATATCGATATGTGACCGAACTGATTAGTTACCGGACATAGTTTCTAGCTGAACAACGTATCATCTGCTAAAAATGGACATGAA
This sequence comes from Erythroxylum areolatum, assembly GCA_024520975.1. Lineage (NCBI taxonomy): Eukaryota > Viridiplantae > Streptophyta > Magnoliopsida > Malpighiales > Erythroxylaceae > Erythroxylum > Erythroxylum areolatum. Next base: position 54,412,054 of record JANIJH010000007.1, read on the forward strand.
CATCTGTTAGAAGTTAACAATCTTAATCCAACTTGTTTCTGGTTCTTGCAACTGTCATGGATCTTCTCCTTTCAAATTCTCAGCCCTCTCAAGGATTTTCCATTGCAGCACTTCGCTTCTGTTCTTTCTTTGTCCATTGCTTCTCTTCTCTTGCTCTCCTTCTGTCGTAAGACTTAAAATCATGGGCTGTGGAGGATCTAAGCATGAGTCTGCAAGTAATCAACTGATGGTACATGCAAAGGTCAAACCTCTTCTACACCGTAGGTTGGAGGATGTCAGGAGACGTAGGAACACAAACTCTTCAAATGACAACAAAACCCTTTCGAGAAAAGAACTTCTCAAAGACGGTGGTTCTGATGACACCTCTTCTGCATCTGATCGCCCTCTTGAAGATGATAGCAAGAGCGTAAGCTCTGGAGAGAGTAATAACCTGAGGAAGGTGAAACCTGCGGCGGACTTCTCCGACGAGCCAGCCATTAAAGACATTGAGGTGGACACATTCGTCGAATCAACATTGCCAGTGCATCAGAAGGTGGCCGAAAAAGGGCAGTTTCATCAGGATGAGACAAAACCTGCAATAACACTAAAACCAGAAGGAGAGACTGAGAAATTATGCCGAGAGAATCGCGTTGAACTCGAAGACGGCAAGGATGGTGACGAGGTGGTGAAAGTAATAGAAGAGGCGGATGTAGTAGAAATTACAGATCAAGATGGAGATGGCACAGGGAACGACAGCGATGAGGAAAAAGATGGACGCCATATTAGCTTGCGAAGTGCTCGTGACTGTCCAGGATCTCCAAGCTTCAGAGTATATTTCGTAGAATCATTAGATCTTACGAAGGACGACATGGATGTGGATGTGGATGGTGAAGGTAAAGTATCTATCTTCAGAACTCCGATCCCATGTAAACAAGGCTTATTCATGCAATAACAATAATTTTTCTATACATTATTTAAGTTTCTGACCACAATCAATGGCTACTCTTTGCAGAGAGGGATGATCACACAGAAAAAATGTCACAAAAAAATGAGGAACTCGGTAGCAGAACGGTGAAATCAGTAATCCCTGATGAGGTACATAGATATCTTATCGATTTTCCCTTCATGATTATGAAATGAAATACTTGGTACGAACTCAGATAAGGCCTTGTCCTCATACTTTGTTTCTTCTTCTGACTGCAGAACTCGGTGACCAAGAAAGTTAAGAAAGGCAAGAAAGGAGGCAAATTCAGGAAGGTTATGCAAGTGTCCAAGGGTACAGGAGCTGTAAAGAGTCTGCTGAACGTTAATATCAGGTCCTGCTACAATCCACTTCGCTCTGGCCAAGACAAAGACCAGCTTCTCTCATACAAAACAGTGGCTTGATTATACTAGAAACATTGATTCCAAACCACTAGGAGGACCTTTCTGATTTTTCTTAGTCACGGTTCCTTGTTTCATTCACAATGATATGAAAGCACAAAGTGTTATATGTCACTCATTAATCATAATGGAAGTTTATATGTCTACTCTGAAACCAGTCAGATCACGGAGTTAATCAAATATTCTTATAATTTGTTCGAGGTTGATTTCCAAGTACAAAGATCAAGGAAAAAGACACTAATATTCATTTGTTGCAACGTCATACAATACAGAAATAAGAATTCATAGCATATCTAAGCAGATGAGAAAACAGCAGTCAGTAATTCTTCGTCCTTCATGAAAACTCGCAGGTTCTTCTGTTTCAAGTTAATCAACTTGTGCATGGCTTAACATTGAAAAGCTGTAGAAGATAATTGGGATTGCTTTTTCTGATCATGAACAGTAAAAACCTGATGCCCTTATTATGCACCAGACAATTATATGAAGAATGAGCAAAAGTAATTGATACAGAAAATTGAAAACCATCAGGGAAGCAAGATGGACATAGAAGTACAAAACTCAGAAAATTCGCACACTGAGTTATTGGTTCTGCAATATCTTCCAATACTAAGTCGTGTATCCATGTTCACTTCAGGATCTAGAACATATCCAACAGCATTACCGCGAGGACCTGCTTGCCTGAGGAAGAAGTTTTCAAGATCCATTGTTGGTATTTACAATTGAGACAACTCCAAAAACAGAATTGCAAGAATAAAGAATAATGCTAACCTTCTGGCTTCTTCATGTCTCAATTTGAAATCAATTTCTTTGCTGGGAGGATACTTAGGCAAATCTGATGGCTCACAAGCGTAAGGTTCAGTGGCAAAGAACTGCACTCAGAAAACGGACAACAAATAAATGGTTCTGTAAACTCTTGCAGACATGAACCTGGATAATACAGAATAGGGTAGCAAGTAATCGTCACTTACTTCAGAATGTAGAGCTTTAGTTGCTGTGCCTCTTTCATCAGGATCTATTGAAAGGAGGGTTTCTATCAAAGGCAAAGCAGAAGATGGGAAGTTCTTGAATGTTTCTGTTATGCAGCGTTTGTATTGCGGTTGTGGATTAAACAGTGCTGCATTTGGCAATTTGGATTTCTTCAGATACTCCTCAGATGGAAAGCCACACAAGTTAAATATCAGGTGCAATTGTTCAACCTAAAGCAACAAAGAAAAAGGATCTAAGAATAAGAGGAAAACAGTGACAGCAACATGATTATAGTAATAGCAAAATCATCCTTCAGAAATACGCAGCCTTATATCCCTTTCAAACTATACTCAATCATGCATGTTAATAACTTTGAACTGTGTCCACCATAAAAGCACCTGTTTAGTTATCTTTGAAACCCAACAAGCCAAGCAGAAGAGTACGTACCTCTGTATGTCCCATTATTATTGGAAATCCACCTAGTAGTTCCGCCATAATACACCCAACACTCCAAAGATCAACACCAACATCGTAGCAGGTGGCTCCAAGAAGAAGTTCAGGGGGTCGATACCAGAGTGATACAACTCGGTTTGTCATGGGAACCTTGTGCTCAGGATCATAGAAACTGGCTAATCCAAAGTCACCAATTTTGAGAACTCCATCAGTGTCAATAAGTAAATTGGAAGACTTGAGATCTCGGTGCAAAACACCTTGATTGTGGCAGTGCTCAAGCCCGGATAGCAACTGCTTCATGAAGCATTTCACCTGCCAAAGTAAAACCAGAGATTTTAAAAGTGTTTTCCTTCTAACAGAGTGTCATGTAGAATTTAAATGCTCAAATTGACCCAACTTATCCTAATCATATTACGTTAAATTTGTCAGTATCAGAAAACAAACCCTAAAACTCTCCAAGACTAAACATTATTAAACTTCCAAAGTTGGCAATATACATACCTGAGGCTCGGTGAACTTGACTTCTTGGCGAGCTAAGAGGCCAGCGAGATCGTGTTCCATATACTGAAAAACCAAGTAGATATAACAGGACATTCTTGATGTGGCCAAGCCCTCGAGTTTAAGCACATTGGGATGGTCCAATCTGCTTAAAACGGCGATCTCTCTCGCCATGAATTCAACATACTCCTCCTCTGAGTCATCAAACCATACTCTCTTTAAAGCCACTATCTTTCCGGTCATAAGATCTCTAGCCTTGTACACATCCCCGTACATGCCTTGGCCAATCTAAAACAAGAAACGATTAGAAACCTGTGAACGGAGATATTCTTATATATTTCAAAAAAAATTGTCTTTTCTTTTTTTTAAAAAATATATCACCTTTTCTAGCTTCTCGAATGAGTTAGCCTGGCGAGGAGTCCAGTCACCAATCACGTCGCCGGCAACCTTCATCAGCCACGACGGCCACTCTTGCCGAGAACTGAAATTAAGCTCATTACGAAGGCGACAAGCTGGACCATTACCTTCCACACCAACCCCACCTTGGACCTTCCTTCTATGCTCCCGGGCAGTTTCATTCTCAACCCGGACGGCATGAACAACGTTGGTGACGTTCAGGGACTGCCCGTCTGAGCTCCGCTCGCAGTTGTTGGGTTCATCAGAGCCGCGACGGTCTCTGCCAAGAATGCAACCCATGCACGCAGGTAAAAAGGACTCGGTTCAAATATTGAAAAATCGGGAGGTTAAAAATAGAAATAATAACTTTTGTTTTGGCTTTTGTGATACAATTTGGTCTCCGTAAAGGAGTCTTATGTAGTAGTGTAACGAGTAGAGGAGTCAATCTCCACTTGTGTTTTGGTTGTTTAGGATATCTTTAGTTTGTGTTAGAATTTGATTATACTTCTATTAATAAAACTTAAACTTTATAGATTTATATAAATAATAAATTCATTCAATTTCTTATTTATTAAAAAAACACAAATTCAACATTTTAAGATTGAATTACTATATACATATATAGTAATTTATATATTAATTATAAATTATTCTAATTCTAAATCTATTTTGATTAATATATAAGATAAAACTATCAATAAAATAAAAAAAGATAAAAATATTTAATGATGACGGGTTGAGTTGGGCTCGGCTTACGCAAGCCCAATCAACTCAGATTAAACATATCGATTTCAGAATAGGTCACACAAACTAATTTAACTAAGCCTAATTGCTTAAATTGTGTATTATTATGAAAAATTATGAGAAATATGTAACATTGACAATTAGACCGTCAAAATTTGAAAGTCTTTATGATATAATATAAAACATTTGATGAATTTATTTTTACAAAAAGAAATAACATTAGATTATTAACTTAAACTAAAATTATATAAATCGTTAATACAATAAATTTATTTAAAAAATTTCATCATTAGATTAAATATCACTTTAATGATATATATGTTAATTATTTGATATGTACTTAATAAATTTAAGTCAATTATTTTCCAAAAATAAACTTAAAAATTTTAAGAAACATACTTTTTATTGATATATTAAGTAAAGACGATCGAATAGCAACAACAAAGATGGCCAATTCCATGAAAATTCTATTCCAGGAATCAGTCGCCATAAAATTGGTGTCATGTTTCAAAGTTTGAAACCTCAAAACACGTTGAGTTTGAGTGAATTCTTAACCAAGAAATAATCAAAGTACAACAAAAGTTCTAAGTTGTCAATTCAATTTGCAAGTTGATATTTTGATTCACGTTTAACTGAAATTTAATGAACAAAGTTTAAGTTTTTATTTAAGAAATTAAAAATTCTCATTGAATTTAACAAATTAGAGAAGTCTTGTTCACGTGTGTGGGAGAACCAAGTGCAAATAGGACCCAAAGTAGACCAAAGGACTTCATATACTACACAAACTAACGATTATCAATTAGGGTAAAACTAACAAAGTGACTATTTTATGACAATGAACTATTTTGTATTTTTTAAAAACTTTAGTGACTATTTTATGAATTTAAAAAATTATTCGAAACGATATTTGATATTGATTGATATCAATACAGTATCGTACCAGAACTTAATCTGATAATAAATTTAACACAGGATTTGCAACATTTAGTTAAACCCAATTCAAAATAATTAGTTATAACTTTTATAATTGTAAATTCTCAACAAATATGATATAATGATTGATTTGATATCCTATCAAATCAACGTAGGCTATTAGATTGTTAACTTGCACCTGTTTGGTTGAGTTTTTTAAGAGTGAAAAGGTATTTTTTTACTGCAAAAGTTATTTTAAAAAAATGAGTGTTTGGTCATAAAATCAAAAAGTACTTTTTAAATAGAAATAACTTTTTTAAAAGCTAAAATGTAACTTTTAAAGAAACTTAAATTTAAAACTAAAAAACAAAGCCCCTTATTTTAACTTTTTTCGGATAGAATTTTATGTTTAAAATTTCCATTGATTACATTTACAACATGCGACGCTTGAAAAGCCAAACCAATCCTCTCCTCTCTCTGCTTCAGCTCTGCGTCCAATCTTTTTAATCCCTTCGTTGTTCTTCTTTAGGGCTCACTATACCCTCTTCCTTACGTAGCCAAATTTGCCAGAGATTACGAGATCCAGAGGGAAATTTTCTCTCCATCGCTGCTTCCATTTCTTTTGATTCATGGGTTACTATTTCTTTTGTTTGATTGGCGAGAAAAATCGAGGCTTCTGGAAACTTGGAGCACAAGGGTACTTACTAATGCATTACACCGAGTCTGTATTTTGTTAAGAGTTTATTCTCGCTGAGATTTCAATTCTTGATCCGTTTACTGTCATATCAAGTTTAGAGGTGGATTTATATTTGGGACATGAAATCATTCAGAATTCTAAGTTTTGATGAAAAGGATATTGTAGATTCCATCAAGTCTGAGAATTTGATTGGCAAGGGAGGGTTAGGGAATATGTACATGGTTATGCTTGGTAATGGAAATGAACTAGTAGTTAAACATATTTGGGCAACAAATTCTAGTGTTCAAAAAAGCAACCAAAGCAGCTCAGCCATGCTTGCAAAAAGAAATTCGCAGTCATCAGAGTAAGAAGCAGAGGTAGCCACCTTAAGTGATGTCAGACATGTGAATGTTGTGAAACTACCAGTGATGATAGCAATCTGTTGGTCTACGAGTACCTGCCTAATGAGAGCTAGTGGGATCAGTTGCACTCTTATCACAAGATCCAGATGGATGAGATTTGAGGTATTCATTTGCAGTAGGAGAAGCCAAGGGATTGGAATACTTGCATCATAGTTGTGATAGAGTAGTGATCCATCGTGATGTGAAGTCCAGCAACATTTTGTTGGATGAGGACTGGAAGCCTCGAATAGCTGACTTTGGACTTGCAAAGATTTTGCAGGTTGGTGGTGGAGGGGACTGGACTCGTCAAATTGCTGGCACTATTGAGAATATAATTGTAATGTTGTTGCTATTGTTGTTTTAGGTAGTAAATCTGGTTAGTTATTTTGAGTCAATCGTTTAGGATAGTGAGAGTGGAATTGCCTAAAGATAGGGATTCTTTTCGTTTGTATATAGAGGGGGAAAATCAACAGAGAAATATAGAGAAAAATTCTCACCAAAACAAGACCTTTCTTGTTATTTTGTTATGGTATCAGAGCCATAGCCCAAAACTGCATAACCGGAAAATACCACAGAACAAAACACCATGGCTACTAGTGAGGGTGGTGCGATTGGAGAAGGAGCCTCACAACGGAAGACGATATCACTCTATGATATCACCTCACTTGATAACCCAGGACTTTTAATCAGTCAGGTGCAACTGAGAGGAGAAAATTATGATGAATGGGCGCGTTCATTTAGGACCGCTTTGAGGGCCCGAAAGAAATTTGGGTTCATTGATGGAACGATCAAACAACTGGACGAGAACTCAGGAGATCTTGAAGATGGGTGGACAATCAACTTACTGTTGGTGTCCTGGATTCACAATACTATCAAACCAACATTGCGTTCTACTATTTCTTATGTGGACAGAGATGGAGGACTTGTGGAACAATATTAAAGAACGTTTCTGCATCACCAATGGACCGCGAATTCAGTAGCTAAGATCGGACCTTGGAGAATGCAAACAGAAGGGAAAAACCATAGTAGACTAGTATGGGTGGCTCAAGCAAATCTGGGACGAATTGAAGAACTATGAACAATTGCCAACGTGCAAGTGCGGGAGATGTACTTGCAATCTTGGATCAATTTTGGAAAAGCGACGGAAAGATGAAAAGGTTCATCTTTTTCTTGTGGGATTGGATGACAATCTATATGGCACAGTGCAATCAAATATTATGGCTCAAGATCAGCTGCCGAATCTTAATAAGGTGTATTCACTTCTCATTCAAGAATAGCGAGTCAAGACAATTTCCCGTAACAATGAAGAAAGGGGAGATGCCATGGCTCTTGTAACCAAGACCCGTGTTGATGGAAGAGACAACAATCGGGTGTGCTCGTACTACAAGAAGACGTGACATGAATCTGAGAATTGTTTTGCTTTGATTGGTTATCCAAAATGGTGGGGAGATAGACCTCAAAATGACAGGAAAGGAGGAGGGCGCAGTCGAGGACAGTCAAACAGCCGTAGCGGGGGTCGTGGGGGCAGAAGTCACGCCCGGACACATGCGATCCAAGCCAACCCTGTTGTGCCTAGCGGGTCGACGAGCACAGAGGCCAAGACCACTCATTTGCCTGGACTGAACCCAGAGCAGTGGTAGGCTCTGTTGCCGATGTTGAGTGGGTCAAAGACCACAACACCTGAAAAAATGACAGGTAAAATTTGGATCATTAATACGGGAGCTTCAGAACACATGAAAGGTACAATTAAGGATCTTCATGATGTAAAAGAGATTCCTAAGTGTCCCGTAGGCTTGCCGGATGGAAGCAGTGCCATGGCGTCAAGGAGGGGTCGACAACTCTCGCCAAAAATTTAACATTGAAAAATGTTCTTTATGTATCGGGGCTTACTTGCAATTCGATCTTAGTGTCGCAGTTGATTGATTACTATAATTGCCTTGTTCAATTCACTAACAACTTGTGTGTTATACAGGACCGCACTACAAGGATGTTCATTGGTGCGAGTGAAAGACGAGATGGACTTTATTATTTCAAAGGAATGACACACGTACATGCCGTGAAGACTACTAGTGGAGTATCTCTTGACTTGCTACATAAACGTTTGGGTCATCCGTCTGTGAAAGTGACAAAGTTGATACCCGATGTCAGTGTTAAGGAGAATAAAAATAGGATAGAAAAGCATTGTGATGTTTGCCAAAGAGCAAAGCAAACTATGGACAAATTTCCTGTTAGTGAGCATAATGCTTTGTCTATTTTCGAACTTATTCATTGTGGTTTATGGGGACCGTATAACACTCCTTCATCTTCTGATGCTTCCTATTTTTTGACAATTGTTGATGACTATTCTCGTGTTGTATGGATATATCTACTAGTTGATAAGAAGGAGGTTGCCAGTACTTTGAAAATGTTCTTTTCTTTAGTTGAGAGACAGTTTGATAAACAAGTTAAAATAATCAGAAGTGATAATGGAACTGAATTTACTTGTATGAATCAATACTTTCTTGATCATGGCATAGTTTTTCAAAGCTCTTGTGTGGGTACTGCTCAACAAAATGGTCAGGTGGAAAGGAAACATCATCATAATCTTAATGTAGCTAGGGCACAACGTTTTCAGGGAAGCCTTCCAATTGAATTTTGGGGTGAATGTGTGTTGTCAGCTAGGTACTTGATTAATCGAACACCATCATCAGTTTTGAATGGGAAAACACCCTATAGTGTATTGTATGGTAAGGAACCTACATATGATCATTTGCGGATACTGGGTTGTTTATGTTATGCCCATACGAAGACAAGTGATAAATTTGCAAGTCGTAGTCGGCGATGTGTCTTTGTTGGGTATCCTTATGGGAAGAAGAGTTGGCGTTTATATGACTTGGATAAAAGTGAGTTCTTTGTCTCCAGAGACGTAGTGTTCTTAGAAAATGTGTTCCCCTTTGCAGAAACTGATAGCCTTGCACGCGATGAGAATGTTGCAATAATGGATGATGTTTTTGAGGAATCATTGATGCTTGACGCAAGGGGGGCGGAGGCGGGGGCGGGGGCGTTTGTAGCGCCCCCTTACCGTAGGGTACACATCGGGACGCCCGCAGGTTGCTCCGACACGTAACCCACGTTAAAGGTGCACTACCGAGCAACCAACTAAAATCCACATAGCATCCAAATATAAATAATCACTAAAAATTGAAACCAAATTTTCTTTTCATTTCTTTAATCCGAAAATACATAATCTTGTCCAAAGCATCATCTATACAATACACAAAGAAACTGATAACTCCTAACTAGGTCATCCCAAAAAGATCCCAGCTGACCCACCTCTGCGCCATAGCCTCTCTTGCCGACGATCCACAAGGCAGAGAAGACTCTAACAA
>JANIJH010000007.1:54421929-54447071 GCA_024520975.1 Erythroxylum areolatum
TCAATGGGTTTAAAAGGGTGAGAATAAAACAAAACTATTAAATGGTAGGACACTTGGCATGGTAAGTAGGAAAAAGATAAAACCATAAAATTAAACCCTTATGAAATGAATCTTTGACCCATTCAATTCCAATGGCCCAAATTTTAAATCCAAAATAATATACCCAAAATTGTAGGGCCATTGGACAACAGTTTTCGATACTGAAAATCAACCGATTCGCCAATTGGCGATTTTTTCGGTCCGAAAATTTTCTCCGAAAAAGTCCAGAAAAATTTCTAAAATTCCCTTAAAATATAAAACACACAAAAACTCACTCCAATAAATTTTTCAAACACAATTGCCACATTATTCACAATAAAATTCCGTTTAGACCCAAATATCGGGAATGTCATGTATGCATGTACAGTTATATTTTTTCATGTGTAAATGTTCCCCTGTTCACAAATACCAGTATACATAAACAATCCTAAGTAGTCCCAATCACTCTCATCCTTTGCTAAATTACGATTTTACTCTTCCAGTCGGGAGTGAGATGTTACACTCTTGAAGCTAATAATACGTGAGTCATTGATGATCTGTCGGCGGGAAAGAAAGCGCTTGGGTGCAAGTGGGTGTATAAGATCAATTATAACTCCGACGGTACTGTTGAACGATTTAAGGCCCTATTAGTGATTCCTGGGAACCACCAGGTAGAAGGCATTGATTACATAGAGACTTTCGCTCCAGTGGCAAAGATGGTTACCGTCTGAGTTGGTTTTTCTTAGTGGTTCTCCAGTCTCGTGGAAGACGAAGAAGCAACATACTATGTCCCGATCCTCGACCGAAGTAGAGTATCGCGGCCATGACTAATTGTGAGCTGAAATGGTCGAAGGCGCTCTTATCTAACCTCGGTGTGTCACACAAGCAATCAATGACTTTGTATTGTGATAGCCAGGTAGCTTTGCACATATCCCAAAATCTTGTGTTCCATGAACGAACGAAGCATATCGACGTTGACTGTCACTTGGTTCGTGATGAGATCATAGCTAAGAATGTTCATCCTGCATTTGTCTCGTCATATACACAACTAGCTGACGTTTTCACGAAGGCATTAGGTAGGCGACAGTATGAGTATTTTCTTCACAAATTAAGCATTCAGGACTTGCATGCTTCAACTTGAGGGGGGTATTGAGAATATAATTGTAATATTGTTGATATTGTTATTTTAGGTAGTAAATCTGGTTAGTTATTTTGGGTCAATCGTTTAGGATAGTGAGAGTGGAATTGCCTAAAGATAGGGATTCTTCTCGTTTGTATATAGAGGGGGAAATCCATCAGAGAAATACAGAGAAAAATTCTCACCAAAACAAGACCTTTCTTGTTATTTTGTTAGGCACTTACGGACACATTGCTCCTGGTAAAGTCTAAAGTTCTGGTCCTTTAATGTTTGTTTCCCTCTATATTCTCATTCTTTCAGGATTTAAGCAACTAATCTAAATTTGTCAAGCTACAGATAAATTTTAAGTATTAACATTCATCTCATAGTCTCTCAATTAAGGTTCTTCATATCTGCGTATGTATAAGTTTCTGAAATGTAGTTTCATGCGCCTGTTCGTTCCTGATGTTGCAGTTTATTGATCAATGACTGTCTTTATGCTTTTGTTTTCAGAGTATGCGTACACTTACAAGGTAAACGAGAGCAAAGAAAGTTTGCTTGATGTAGAGAAATAGAGAAGTAGTTTTGAGAAACAGCTAATTCACTTGTGGTTAGAGAAATAGAGACTTAGTTTTGAGGGATCGTATCTCCTCACAAACATGAAAAAGTGAATTTCAAAATGTAAACTTATAATATTTTGCGTGTCAATTTAAGTTACTATATAAACGTTTTGATGAATTTATAGGTAACAGTTTTAGTTAATCTCATACATTTTAGATTGTTCCTTGTTTTGAATTTAAATTTCATATCATAAATTAAGTCTTATGGAATGAAAATATCCACAATACAATTATAAGTTTTGTATTACAATAAAATATATAATTTATTATGTATTTAACTATTTACTCAACTTGAATATTTATTTTAGGATTATAATATTATTTAGTTTTTTATATGTTCTAATATTTATTTTTGATATTAATTTTATTACAAAATAAAATATAGTTCAAATTAATAAAAGTGCTTTTTATTTTTATGTTGTCAAACAATTTACTATATGAAGTTCTTTTAATGAGTTCATTTTTTAGTATCTTTTGTCCTTATATTTTACAAATAATTTTTACAATACCTACAAGTTCATTTTCATGTTTATTTTAAAAATTATATAATATTATTTAGCTTTTGTATATATTTAATATTTATTTTTATATCAGTTTTACTTATGATATAATAAATATAAAAGATTTAGTTAGATATATTTTCATTTATGTTTTATATGGTTTAAAATTATATAATAATTAATATATTTTTATTTATGTTGTCAAACAATCTATTTTAAGCCGTGAAATCGGCTTGGAGAACTTGTTCTAACTTATAACTTAATTATAAATTTTATATAAATGTATGAACGTGATTTAATAAAATAGAATTGAAAAATAGTCACGGTTATATTCCCGAGAGAATGTGGGAGACTTTATCTAAATCCGAGACCACGCCATACTGAAGTTGAGAAAGCAAATTTGGGCACGTAGTAGTTGAATGAATTCTCATGGGACAGACAGATGCTGCTGATTGTGGCAAACAATATTACGTACCAAAAGAATAAATAATACTTATCCAATAAACATTATTGACTAATTCTTAATTTTAAAAAGACAATGATTTCAAATTTCCTTAAATTTGAAATTAAATTTAAGCAATGCATATGCACATACCAATAATTAATTTTAAATGATAAAACAATAAGACAATTTTGCAATAAAAAATATTTTATTTGCATGACTATTTAAAAAATATAAAATCTTTTATACCATTTTTTTACAATTTTTTATGTAATAATTTTAACCATCCTCTCGTGTCATAATAAATTATAATTGAAATGAATTTTTAACTTTATCTTTAAAATAATTAAAATATTATTTTTATCTATTCTATACATCTTAATATTATTTAATTTATTTATTGTTTCATAATCTAATTAATGTGATTCTTAAGTAAATCATAAATTACTTGATCTAGAATTGAATTGAATATTCATGTTATTCTTAATTAAAATATTCAAAAATAGCTTTTTTAATAAGATTACGTATTATTAAATTTTATGGAGCTATCACTTTGTTATTGTTGTATTTAATTTATAAAATGTTATACACATTCAACTAATTAATTAATACTTGTGAGTTTATGATATAAAAATAAATAGATATAAATGTTTATATCACAAAAAATATTTTATATTTTTTTTACCTATGAAGTATCTTAAGAAGATTCTAATTATGAAAAGTTATCTACACTTAGATTAATTTTTGCTCGAACGAGGTAGATATAAGACAAAATTTCTACACCAAATTTTAAATGGGATGATAATGTTCTAGTTTGATTAACAGGCGATGATAACCATTTCTAGACTTTTAAAAGGGGAATAAGGTACATGCAAGGGGACATGTGGTTTAGGTTGAAACTATGGAAATTTCTGGTTAGGCAACGATTCTAGAAATGGAAGGTCTGCAACAATTCACCCATACAGTGCCCGCATAACAAAAGTTTCGATTTTTACATAATTAGAAATCCAGAGTAAAAGAAGGACACGTTTTTTGAAGACAAACAGAGAGATAGATAGGACATATATAATATGGAGATGAGAGCCGCAAAGAGAAGAGAGGAAGAGACTCGAAGGAGAAGGAAAAAGAAGAAGACTTTCTGATTTTTTTTTGTTTTTATGTGATTTCCTGATTTTATGGTTTCGGGGTTTGTCTCCTTTTTTGGCTTACTAGCTTAGATTGCATTTGCTCTTCTTGGGGTTTATTTTTAATGGATTTGGTTGAATTGTAGAGCAGCAAGCATGAGAATGGACTTTTGGGTTTGGTTATATATGATCGCCGGCTACACTGGTGCGCTTTGTTATTGGGTTTGCTCTTTTTTTGACTTTTTTTTTTCCCTTGTGTGTGTGATTGGAACTTCTTTTGATGATTGACTTTGATAGAGTCGTCCCCATTTAACAAAGTTTATATTTTCTGTTTGTCCAAAAATTTTTGCTCTGTTATTTGGTTATGCTTGGTTTGCCCAGAAATGGAGGATGGGAATATAACAAAAAGCTGTTATTGAACTGTTCTTGGTGTTGGTGGTGTCTGGATTTGCTTTAGTGCTGGTTTTAGTTTAATCTCGGATGAAATTCTGTTCTAAGGAAATAAATTTTGGAGTGTCTTTGGTCTTCTTTATATCAACTTTCAATCAATGCTATTTCTTTGTGTTGATTGGGTTGGTAGATCGAGCTATATCCTTGTTTGGGTCATTTTTGTAGTTTAAAATCCTTTCACAGAGTATGTGTGGCTTGATGATTCTATGTTTGATTGGTCTTTGTTAATGCAGTCAATCATATTCAAGTTTTGAAACTAATTCTTTCATCTGTTTGATCAATTTGAGTTGTTATGTGCGATCAGCTGATGCACACTTCGTACTTTCTCAATGTTTTGGATCATCTTCTCATGTTTGATGAGTTTTTCTTTTTCTTTTCCAGGGTAGTGCAATTGGTTTCTTCACTATTCTCTTTCGATCTATTAGCTGTTTTGCTATTGTTTAGCAACTCAATCTGATGGCAGAGCTGTAAGTGACCTGGGGTTGAGTGTAGTTGATAGTTTTGTAAGGGCCTCCATAAAAGTCTTTGTTAAAATTTGATTCTTCAATTCAGTGGAATGGACAGTTGATGCTTTACTTTCCTCTACCGACATTGATGGGATTGGTGGACTAGAATCTTAATGGTTCGGTAGGAAAATGGAACTTGGTTTTAATTCCTTTACAGGAGGGTAAGCAATAGATTTGGATGAGGGTGGAATAGTTAACTAGAAAAAGAGCCTCCTTAACTTACAGGACGACTGTATACTCGACCAAAAGAATGGGCTTGCCCCAAGTATCCTCTGGTGGCATTGCTGATGAAATGGCACTGAGCACGTTTGTACAAACCCCACCTATCATTGCCGGTATGAGCAGTTGTGATTTGAGTGGAATTCATGTAGGAAATCTTGGCACTCGGATGCAGATGGATTTGCCTTGCTCTTCTGTTGGAGACCACCATAGGAAAACTAACACAGAGCATAAGACTGGTTGGTTTACTCATAAAATTGGTCAAAATTTTCAGACACCTGTTCCTAGGATAGTAGGGTTTGAATCAAGGGGATTAGGCTCTTCTGTTAACCTATTCCATGGAAATCAGTCAATGTCCACTGTTGTAAGCATTAACAGTGATGAAGTTGAGTCGACTGGGTCGCAAGTCAGGAAGCGAGTATTGTCTCCACTAGGTGGAATGCTTCTTCCTGATCAATTCAATCATGATCGGTTGGATATTAGTGACGGAAGTCATTCTTATGTTTTTCAGGGTGGTAAAGATAACTATAAAGGTTCGCCATCAAATGAGCATAAGAAAGCTCATATTGGCAATTCCAATTATTTCAATTCTCCCAGCTGGTCTTCTTCTTGTATTCCAGAGTGGATCAATTTACACAATGGTAGTTGTGAGGCAAACTCTATATTCTTCACTGATGGTCCAGTGTTAGAAAACATGAGGCTAGAGCCTCACAGTGCCTTTATCTCACCACCTGAGATCAATAGATTTGGAGAAACAAATAAGGTAACATCAGAAACTGGGGCTATTCCGATACCTACAAAGAAGACGGTTTCACCCCCTTTGTCATTATCTCCTCTTGGTCCAAAACTTCCAGAACGAATAAAATCTTCCCGAGGATACCAGAATATCGGGAAAAAGTTAGACGATGAATGTATAACCTTCAGGGATATAGAACAATCACTTGATGGCACTGTCTCAGACATTCTGTCTATTGAGAACCGTGAGGATTGCAACATGCCAAATGAATCTTTACAAGGATTTGATCTTTTCCAAAAACGGTTTGATGCATTGATTCCGGAGGTTAGCAGATCTTGGGATGAGAATTCAGATGTCACTCGCCCATGTATCAAATTTGGTAGAACACTCAGTGGTCTATCAGTTAGAAGGTCCTTAATTGGTTCATTTGAGGAATCTCTGTTATCCGGAAGGCTACTGGCAGGGAAAGCTTGTCAGGTTAGCACTTATAATGTGTTGCAGAAGTATAAAGTTAACTTTAATCTGTTTGATTATGCTTAGCGACTGAAAAAATGTGATGTCTGTGTATAATTCCTCATTTCTCTTTACATAAATGTAGAGGATTGATGGTTTCCTTGCTGTTCTCAATGTAACTGGAGGGAATTTCTCACCACAGTCGCAGAAGCTCCCATTCACGGTGACTAGTGTGGATGGTGATAATTATTTGCTTTATTACTCATCAATAGATCTAGCACGGCATCTACATTCAAGTAAGGCCAATGCTTCAAAAATGAGAAGGAGCCTTAGCATTGATGATTCTCGAGCTGAGAAAAGCAGAATACGTGTACCAATGAAAGGACGTATCCAATTGGTAATTTTTCATTTCGTCTAACTGTTATGTTGTCAAGTTGGGCATTTCAAGATAGGTCCTTTATTCTGTAAAAAAGAAATAGTTATTCAATTAATGATCTATGGAAGGAGTAATCTTGAACTGTTTTTCGATTACTCATCAGTGTCTTTTAATCCCTGTTTTTCCTTTAATCACTATATGAAAATGTTGCTTTTGATTGTTATCTATACGGATCATTGACGAAATTTGTTGCCATTATATGTTTGAGCTTTCCTATGCAATTGACTAGCTGTGTTTCTATACATTTAACTCATATTTCATATCTGGTGGTGCTTTAATTGGGAAGGCTGAGATTGGCAGATTGAATTGGTGTTACAGGTTCTTAGCAATCCTGAAAAGACACCTATTCACACTTTCCTTTGCAACTACGATCTCACTGACATGCCAACTGGTACAAAGGTATGCTGAGTTAGGATAAATATGATTTTCACGTATGGGTGAAAGGTTTTGGGCCATTATGAACAATGTCTAGCTCAAAGAACAGATGGGTGTTGCCTTCTCTACGATACTTAATTTGGCATAATTTTTTTCTTCTATTGTTTAATTTAGTTAACTTGCAATATTCATTAATTGACACGCTCCATCTCTCTCTCAAGACATTCCTACGCCAAAGGATGATCTTATCTTCGTCTAGACCAACAAATTTACTGGCCAATCAGAGCAGAAGAGATGTGAAGATGAAAGACAATGGCAAAGCATCTTCAATTTCAAAGGGTGACTGTTCATTGCCTCACAGAACAGAATCTGCAGATCCAAGTGATACTGACCCTGTACATAGAACAAGATATTCTAAACAGAGTAGGTTCAACAATAGTCAATGCATAAATGGTTGCTCGGGGGAGGGAAGTCCCCCAAGCTCACTTGATAATTGTGTAAATAAAATTGTACAGAGCCCTTCAAAGGTCAATTATAGTACTAATGGGGCAGGCGTTCTCCGTTATGCACTTCATCTTCGGTTCTTGTGCTCTTCCCCCAAAAAAAATTCTAGGTCCATTCAGAGATGCAAATCTGATCCTTTATCTGCACCAGAATCAAACAGGATGAACTTAGACTGGGATCGACGGTTTTATTTGTATAGCGATATGAGGGTGGTGTTCCCCCAACGTCATTCCGATGCTGATGAGGGCAAGGTAAGTACTATGTCTTTTATATGAGTTCCCTTGATTTGAAGTCTGGTTGTAGTAAATGCTTTATTGAAATTGGACACATATGTGTGTTTGTTCATTTCATTCTGTTGAGTAAAGTTCCATGGGCATCTGTTAAAAGTGTGTTTTACATGAGTTAGCAAAATTTGGAATCTAGTTAGCAAACAGATCCATCCTGTTTTGATGATTTACGCATGTGAGAAACTGTTTTAGAATTTGACCGAAACCGATTCATTTATCAGATGAAACGAAAAAGAACGGGAAAAAAACATATTCGTTCATGGAACAGAACTTAAAGAAAATATAAATTTTGTCAAAACAACACTTACTGCTATTGAGAAAGTGATTAGTTTGTCCGTTGATTGTGCACAGAGCAATGAATTTTCTTACTGTCTTGTAATAAGGCATTCTATGTTGCATTGCAGTTGAAGGTGGAATATGACTATCCATCCAACCCAAAGTACTTTGACATCTGAAAATGCTCTGAAAGGTTATCTTCTGAAAGTGTTTTATCACACAACACTTGTATATATCTGTGCAGTGATTTCTGATGGGGCAGAAGGCTCCTTGTACAAATTTTTTCATTCTTCAATAATTTCATTTAACATTTTAGTTTCATCCTCAGTTATGATCTGGACAAGTTATTCAGATAAACAGTGGTTCCACATGCACAGAATCAAAGCACTGGAGGCTGGCTGGAGACTGTTACTACGTAACAATCACCACTTTTACTTAAAATTTGGACAAATCTAGACAACTTGGATGTGTCTTACTGTCTTTGGACTTTTTAGTGCCTATGTAAGCTCTTGGCTTTCAAGATAAATAAAAAAAAGTCCTGGATGGAGAAGAAACAACAGCAAGTGAGGAAAAGGATAAGCAGATAATCATGTCAATTATACAAGGGATTATCAGTTGATTATTTGACGAGTTAATAACTCGTGTTTCGCTTAAATTACTTAACGAGTTAATAGCTATTTTAACAAATAAACCCATTTCCATATTGTATATTGGTTTATTGAAAATAACCTCTCTATTAAGTAGAAATGAAGTTGCGTACTATTAGATCTCTGTAAATTTCATGTCTCAACAGGATTTTAACTTAGTGTTAATTATGATGATGGTTATTACCAATAACATTAAGTCTTATTTCAAAGTACATGAAATAGATGAGAAAAAATCTTTATTTATAAACAATAAAAATAAATTTAAATATATGCACACCTCATCTATAATTTTAATTTGATTTAAATTGTTCAATTCTTAAAATTATACTATTTTAAAAGAATTTAAATTTAATATATAATTCAAATTTAATTCTCGAATTAAAATTAAACTATTCTATGAAAATATCGAGCTGAGAAGCGTGCCCATATGAGTGGTTGAAAGCGATGCTGATTTTGGATTCATTTTCAGGCAATTTCGCCGAAAGCCGTACCTGATCTTCTTGACATTGTCCATAACGCCCTCTTCTGAGCTTCGATTGATACATGATTTCTCAAAAGGGGACCAAGATCCAGCGATTTGTCTGTTTCTTGCTTTAGAACCTAAAATTCTATTTGGAAATTGCTTCCCCTATTCTCATTTTGTTTCCTTGTCTTCCCGGCTCGAATAAAATTACGAATTCGAGTCACAAAAATAATCTCTTTGTAAAATGCAAAAAAAATTGTTGCGTATAATTGATGTCTCTCTCCCAATGCATCTCCGACCATCGCAAGCGAAAAGTCTCATGCACTGAAATCTTATATTACTATCAATTTTTTAAAAATTCGATTAAACTAAGATTTTAGATTCCATAAAAGCAATGTGGATATACACACATATAGCTAACTAAATGAACACGACTCTTACTCAGTATAGATTAGAAAGGTATTGCTTTAGCGGATCATATTCTGAACTGGGGTCCGAAGCCGTCCATTTTAGGATGAGACATTGAATGGATCCATTGATATCTTTGGTTGTCAATGCAGGACAATGACCGAAGAACACCAACACTTAGCTTGTTTCTTATCACAAATATCATCAATTTGATACCGTTTTTGGCTTCTTTCTGGATGAAAGACGCGTTTTTTTGGTTGTTTCTCATTCAAGTAGACAAAGGAAGTGCACAACAGTTCATCTGCTACAAAACTTGCTTTGGACCACGAACTAAGCAAGCAAGTTATTATTTCTATGTTTGAGAACTTAATAAGGCTATAACATTTTTTTGTTTAATCTTGTTGAATGTTGTTTATCAGATTAGGAAAATGTTTCTGATGCAAGAATTATCAAATCTTTGTTTTTCTACCAAAATCAGTAGATCAGGACAAGAACAGGTTCGTTTAGGATCATATAATTTTCTGAAAAGGGTTGGTACATAAATGATAAACCTTTATCAGATGAAAGATTCCTCAGTATGTAGCTCATTGTCGTTTTCTTTCTACTGTTTTGGATTGAGTACAAGGACTTGCATGTACGTTTGTGTAGCTGTTACCAGCTTGAGCTATTCACATCCATACATAGTCAAGCCATGATTTGTACGGATCCTGGAACTTTGTCTGTACATCTCCTTCTGCACCAGAACTATTGTCCTGTTCCGGTTTTCCTAAATTAAACAGTCGACTACAAATTCTTACAGGTCTTATCCCCGTCATTGTCTCACTTTGTTTTCAGATGGAAAACAACGAAGCACTACAAATGCATATCACAACAAATTAATAGAACAGTAAAAGAAGAGTTAAGATGATTTCAAGAATAAAATTCTGAAATAAGTTCATAAGTTAATTTAAAATCTGACCAAATTTTATGTTATGTCCAAATTCGAATCCGGTCAACTCAGGACATGACGTGAGTATGCAATCACTAGCTCCAACGGATTGGAGGCTATATGGGAAGCCTACGTCACCGACTAGACCAAAACTAGGTTTACATTGCTTCCATGCATGAGAAGCCATGCAAAATATTGCATTTACACAAGAACTCTGAACGTTGGCAAGCAACCACTGCATGTTCATTGATTTCAAGGTCCAAATTGAACATCATTCAGAAGTGGCTTTTCTGGTACATAAGAGCAGTAGATGTAATGTTCAGTAATTTCCCTCAAAAGCTTTCAAGATTCTAAATACGTCACGTCAAGAATTGTAGTGAAAGTCCCGAGGAAGACAAACCATCACATACGTATATGTTGACGTAATTCATCCAAATCCAAATGCATATTCTGCGAACAAAGAACTGCAGGTAGAGTAAACAAAATGGTGACAAAAGAGATTAACCGACTCGTCACGATCAGAAGTTAAAGTCACGAAACTACAAACCCCACAACACCAACGTTTCTCTCTGAATCATTTATTGTTTTCGCAGCAGCTAGCCAACCTGAAGGCACTAGGAGAAATTGAAAGATCCATTAAAAATGAACGACACAAAATGTCATATTCTTGATCCTTGGTTCTTACAAACTAATGTAATTACGGATAATAAAAATGTGATTTGATAGTAAACTAATCACCTGATTCGTTCCTAATTAGATGCAGAAAGACAAAGATTGTGTTTTTGGACCTTTGTGGTTCAGCTAACTTTGAAATTTAAGTGAAGGATCTGAATGGTTCTTTTCGGCTAGAAACAGATAAATCCTGAAAGTAACATTAACGGTAACCTTTTTGCTTAGGATTCATGAATCAGGAGTTCACATAATCATTATCAAGGTATGTGCAGACCCCTCATCTAAGTGGACTTTCAGTTTAGAGTATGATTGTTTGTGGTTTTCGTATTCCTGTGAACTGCATTAATTGCTCACTAAGAGTCTGGTGAACTTTCACAAAATCATTATTGATGTATGTGCAGGCCCCTCATCTACTAAGTAGACTTTCCGTTTACAATATGATTGTTTAAGGTTTTCATATTCCTGTGAAATGTAGTACTCACTAAGATCTAGTGAATTGTGATTAAGGACCTAATCAGATTTTATCACTGTCAGCATCTTTAAAGTTAGGTGCTTCTTTCAGGTACTAATATTCTATTTTTATAAAAATTTGAAGTTTTAAAACTCCATTCGTATAAATCATTGGAATTCTAATTTGAGATATATCTCACGCATGAACCCTCTTGAATCCTACTATTTTGGACTCGCATTTTGAAGCAAAAATAGTTTATTACAATATTAAAACAATGACGAGGACGACAATACCGTTTCAATATGAATCTCTTTAAGATGTCAGGCAGAAATATGTAATCTTACTCTTAATTAACGGAGACATTATTTTTATAGACAAAAAAGAAATGATTGAAAGAAAACAATATACCTAAGCAAATAATTGCATAAATGAAAATCAAAATAAATATAAATATAAAAGTAAGTAAATAAATAAACATATAAAAAAACAAATGATTAAATAAAACAAACAAGCTATTTTTAAAAAGTACAAAATAAAGAAATAAATAAGATAACTAAAAAATAAAGTATTGCAAACAAAATTATTTAGGCTAAATAAAAAATACAAGATTTGGAGAAAAATATTCAAAAAAAACTTATGAAAAGAGATTAACCTACTTACATAGGCTCTTTACCCATATCTCAGTTCGTCAAAATTTTTTATTAAAGATCAGTCAAGTCCTGATAAGCTCTGACAAGATCATATCATTCATGATCTTTTTTTTTTTTTAATTCTTCTCGGGTCTTCATGCACTTGATCTCTTACAATCTTTAAGGTATTAAAATGTCTTCTCCTAATATCTTTAAACTACCTAAATCTTGTGTCTTGTAACTTACTATTAATATCAGTCACTTCGAACTTATCTCTTATGTACTACATTTCCAACCTTATCTCTTCTTTGAAATATCATCTTCATATCTGTCATTATTAACTTAATCATCATTTTGTTTTCCTGTAGCTTAACTGTTTCTATTAATTGTTTGTTTTGACCTGTCAAAGGAAAGCGATTGCTCGGTTAAAACATAAATTGATTACATCTTTGCTCTTTTCTTTTTCTGTGAAGAAAAGCTGATCATTGAAAGAATGGGTTGCTTCCCTACATGACTTGTCTAAACTGATAAGCCATTTTGGTCAGTAAATGCTCAAAAGATGTTAATATTTGAAAGAAACTTCATTCTTGTGGTTAAAATTTAATGTTCTTAAAAAAACACCAAACTCTATTAAATTTTGTAAATATATTATTTATCAAAAGAATTAATTATAAAAATTCAAACTTTATTAAATTTTATCATATTAGTTCAAAATTAAAAAATTAGCGTTAAAATCCTCGAACTCAACTTTTATCAAAAATAATCCGACATTAACGTAAATAATATGGTAGGTCACATCATATTAATATTTTTGCTAAGTATCTATCACGTAGTGTATTTGTATCACATATAAATTTTATTGTTTAATTTATTAAAAAATCAAATACCTTAAAATAATTATGAAATAATATATATGAAGCATTGTATAATTATTTTAGAATGTTATATTTTTAATTTATTAAATAATAAATTTAGTATGTACCAAAAATACTAATATAAAATATCTCACTACGTTAATGAAAAACTTATACTCAGGTTATTTTTGGAAAAAATTAACAATTAAAATACTTCAACGTTACTTTTTAAAGTTCAAGCTAATATTATAAAATTAAGTAAACTTTAACATTTTTCAGTAAAATACGATAATTTTAAAAAACATTATATGCTATTTTTCATTAATCAAATAATATCTTTTATTTGTTTAAAATATTTTTTTATTAAATGAGAATAATTTATATATACTTTGATAGAGATGGGCCAAAACTTCCCTTCTTGGCTAGGACTTAGGATAGGGGCTATATTGTGTATGGTGTCTATTTTTTACAACTTTCAGCCCTATCTGACTTAGGGTAGGGGCTATATTGTGTATGGTGCCTTAACTTGTACAATGGTAAGCCTTCCAGGTGGCTCTAAGATGGCCACAGCCCATTCTCCCTCTCTCTCTATTTATGTATATATACTTCAATTGGGTATTAATGATAATGATATATACATACCTAAATTATATATATATATATATATATATATATATCTATATATATGTATGTATGTATGTATATATATATATATGTATGTATATTATTTATGTAGCCTACGGGTTGTGACTTAGTTGACTGCGCAAGCTAAACATGTAAGAAGAGCTATCGGGTTCGATCTTTACTGAACACACCCGTAAAGGGGGGCAAAGAGTCTTAATTGTGACTAAGTTCCAACCCGGATTAGTTGGCCTAGTGGTTCGGATACTGGTTGTGCAAACGAAAAAAATTATTTATGTGTTATAAAATTATCAATACCTTCTCCATCTAAATTATTTCTTTACATCTTTCAATACGATAGAAAACTAAAATCAAGGATTTTGATTTTATGGTATTTATATATTCTTTATTGAATTATTTAGTTTATTACTTATTATATATTTTAATTATTAATTATTTTTAGTTTTAGTTTTTATTCTTTTTTTTTTCTTCATGTGAGTCATTTAGAAACAACATTTTTATTAGTTAAAGGTAAGGTTGCTTACTTCTATACTTCGCCAAATCCTGTGTATCAACGAAATTTTTATTGAATTATTGTTGTTGTTATAGTAACAAAAACCAGAACAAAATTATATGTTTTTTTTAATAAAATTACTTGAGTTATTGCAATTGTGTTTATATTATTTATAATTAGTCTATAGTTATATTACGGAATATCAGACTGGGTATGATGATCATGATAATTAGTCTATAGTTACCACAACAACTTATAATTAAATTCATAATAAATCAAATCACAATTATCTCATAATTAACAATTTAAAATTTTATCCTATTAAGGTGTTGTAACAAAACATTAAATCGTGAAATGGACATTTTAATACATTCTTATTAAAATATTTTGGTCCCTCCCATTAAAATTGATTATTCTTTGACACATTAATTTTTGAGGGACAGACTTCTGGGATAAGACAAGACAGTGAACAGCAACTTTGCATGGATTTTTGGTTATTTATGTATTTATTTATTCTGCTTCTTTTGTTCTTGTGATCTGCTATTTATATGGCCTTGAAGTCCTCTTTAGATTGTCACAGAACCACTTTTCTTTGACTGCAACTTCTGGCCGCCTCCAAGTCCAAGCACTATCATCGTCGTCTCACTCTCACTCTCACCTTTCTCTTCCATCACTTTTGCTGAAAACTTTTTCAATTTTTCCAATTCCAAAGCTCCTTAAAAATGTCAGGCTTTTCATACCAGCACCACCCTTTTGTTCTTGATTCAGTGATACTACAGAGCACTCCCATTAAGAACATGTCTGGTTTTATGGAGAATGGGAACATCAAGACCAACTGCTTCTCTCAATTTTACCCTTTTGAATCTCTTTATGAAACTCCTGTTGATGTTAGCTTCCAGGAAGTTAGTCATATTGATCAAAACTCTTACGTTGTTCCAAGTGATACCGAGACTTCTTCTGTGACTAAAAAACAGAGCACAGGGTCCTCAACTGTTGTGAACAGGCTTGAAAGTGGCGAGCAAGTTACTCAAGCGGTGATTCCCATGAGCAAGAAGAGAAAGCATACAAATGGGTCAACCTTAACCTCTGCTCAATCAAAGGTAGGCCTTCATAAGAATTCTGTTATGATCGTGACAATCTAGACCTCAGGCTCTGTTTCTTCATCGATGATTTTGGTCTCTCTGTTATTTTGATAGGATGCTTGGGAAGATAAAAGCAAGAGTCATAAGAAATGTAATGGCGAAGTAAATGAAGCTGAGAAGAAACCAAAAGCTGAAAAGAAGGATCAGAAGAAAGTTACTGAGGAGCCTCCAACAGGCTACATTCATGTAAGAGCAAGGAGGGGTCAAGCAACAGACAGCCATAGCCTCGCAGAGAGGGTACTTTTTCAGCACTAGAACCTTATTTTTTCACTTTCCTACCAAGTAATGTTCTTTTTAGCTTACCCTTCTGGTACTTCCCGTGACATCTAAGAATGTCACACATGCAAAATTACAACGTGACATGCCACCGTTTCAGGTAAGAAGAGAGAAAATCAGCGAGAGGATGAAGACATTGCAGCGTATTGTTCCTGGTTGCGACAAGGTTGGTGTTCAGTTCCTTACCTTAATCCTGTCTTTCTCAAAAACTAATCTATACCCTTTTCTACTTCACTTCATTCATGCATCTGACAGCTTCACCTGACATGGTTTTTCTAAAAACAGGTGACTGGAAAGGCTCAAATGTTGGATGAGATCATTAACTATGTCCAGTCCTTGCAAAATCAAGTGGAGGTGAAATACCAATTTCCATTAAGAGCCTGTAGATGCAACTAGATTAGTTTCTTTCTGTCTGAATCATGATCAGAATCAATTAACCCTTCATGTTCTTGTCATTTTCCAGTTCCTGTCCATGAAGCTTGCTTCTGTTAATCCCCTGTTCTATGACTTTGGAGTGGATCTTGACCACTTCATAGTCATGCCTGAGGTAAAAATAGTTCTTGTTTCAGTCTTCTGGTTCAAGATTAAACATATGTAGTATTCAAGACTAAATCTGATGTGATCTTGTTTCTGCTTAATATTATTCAGAAGTTGAATAACTTGCCATCACCTTTGCCAAGTGTGCAACAATGCAGTCCCACCCAATCTGCAGCTTTTGGGGATACAACCACCATTGCAGCTACTTCTGTTGCAACTACAAACTTTGCCACAGTAGATAGCTATACTTTTATTGATAGTTCAGCCTCACTTTTAGTTCAAGGTGAAGGATCAAGTGAGCTAGTTACCAAGGTAGGCAAGTATTATAATTTCTTGAAAAAAACCTGAAAAACTCTTTGTACCAACTATTTTCTAACAAATGAAAAATTCCA
This sequence comes from Erythroxylum areolatum, assembly GCA_024520975.1. Lineage (NCBI taxonomy): Eukaryota > Viridiplantae > Streptophyta > Magnoliopsida > Malpighiales > Erythroxylaceae > Erythroxylum > Erythroxylum areolatum. The sequence goes on from JANIJH010000007.1 coordinate 54,438,527, forward strand.
AAATGTTTCAGGATAGTGGTAGTCTACTATGGGATGTGGATGAGAAAAGAGAGAGACTTCAGAATCCATCTGGGTTCACCCATGACTTGTGTTCTTTTCACTGATAAAAGTAACAAGAGCTGCCCTACAATTACAAACTTCTGGTAAGCTCTCATGTCCTGTCTCATGTAATAATCCCAAATGAACAAACACTGTATATTGCACTTGACAAGAGAATTCTTTTTCTATCCAGCTTGCAAGGAGACGGAAAAAGCCAACCATGACCAGGGAAAATTAAATGAAGAAGTAAGGACATGGAAGATCTAAACTTGAGGCTCTGAAACCTCTTGGTGCAAGTCGAATAGTGTAGAACGAGTTTAAATTGGAATCTAGACATGAATAAAGGGCAGCAAAATCAGTGGATGGAGAACTTAGAAATGGTACAACCGACCAAATAAGACCAGATCTATTTGCAGATCCCTTGTTTGTTCCTGTCCATTATGGCCCCTCCATCCAAGTGTCTAATGCACAAATTCCAAAGACTCCTGTGTGGTTATGAAGCCTGGACACAGCTTTTTTCATGCAGAGAAAGTATAAGTATAGTATATTATTCAAGTCACCATGCATTATGCAGTTTGCACTTTTTCCCATGTATCATTTTTAATAACCATTGTAGAAAATTGAGTTCCTATGGTTTCAGTTAATTCTGTTGTTACAGTTATTCTTACTGTTTAATTTTCTGCCCCTCACCTTTCATTTATTATTATCATTGGATAGAAAGAAAATGGAAAGAGAGATAAGAGGGATTATAGCTAGGTTGATGCTACAACTGTAATTGATATGATATGACTAGTTATGCAGTCGTCCTATTCTTTTCTTGGAATCTTCAAGTGTTTTGGCATTTTCTGAGTTGATGTTTTTGAGGCTAACTTCCCTTACCCACCGCCTGCTGCAAATTGCAAACAGGACAGAAAGCATCTACAAATTGCTTTCTTGTATGATATTTCCTTTACAAGTTTCAAGTTGCAGCAAAGAGGGATAATGAAAGTTACTGCTCTTTCAGGAAAAAAAGACTTTCCAGAGAGATTACAAAATATAAAAGTTTTGGTATTTCTAGTTGAAAACTATCACACCCTCATTAACCCTATTGTCTTAGTCTTGCCATGTCAATGATGAATCCCATAAACACTACTGCAATCATATTAATCTGAACTTTTTCAGGTACAACCATAAAATGATGTTAATGTGAAACCTGACAATTTTGTAGTTGAATCTGCATTAAGTAATTTATTTAAAACCCATGATTTGTAAGGTATCACTTGCATCAAACAATTTACTCAGGTACAGAAAAAACATTAAATTGAGTTGCAAAAATTCCAGAAAAATTGAACTAAAGATATTTTGTTGCTTTGGCAATCAGGATAAGTCCTCTATCTTGAAGGAAATAGTTAGAAGAACAGATTCATTTGGAATGACAAGTGACAGGAACTGCACGCCGCTTGTCCAATCACCTGCCAAAAGTATGATTAGAACCTTAAAAACAGTTTATCTAACTAAACACATCAGTATCCTATGTAAACTACCAAGTAATCCCCTTAATGCCAAGATTTAAAATCATTGCCCCATCATTTTTTAATGATTAAGCAGTCCCTATCAAAAGGTTTAACCCAATCTCTCATCTTTATTTCTGGTTTTAAGTTGCTAGTAGCTACAGCTGTAGGACATAGACAATCCATGTGGTTGTTGTGTTCTTCTTGTTCTCAGTCCTGACCCACATGTTTAGTTTCTAGCTTATATAATTGAGTCAAAATTGCAGAAATGATTCAAGAAATTTTAAAAAAATTCAATCTTTTTACTTTACCCTGTCTTGTCCCATCTCTTCCACAACTTAAAATAAAGGTACTGTCAGCTAAAATTACTGCTTCCTTCTCTTCATCTCTTTCCTTTTTCATGTCTTTTATCATCTTTTAACAACTTTTGTCTTAGTTTGGTAAACAACTTTATCATCTCTTTTTCGGCTAATTGAATCATTTTTTAAAATTTGATTATATTCAAAAATTATTTTGTTGTATAGTTATGAGTTGATTAAGTTGACTGATTCAACCCAATTTACTGTTTTATGAAAAGCTCCTACAATGACCATAACACCCGTAGTAGTGACGGGGTCATGATTACTAGGGGGACCAGCCACACTGCACCTGTGTTGGTTTTTTTAATTTTAATTTTAATTTTACTTATTACTATAATAAAAAATTAAATTAAAATTTAATTTTAATTATGCTATTATTAATTTTATAAAATTAAAATACAAATGAAAAAATGAAAAACAAAATAATTTTTAATTTAATTTAATTTTTAAAATAAAAAATTTAAGATAAAAATTTAAATTTTAAAAATTGATTAATTTATTAAAATTATTTAATTAATTTATAAATTATAGAATGCAGTCATTTATTTCAGAAGACTCAAACACCTTGCATATTCATCATCCAACAATTAATAGTAATAATTAATATGTAAAATTTTTCCACGCCTTAATTAATTTAAACATTTTAACTTTTGTCATTTATTTTAATAATTCAAAAAATTATAACTCATAAACATTTGATTAGATTAAAAATTTTATTTAACTCTAATCTATTAATTCATTAAATAATTTATTATTCTTTAATAAGAATATTCAACAAAATACTAAGATATATAATATTCATACCCTTATAATTTTTTTAAAATCATTTTACACATAAACAACTAATATTAAACAGCTAATTTTATTAAACATCTCTAACAAATAGCTAATACAATTTATTGGTCAAATCAACTAATATAACCGGCTACCAGCTAATGTAATCAACTATTTACCAAAGAGGTCAATTTGACTCGTTACACATATACAGTTATCATAAGAAGCTCAAAGGGGAAGCTTATCTATATATATAATATATATGCATACAGTGAAAAGTCAAAATCAGTGGAACATGCGACCCTCCAAGGTGAGTTGAGTTCAAAACTGAGGATCAATCTGAATCTCCCAAGTGGATGGAAACAGGTTGCCAGAAGCAACTAAATTAATGGTTGGAGTTGCCAACTGGATGATGTATGGAATTGGAAGTCTCTTGACAGATTGATTAAGCAAATGTTTTGTAGCTCACCAACTGATCATTCATCATCTGGGATCCGTTATGCTTGTTGTTCTTCATGTATTTCCAAGTTATGTTTGGGTCCCCATGTTGATAGATCATGAAACATTTGGCATTATCATCATTAATTAACTTTTGCCACTTTCTTTAAAAGTCTTGCTCATGCTTTCCAAGTATGGAACAACATTGTCTACTATTTTAATTTTCTTGTCTCTTAAGAACTTATAAAGAGACAGAATGAGCAGTTTATTTCTACTTCTGTTTTTCTGTTACAATTTTTAATTTCTATTTTCAGTTTTTTGTTTATATTTTTCTTTTAAATAAAAACAAAACCTGTTTGATTATTAATGTTAATGTAGTTATATTTTTATCATTGATAATAATTATATTTTAGATAAAATTTAAAAATAAATTATTTTTAATTAAATAAATTTATTTAATTTCTTATATAATATTTATTAACAAATTATTAATAAAATTATGTTATTTTAATAAAATAAATAATTTAAAAATTAAAATTTTATTTATAAGTAAATATTTATTTGAAAAATTTTAATTATTAAATCAAATTTTATTTGAATATTTATATATTTTAAATTTAATTATATAAGCTATTAAATTAAATTAAATTAAATTATTCATAATTTTATTGATAATAAAATTTAAATTTATTAAATATATAAATATAATTTTGAATTAAATTATTCATAATTTTTATTTAAAATAATTAATTAATTAATATATTTAAATGATAGTAAATCAGATTATGAAAACAAAAAACAAAAACGGGAAACAAAAACCATTTTTATGGTTTTGAAAACCAGAAGAAACCAAAACTAAAAATAAAAACTAAAAACTTAAATAAACAAGATTTTTTGCTGAATTTGAATACAAAAACAGAAAATTAAAAATAAAAATGAAAACAAACACCCTAACAAAACACATTTTTATTGTAACAACATTAACTAAATAACTATGGTTAGACTTTAATATTTCAAAAACTCTTATTATACTCATACATTAGCATATAATTTAATATATTTAACTCTTAAATTTCAGTAAATACAACTCTTAATTTTAACATATTTCTGGCTCATTCCTGATATAAAACCTTGAATCTTTCCCTGCAATGGCTACAGAAAGGCATAGACTCCATAAATTTTCATAAACCTTAACGTTCAAAGTGTTTCAGAAATGAGAGCATATCTCGCTGGATTCTGTTCTTCTTCATCTTCATCATCACAAGTAGACATGCATGACCCTTCAACATCTGGAATGAGACATTACTAGGACTAAACAGCATGAGACGTGAGTGTCTTCACGGCCATGTCTAGCCCTTTTCAGGATTGTGTGTAACGGACCACCTATGCTTGCATATACATATTTAGAAAGACCCTAAAGTCCAAGATCTTTACTTGCTTTGTCAAAATCTCATTCCATGATAGTTCATCAGCCACAATTGCTTAATTGCATTGCTCTACCTTAATTATATGGGACCTCAGTTGTGTATCCAAATGGTTTTCTCCGACATTTATTTATGGTCACGTTTTTTCTTGGGTAATACATACAATATACCCTACACCTCTAAGAATGTAAGAAGATATTAAAAATATCTGGATTAAAAGATTCGATTATTGTTCTTAAAACTTATAAAATTCATTAAAAAGGAAGAAGATAATTTCTAATCTTCCCTTACATTTTCTATTAATTACAGTCAAATTATGAATGATGTAAATTTAATCCTTAATAAATCATTTTATAGGGTTATGAGATAATAAAAGATCTAGATTAATTAGTTAAAATTTTAAATCTTATCGTCAAATTATTATAATATTCATACACAATAACCCTACCTCTTAACTAAAAAGAAAAGGTCAAAGTAAAATTATAAATATAACTATAAACTAATGATTAAAAAACATAACCGATTCGTTCGACGTAATCATAAAAACTTTGAAAAGTCTAACTTTTCAGTTCAATTTTTATCTTTTCGCTTGACAAATCTGGTTCCAAGCCTTATCAGATTTCCTACAAACTAAAAAATGCCATACTTGCTTTGAAGAAGCTAAACAGGGACAAGTATGGGGACATTCTTGGAAGGGTTCAACATGCTAGATCTGTTATATGCTCTCTGCTCAAGAAGTTGCTAACAACAATCCTGATAATGTTTCTCTTCAACTTGCAGAGAGGTTTGTTAGGCATCAGTTCCTTCAGCTTAGCCGGGATGCAAAATCTTTTTATCATCAAAAGAGTAAAATGAAAGGGATTCACCTTGGTGATCACAACACTACTTTTTCCATACACTCATGAAGCATAGGAGGCAGCTTAATTGTATTTATAGCATTAAAACTTCTTTTGGTATTGAACTCTATGAAACTGATGAGATTGTTCCTAAACTCTTAAATTTTTATAAAAGTATGTTGGGTGTTGCTAAGATTTGTCGAAAGTCAGCTGATGCTTTTATATTCAAAGTTGGGCATGTGCATTCTCCTGAACAACAATTGAAATTGATTGCCCTATTTCTCCTTCCAAAATGAAGCAAGCTATTTTCTCTATTGGTAGAAGTAAAATCTCAGGTCTTGATGGTTTCACTAGTGGCTTCTTCATTGATGCTTGGTAGATTGTTGGCCACGATATTATTGGGGCTACTCAAGAGTTTTTTTTAACTCTGGTAATATATATGTCTAAGTATTTTAGTAATACTTGTCATACTTTAATTCCTAAAGTAGACAGTCCTAGTTTTACTTCAAAATTTTGTCCCATTGCATGTTGTACTACTTTTTATAAATGCATCTCTAAGGTCTTTTGTGACAGATTGAGATTTGTCTTGCCTGAACTTGATTCTCAAAACCAGGGTGCTTTTGTGGAGAGAATAGAAGTATTGTACATAATATCCTGGTTTATTAGGATTTAATCAGACTTTATAACCGAAAGTAAGCTTCTTCTCGATGCCTTATGAAGATTGATTTGAGGAAGACTTATGACACAGTGCATTGGGACTTCATTGAGGAGATGCTTGCGAGGTATTGTTTTCCTGAAAAGTTTATCAGATGGATCACGTCATGTGTTAAATCCACCAATTATAAAATTTCTGTGAATGGGGTTTCGCAGGGATATTTTGAGGGGAAAAGGATATTAGACAGGGTGATCCTGTCTCCCCTCTTCTTTTTGTCTTGGTAATGAAATTTTTGTCTCGAATCTTGAAGAATGTCAGCCAATTGGAAGATTTCAGGTTTCACCCTATGTGTAAAAGCCTTTCTCTCACCCACATTTCGATGATCTGATGCTTTTCTGCAAGGCTAATACTACTTTAGTCTTTAGAATCAAGCAGGGCTTTGATTATTTTTCTAATGTTACTGAATTGCATGTCAATATGACTAAATCAAAAGTTTATGTGGCTAGTATTTCTGCTGAAAACAAACAAAAGCTCCTTATGCTTACTGGTTTCCATAAGGGTTCTTTTCCTCTTAAATATCTAGGTGTGCCCCTATCTCCTACAAAATGGAGTAAAGTTGATTGTTGCATATTAGCTGAGAAGATTACAAAGAAGATTCCAAGCTGAGCTTCTAGGAATCTCTCTCATGCTGGAAGGGCACAATTGATTAATTCAGTACTAATATCCCTTCACACTTATTAGGCTAGTACCTTCATTCTCCCCTCAAGTGTGATTAAGAAAGTTGAAGTGAAATGTCGACATTTTCTTTAGGGAGCCTCTAACATAAAAAGAAAACCTGGTTTGGTTGCTTGGGATGACATTTGCATACCTAAAACTCTAGGTGAACTTAACTTTAAGAATTGTAAGACTATGAATGTGACTTTGATTAGTAAACATATCTGGTCTGTGTCTACAAAACAGGATGTTCTTTGAGTGAAGTGGGTGAATGGAATTTATCTTAAAGGAACTAATTTTTGGTCTTATAAACCTAAGATGGACTGTAGTTGGTATTGGAATAAGCTTAATTAGGTCAAAGAGAAATTCTAATGTGCTTACAACTGCGGTGGAACATAGACATGTAGTAGTCCTATTTACACTACAACTCATGGTTATGATCTCCGAGATATGCAAACATTATCTGGGGTAGATTAAATGTGTCTAAACATTGTTTTATTGTCTGGCTTACAACTAGTAATAAACTGCTAACCAAAGACAGAATGCAACTTTTTGGTTTCCTACAATGCACTATGAAATGTCATTTGTGTGATTCTGATAATGAAACCATAGCTCATATGTTCTTCCTTTGTCCTAGATCGCAAGCTATCTTGTTGGCTATTAAGAGATGGATTGTATGGCATTCCAATCGATCAACACGTCGAAGCTGCTTTCATTAGATTGATAGATATAAAAAATCACGAGCTATCAAGTATATTCTGGCTACTAGCTTATGTGTTGTGATTTATTTCATCTGGCAGGAACAAAACTATGCTCATTTCAAGAAAATATTAAGATGTACTATCAACATTATTGAAGATATTAAATTGTGTGTCAGATACAAAATGTTAGACTATCATGGTCTAAAAAGTAAGTCCGCTAATGTTTTCTTTCAACTTGTATGTAGCTATATTCATTGGAGTGAAGGGAACGAGGAACCCTACCTAGTAGGTGGCTTCATTCTTTCACTATCTTTAGTGTGTATACTTTTGTTAGTTTTGGTAATAAAATTATCGTTGTTACAAAAAAATCAATTAATTTTTATTTAACAAATTTTTTCTTCAATTAAACTTCAAAATTTTCAGTTAATAATAACATTATCTTTCAATCATATTTTAAATTCGTTAATTTTATTTAATCTTTAGTCAGTTTTATGACATTTTAATACTGGTTGAACTTTTAAACCTTAAACTCACTACAAGAAAAATAAAGTTTAGCGACGGAAATTACTGACAGAATTTGTACACATTCCGTCGATAAGCTTTTTTTCAGTCGATAAATTTGCTAAAAACTGTTTTTTAAAATTTAATTGCATCTAAGCATATCGTATTATACTATAATCTAAACATATCAAATTATACTATAATCTAAGCATAATGCATTACAAAAATATCAATGTAAGTTATATTATATTTCAAGTAAAATAATTGAAATTATGAAATTCATACTAAAAAAAAACTGAAAATAAAGAACTGAAATCATTTTTTCAAAGAATAAACATTTTATCAAACACCTTATATGCATTAAAAATTTATCTAAATATCATAATTAAAATCACGTGTTATCCCTTTTATCACTAACATTTATACCTGGTTGGGTCGGTCATGCTAGGCCCAGGTCTAACCCTAGGATAGCGTGTGGGCCGATCGACCCATTCCCAAGGTGTTGAATTAAGCACGATAGGTATTTACTATATAAGATCATTATCTCCTCATGATGCAGGTACGATTCTAATAACCCTGATACTCTTTGTTCATAGACACAAAACCTACGACAA
>JANIJH010000007.1:54447171-54458546 GCA_024520975.1 Erythroxylum areolatum
AGAAAGCAAAGTTTTTTAAAAAAGGGATTGTATTAAAATTTCGAATACACACTTCAACCCCCCTTCTTGTGCACTTTGTATATCGTATACTAACGTGTGATTCACTTCAACTTTCAAGATTATGATCAATCTACTATCTCACCTGTGGCTATCATTAAATGCCATAACCTTGAATCTGTAATTCTAACGACACACTAATACACTCTACACTTTTTAATGTTCCATATGTTAGTTCATCAACTAATAACTCTTACACCCAAGAAATAGTCCATGGTATAGTGAATCAAAATAGATTAATAAATGTGCAAAGGTAAATGCCCTATAAGCCCTTCCAACTAATATGCCAATCTTTAATTGGAATATGAGAGGAATAAATTGTCCTTCAAAACTTTTGGCTCTAAGGGATTTTGTATTTCATGAAAAACCACGAATTATAGCTCTATTTGAAACTAAAATAAGATTAGACAACATGAATAAGCTATATATACTAGGTCCTTAATAGAATATGCTTTCAAACCATAGTCATCATGCTTTTGGAAGAATCATCCTTTTCTACAAAAAGGATGAGATAAAGGCAAATTGAGTGGTCTTTAATGAGCAAGCTATGCATGTGCACTTACTTTTTTTAGGAAAATATTGCTATTACTTTATCATTCATTTATGCCAGCAATTGTGGCTTTCAAAGAAGATGTTTATGGAACAATCTTTGCACAATTGAAGGTAGCATTACAAACCATGGATAATATGTAGTGACTTCAACTCCATTTTCTACACTGCTAAAGCTTAGTATCATTGCAACTTAAAAAATTATACAACAGATTTCAATGAACGTGTTTAGGAGCTTGGAGTGACTGGTTTAAAATTCATTAGACACTCCTTCATTTAGTCTAATAAGCAAACCTCTTCTTGAAATATCCAAAAGAAACTTGATTGTGCACTTGTTAATGATATATGGATGAATTCATTCCCCAATTGTTTTGCAAACTTTAAAGATCCCTTATTCTTGGACCATTCCTCGATCATTATTAACAATTTGTTCCAAAAATATATCACACACTATCCCTTTCATTTCAACAACTACCTAGTTCATGATCCTAGTTTTTTTATAGCTTGTAATAGGAGAGAATACCAACATTATATAGATAGTAAGCAATATTGCTATATGAAAAAAATTGATGCTCATTAAACATGAGCTTAAGCTATTAAAAGATGTGAAAGGCTCCACCATAACATCTATTCAACCAACCAAATTAGCTCCTACAGATATTCAATCACAAATAGCTTTAAAGCCTATTGAGTAGCTGTTGCTGAATATTAAGAAGATCGCCTTTTTAAATTACATACAAGCTATCAACAGTTATAACTTTTTGCTTCAACAACGATCTATAGTAAATTAGCTCATAGATGGGGATCATTGCTCTAACTTCTTTTTCAATTCAATTTTAGCAAGGAAGAACCATAACAAAATCCACTCCATCACTTCCATAAGAAGCTCACCACTCTGAAATCTCCATGATATACAACAAGAAGCAATTAGGTACTTTAGCTCTCTCCTTAGTATATCTAGTACTTTAAATGTTTCACTTACTACTCTAAACTCACTTTCTATGAAGCAAGTATCTCCTCATGATCTAGAATTTTTAACCAAATATATTGATGACAATGAGATTTAGAAAGCTATATTTGATATGGATGGCAAGAAGGCCCTAGGTCTTGATGGTTTCAATGGTTACTTTTTCCAAAAATCATGGAACATTATTGGAACTTTTGTGAAACATGTAGTCCATGAATTCTTTACTAATGGAGTACTCCTTAAAGAAATAAATTGGGCTTTCTTTTTCTTGGTCCCAAAAAATTCCAACCCTTCCACTTTTGGAAACTTTAGACCCATAACATGCATCAACTGTCTTTATAAAGTCATCTCCAAAATCCTTGCTAACCAATCAAAAAAAGCTATTAATTCTTTGATTAGTGAAAATTAGGGTGCTTAGACTACAAGAAAAATAGAGTTTAGCGACGGAAATTACCGATGAAATGTGTACAAATTCTATCGGTAAGCTTATTTAGCGACGAAATTTACTAACGAAATATGGCATCGGAGATACGACTATAGTTAAATTTACCGACAAAAATTTAATTGTCGATAAATTTACCAACGAAAATTACTCCGTCGGTAAATCCAATATGTTTTACCTACGAACTTTTTTTCCGTCGATAAATTTGCTAAAAACTGTTTTTTTTAAATTTACCTGCATATAAACATATCATATTATACTATAATCTAAACATATCATATTATACTATAATCTAAACATAATGCATTACAAAAATATCTATGTAAGTTATATCATATTTCAAGTAAAAGAATTGAAATTATGAAATTCATACTAAAAAAGAATTGAAAATAAAGAACTGAAATCATTTTTTCAAAGAATAGACATTTCATCAAACACCTTACATGTATTAGAAATTTATCCCAACATCACAACTAAAATCACGTGTTGTCTCTTCTATCACCAACATTTATACCTTAAATTAGTTTTCCAATCACAAAATATACAAATAAACAAAAGTAATGAAATACCCAAATTAACTTTCATCCAATATATGAAAAAACACATGACAGTAGTTGCAAAAATACCTCCACTGAAGGACACCATGACAATGGCCGAAGAAGATAACGCCGTCGAGCTAGAAAAGGAGTTCACAACAGAGAAACCAGAGAGAAGAAACCGAAGATGAGTCGCGAGAAGAAGGAAGAAGAAGATGCAAGTGGGGAGTGGGAGATGTCGGGTTAGTTTAAATTTAGACGGAATTTACTGACGGAAATTTCCATAGATAAACTCAAATTTTGTTTATTCCACCAATAATTCTCGCTTTTTTACCGACAAAAAATCCATTTCTGTTCGTAAAATTGACGAAACATGAAATTTACTGACAGAAATTTCCGTAGGTAAACCCAAATTTTTTTTATTCCGCCAATAATGTCCGTCTTTTTACTGACGGATATTAATATCGTCTCTAAAATTTTCAGTCAACTTTATCAACGGAAATAAATTTTCTGTCTGTAATTTGCAACGATATATTTTGCGCTAGTAATTTTTCGTCGCTAAAATCTATCAAAAAAATTTCCGGGATGATTTCCCTTCATATTTAGCGACGGATATTAATATCGTCGCTAAAAAAAAAAATTTCCATCAATTTTACCAACTGAAATGGATTTTCTGTTGGTAATTTGCAACGGTATATTTTCCGTCGCTAATTCTCGCTTTTCTTGTAGTGACTTCTTGTCTTACCGGTTTAACTTTTGTCCTATTCTTAAATTAGTGTTATAAACTAACATGTATCTATTTAATCTAATTACAAATAAATGAATAAATAATAGTAGTACACATAAGAAAATTCTAGAATGTTATGCAAATCATCTACCTTTTTCTTATTAATCTTTGATATTTATACATGAATAAAAACAAACTTTAAAAGATAAATTTGAAAAATATAAATCTAATGTCTGATATTTTTTAAAATATAAAAAGCTCCTTTGCTTGCAAACAAGCTTATGAAAAATTAAACTAAAAGACATTATATTGTATTATTAACCCTAAAATTAAACAACTCTAATAACACCTAAAGACACACTAATAACAATAAAAAGGGTCATAAAACAATTTTAATATTCTTCAAGAAACTTGTTGTCATCATTTATATCTTCCTTTTGGATAAACATCAATAGCCCCCCCATTCTCTACAATCCTCTGGTCTCCAGGATACTATCACAAGGGTCGTAATCTACTCCGAGAAGGCAAACAGCTTGCCGGAAACATCAGAAAGTCGGCCCAGAACACATCTGAGTGATGTTTCCGGGTGTTTCAACGACCAAAATGTAATTGCGCTACACAACAAACAAAAAGGTGATCATCATAACCCAATGATCATCCAGTCAACTTGCATGCCTCTACGATTTCTTAAATTTCTAGTTCTTCATGTAGCTAGCAATGTAACTACGGGATAAGGACGTGATTGATTACCATGTTCATCTCCGTCCTTTCCCATTTGGGGAGGGACCAGTGTAGTGAAGATGGTTGGGACGATGCAGCCTATGGTTGTGGCCAATAGGGCCGGTCGGACCCACCAGGCACCACCATGGTCGCCAGGAAAGGGAGGAGCAACCATGCATGGCAAAACCCTCTTGGCAATTGAATTGGGATGTCTCTTTTGTCTAGTAAAGAACAAGAGAGACGGATAAAGTCTATACGTAAATGGAACGTGAAATTGATTTGTTTTGGTGATGTCTTCATCTTCTTTGTTTGCTAAGGCATGTGTTGTCCCTAATATCGATTATGGAATTGAAGGAAATAGTTCCCCACATGTTTTCTGTCTGTACTTGCACGATATTACAGTAAATTATGATAACAATTTGAATCATTATTACAATATTGCGACTATAAATATAATTATGGCCTGTAATTTAAATTTTTGGATTATAATATAAATTTTTACAAAATTGCAAGTATTGGCTATTATTTTGTAAATTTAGAGTATTAGAATTTATTATTAAAATTGTAAATTACAATATCAGCTTATTACAACAAATTACGATAATAATTTGAACCATAACTGTAATATTGTGATTATAAATATGATTATGGTCTATGATTTAAAATTTTGAATTATAATATAATTTTTTTGCAAATTTGCAATTATTTGTTGGTCTAAAGTACTACAATTCATGATCATTGATTAATCATAGAGACCAAAGTCAACATACTAAAATTTAGTTTTAATTTACAAAAATTGAATGTAAAAGATATTTTTTATTTGATTATCGTATCTTATTATCTCAAAAATAAGGAAAAATATGAATATTGAAATAATTAAATAATTAAAATTTAGTTATGGTTGGAATCTTATTCGTGTCAAAATATAAAATTGTTTAAAGTTAAATAATTGCTTAAGGCATCTTTTAACACTTAATTTTATTCATAAATTATAAGAATTATATGTATATATATCTAATGAACGAAATAACCCAAGAATGGTTGGTTGCAAGCTTTGTTTTATCCACGATTTTGAGGTCAACATGTTAACAAACAACATTATTCATTTTTCTGAAATCTTACAATGGCATTAAAAGAGTGAAGGTTGTTTTTAAGAGTCGAGAAAGTTAAGGTAGCAGGTGAAGAGGGGAGTACAAGAGGAAGGCAACCTTTCTTCAGATTCAAACTGTTGTCAGTGTTTCCCTGTTGGGTCCTATGGGTATTAATGCACATGTGGTATTTGTCCTTTCTTGCCAACTTGTCCCCAGCACAAAAATGCCTCTTCCTAAGTAGCTTTAGCTTACTCACATCTCCATCTCTCTGCCAACTTTGTTCTCATTATGCGAAACGATCCACGACAAGTTCATCATTTCTTGTTCTTTTCTCTTTTATTCAGGAGGTAGTACTTAGTAGGGTCTGTATTAAATGAGCTAACAGTACCCTTGTACAAGTAACAATTCAATGAATTTAGTATCAGATCGAAGAGCAGCTAAAATTACCTTCAAATTATTGTTAGATGTGTTGACATGAACTCAATGCAGTATGAATAATATCAAAACAACATGAACTCAATGCATTATGAATAATATCAAACAAACTTTCTTAGTAACATAATGTTAGGTAGAAAAAATGAAACTTGTCGGAGAATGTTAAAAGGGATGGTGAGTTGATAATAGTTGAAGTTTGTATTAGGTACGTGCAATGAGCCAATGAGCCAATGACTATGACCATACACTAACATTCTTCAGTTTGTTTACATTCATGTCGAAGGACTTGTGATTCTTATCTAAAGGACGAATGAAGAGGTTGTTAGAAATTTACAAGTAAAATAATAGATATAAAGATAAAGATAAAGTGGCTTATATATAAAAATATGATTCGTAGCCTATTATCTTAAAATTTTGTGTTTAGATATAATATTTGCTTATATAAATGATTACTTCGATTCGGTCTAATTTCTCTTCCAACCTTTCGGAGCTAAGTAGCAACTCCTCACTTGCCAATTGACTTATAATTGTTCAAATTCTAACAACAATAACAACAACAACAAAAATAATATTATATCTATCGACCATTCATTTTATTATAAGTAATTAGAAACCGATTCTTTTATATTTTTGAATCATATAATACAAAACAATATTGTTAACTCGAACTTGTGTTGAGGTTATCGATTAAGACATAAAGATAGAAATGTGGGCTGTTTCCTCTACTTTTCTTTTTCTTCTTCTTCTTCGTCATCGTCATTTTCTTCTTCTCCCATGTGACAGATGGTACAATAAAAAATGACCTGCAGACCAATCAAACTTTTTCTTACCACGGTTAATGTTGTTTGAAGTTACCAAATTTATTGGGAAAAGGACCCCAAGTATGTGAAGAAGTGACAGCCCCTCCAAGACTGCCCATTCGTTCCTTCAAGTTCGGGTTGTTTTGCTCGAGAAGGAAGCATGCATGCATTGGATGAGGACTAAATGCCAATCTCCTCTGTACTACCATTCATTTTCTGACTTTTAATTCATCACCTGCTCCTGTGTACGACCAACGATGGCTCAAATTCCACCTCTCACAACACGTGAATCATAACCAAACAACGAATGTGACAAATGGTTACTTTCCATGTTTTTTTTCTTCTCTTTTTTCCGATATGAATTTTCAAAGGCTTTCATTTTGGTCAAAAGGGTATGAGAAATCAGCTAATGATATGATACGATACTATTAAATGAATAAGATATGAAATCAATTTTTTGGTTTACCAATGAACAATAGGTAAATTCTTAAAATTGGTATAAATTGAGTAATTGTATAATAATGTAAGAGGTGAAAAGGATTAAATTGAGGAAATAATTTTTTAATTTTTCTTAAAAATTGGTACAAATTTATAAATACAAAGAATAAGAAATAATTAAAATCACATTTATTTAAAAAATTAACATTAGTGGAATATAATAAATTATTTCATAAATTTAATAATTTTTTACTAATTATTTGTTTAGTTCCTTCTACAGAAGAATTACAAACAATTATATACTATAAAACCCTAATTGCATTAACTTACCTAGTTCTCTTCTATTATAAATTATTATATTATAAATATTTGTTATATAAAACATTTTAAATTTAAAAAAATTATACACTTAATATTTCCCATTGTATAAATGATTTTAAAACGGACTCTCCACCCGATGGATATAAGATAGAGAGAATTATCAAAATTTTAGGGTTCGTGACCAAACTTGTTTCAAAATTTTGGATTGAATCGATATACTTTATTTTGTATCTTTCTTTTTATCACTCCTACAAATGACTATTCATGCATGTTTGTCATTTAGCTCTTTTTTTTAAAGTTACAACTAAAAGAAAACTAAACTATCCCATAAAAGAAATACTACAAATATCAACCTCTATAATTAAAGAGAAGGTTTCAGGAATAACGTCCCAAGCCTAAAAATGTGAAAAAATACTATAACTCAATTTAGCCGTACAATCTGCTGCAAATGCCATAAGGTTGGAGGCCCAATTTGAGAAAAAAGGGCTTATTATAAACCCAAACATAAGAAAACTGGGTTGGCTCATTCAAAATGGAACGGCGTCGTTTAGAAGTTCATGAAAAGTTCCAAAATGGCAGTAGGTAGAATCAAAACTGTAAGAACTAATACAAGTGAATAGGAAAAAATGTATATCTAATTAATGAAATAGTTAAAGTCTACTTATTATGAAACTAATTAAAAAAAAAAGAGATTCTTGAAATTGTTTTATTTTGAACATATATTGTGAAAAGAGGAAATTTTAAATTATAAATTTGATAATAATGATGATATTAAAAACTAAATGAGAGAAATTGTAAAATGTTATCTAAAAAAAGTGAATATCATAATCATATATTATAAATAAAATAGAGAGGAAGATTTTTATACATTTAAGAAAAATTCGCTTTGAATTAAAATTATTATTTGATAGGTCTTGAAATTAGGGTTTTAAATTGTTAAAGACATATAATAATAGGCTTAAGAAGATTAATGATTAAAAAACTCAACCGGTTCAACTAGGTTGATCATAAAAATCTTGAGCTATTCAATTTTTTAATTTCGATTTTAACTTTTGGGTTCGATTTGTTTTGATAACTTTTATTTTTAAAAATTAATCAGTTTATTAATTAATTAATAATTTTTTGTAAATTAATATTTTTTATAAATCAAAATAAATCAATTATTTTTTATTTAATAATCTTTTTTTCATCTAAACTTCAAATTTTCGATCAATAAGGATAGCTACTTTCAATCATATTTTAAATTATTTTAATTTTATTAAATCTTTAGCTAATTTTATGACAATCTAATATTGATTGAACCTTTTAAATTTTAAATATCTTATCTTATTTATTTAATTTTCGATCCGAGTTTTTGAAACAATGAAAAAGACTACACCTACTTGTTGGAGAATGTTAAAAGTTTTCGTGAGTTGGTAATAAGCTAAAGTGTGGGTTTGGTACATGCAATGACTAAGACCCTACCCTAACATCTTCTTCTTCTTCTTCTTTTTTTTACTCCTCCTCCTCCATGTGACAGATGGTACAGCGAAGAATCAAACTTCCTCTTACCACATTTAATGTTACCTAATTTAGTGGAAAAAGGGTCCAAAGTATGTGAAGAAGAGACTCGTTCCGTCAAGTCCGGTCCTTTCGCTACAGGACGAAGCAGTTGCATGGATGCATTGCATGGGAACTAAATCCCAATCTCCTCAGTACTACCATTCATCTTCCGTCTTTTAAGTCATCACATGGTCCCATGCACGACCATTAATGGTCCAAATTCCGCCTCTGATCACGACAACGTGTGAATCATAACCAAACTAGAATGTGACCCAAACGCTTACTTTCCACGTTCTTTTCTTCTCTTTATTCCAACATGAAATTTCAGAGACTTTCATTTTGATCAAAAGGGTATGAGAAATCAGCTAATGATATGATATGATGCTATTAAATGAATAGGATATGAAATCAATTTTTTGTTTACCAATGAACAATAGGTAAATTGTTAAAATTGAGTAATTGTATAATAATGTAAGAGTTGAAAAGGATTATATTGAGGAAATAATTTTTAGTTTTTATTAAAAATGGTATAAATTTATAGATACAAAGAATATGAAATAATTAACATTGGATTTATTTTAAAAAAATTAACATTAGTGGAATATAATAAAGTTTTCCATAAAAATTAATAATTTATCTCTACTAATTATTTGTTTAGTTCCTTCTACAAAAGAATTACAAACAATTATATACTATAAAACCCTAATTGCTTCAACATACCTAGTTCCCTTCTATTATAAATCACTATATTATAAATGTTTATTATATAAAATATTTTAAAATTTTAAAAATTATATAAATAGTTGTAGGATGAATGATTTTAAAACAAACCCTCCAGATAGAAAATAGAGAAAATTATCAAAATTTTGGGATTCATAACCGAACTTGTTTCAAGATTTTGGATTGAATCGGTATATAAGCTTATTTGGTAAATAACTTATCAGTCATTTTTTGGTGAATTGAAAGGTTTTAACAGTTTGACTATGTTAAATCGTTGATAATTATGTTTGGTAATTAGTTGATTGAGTTAGCGGAGTGAATCCAATCTGTAGATTTTAAAAACGTTACTGTAAGGAGCGTTTTTCTCTAACAACTAAGAAATTAAGGATTAAAATTATATCTAAAAGTTATTACAAATTACTCAAAGAGATAGAGATATAGATTTGACTTAATTTATACAAAATTTTAAAATTAATCATTAAATTAAAAATTTTAAAATATTTATTATTAAATTAAATTTTTTAAAAAATGTTACATTTTTTAAAATTTTTATCTCTAATTATATTACACTAATTACTTTTGTATAGGCCCGATATTTAAGTCTCTTTTTATTTCTATTTTAATATATAATATTATTATCACTTATATATTGTGTTTAATTCAATTCAATCTAATTCAAAATTAATAAGTCAAATTAAAATTAATTATTTTTATCTAAGTTTAAATTTTAAGAGATTAATATAAAAAAAATTTCAAAATAATTTTATTTTAATTTAATATATTAAAAATGTAGTTTAAATTTTTCAAAATTTAAAAATTAAAAATTATATTTCCTTAAATTAGAAATTAAATCGACATTATTTTTACATATCCAATTTCATATTAAGTTTGATAGTGCCACATTTGAGAAAAAAAAACAACTGGTGTGATCTGTTCTCAAACTTATTTTTAGTGGTATTTTAGTGATCTATCAAATTCTTCAATTGATCCTTGCAAATTTAAGAGAATCTTAAAAAGTTTTTAATCGAACTCATTTATTATTGAAAAGTTATATTGAGAGGGCTTTCGGTATTTTTTAGGCTCGATGGAAGATATATAAGAAAATGATGGTGTTGATTTCTTTTGCTCTATCTAAATTTTTATAAGAATATTTAAAAAAATATTAAGATATAAATAGTTAATACTCATACCCTTATAAATTTTTAAAAGTTGTTTTACACAAAAACAACTAATACTAATAAAAAAAATTTAGCATATATTTTTAAATAAACAGTTGATATTATCCGCTGGTCAAATCAACTATATTAATCTACTATTAACAAACTTCTGATAGAATCAACTAACAGCTAATGCAATCTACTAATTGTTAAATAAGTTATTAACAGGTTATAACCTGTTTTGTATTTTTTTTAACGTTCTTACAAATGCTTGTTCATGTACGTTTATAATAAGAAGTTCAAGCAAAAGCTTGTTTACGTAGGTTTTTTGTGTATCTCTTGCTTTTTGCGACCCAAAATTCGAGTTAAAAGTAGGGCATTATCAAATCTTTTACATCCACCACGCTTCACTGAACCTTTTCACTCCATTTGGAACCAATGATTGAGTTGGAACTCGAACAAAAGACGTGGGGTTGCCCAGGACTATCCACTTGAAAGCTCTGATATCACTTTACTACCCAAAACTCTGAGAGCAGATCACCTGTCCAAGTCTATTCTGTCTAACTTTGTCCAAGTCTAAAACGACGCCGTTTTTGCTTGTAAATTTAAAACCACGTGCTTGCTCTGCAGACAGAGCAAATGAAACTTTAAAACGCAAGCCGCTTGGACAGCCGACTCCATCACATCAAAGCCATGTATATTTATTTATATAAATATGCAGAGTTGTGCAACTTCTATGTTTATTTATATACATATGCAGAGTATTTGTGAAATTTATTATGATTATTATAATAAAAATAATAGAAGTTGATAATTATCCTGATTTATTATTATTATTATTATTATTATTATTATTATTATTATTATTATTAT
>JANIJH010000007.1:54463755-54475976 GCA_024520975.1 Erythroxylum areolatum
AGGTTGGATAATCCTAAGGAGATTGCACCCTCGTCCCGCAACGGTAGCACCACAAAGTAAGCGCTCAAAATCTGAAAGCCAAATCGTTAGCTCAAATCAAAAACCAGAACCAACAAAGAACAGACAGAGTTGAGAAGATTACAAAGAAGAAACAGGAAGAAGAATGAAGCAAAGTGGAGGTTTCATTAGGATGAACGGAGACAAAAGTAGAGAGAACTGGCCCTAGTCGAGGGCTACCCATCACTAATTCTGTAAAAATTAATCTTCCAAAGCTAAGAATCCCAATCCATGGGTGATTGGTTCGAGCGAAGTTCAATCCTTTGTACTTTTAAGAGTCCTTTGCGTTTGACGCAGACCTTCTGAACGTCTACCTTCAACGCAGAAAAATAAACTTTTAGGAGAAACGAAAAACTATAAAGAAGAACTAACCTGAGAAGATGAGAGTGATTGATGAATTGAAGAAACAAAACAGAAGCCGGCTAGTGGTATAGAAGAAACAGAACAGACGGTATTTGGATGTTTTTGTTTACGTAAGTGACGGAAAATTACGTAAGTGGCGAAAAAATAGCTTCTCAAAAAAGCTAAAAATTGGAGCTTTTCTGAAAAGCTCCAAATTTTAGCTTTTAAAAAAGCTGTATTTGAGCTTTTTAAAAAGCTATTTCTATTTCAAAAGTACTTTTGAAATTTACAGCCAAACACCTACTTTTTCCTTAAAACAGCTTTTGCAGTAGACAAAAGTGTTTTTGGACCCTCCAAAAGCTGAACCAAACAGGCACTTATACAAAGTTATTATAGAGCTGACATCATTCACTCCTTGATACTATCCACTCATACTCACACTTTTGAAAGTTATCTCATACCTAATAGTATGATCATTCCATGCTAGTCTCAACAGAGAATTTTGAAACAACGAATAAAGACAAAGGTAAAAATAAATATCAAGTGATTAAATTAATAATAATATAAACAAAAGACACTTGAGTTAAAGAACGCTCCTTTATGTGTGTAGCTGCATTAAACCATAATTTTGGGAACTCGTCCAACAAAAATTTGTTCCCAACCTTTTAATTGATCACCGAAGAAACCCACATATAATAGCCACAAAAATTATCATAAGAATACGTAATTAATCACGAAAGCATACCAAAAATGTAGTTGCAAAAATGTCAGATAGACTGCTTGTTTATCTTCAACAAATCCTTCCTTCTTTAGAATTGGATATCATATAGGTTTTCTTTCTTCCACAATGATCTTAACTTCCAAAATTCTACGTATTCCAAGGTAGTAAAATTTAACTCAACTTCTTTATCACAAAAGATATACCAAATATATCAACATACAAATAATGTCAAAAATAAAATATCTTGATAATCTCTCCCTTTTTGACATTATTTTATCACATCAAAATCTCCACTTGAATAAGAGAAATGGAAACTCCCTTGAAATAAATGATCGTGATAAATACCAGCTGAAAAGATATAAGCAATCTTTCCCTTGGGACAAATCAATGCCAGAAGTAGTGGAAGGAAGCTGAGGTGTAAAGACGATCCATGATGATCGGAAACGACAAGCCAAACAAGTATAGGACAAAGGCTGCAATAGAGAAAAACAAAATAGGGCCCTTGCCCCTTTTTTCTTTTTAATTATTTTTATGCACTTACTTCAATAAGTTTCAAAGTTGTAAAGCACAAAGTCCCAGTGCCCTATGAAGAAGTTCAAACCTAATGGAGTCAAAAGGATTCGTAAAAATATCGGTCAGTTGCTTCTTAATTGATACATAGGAAAGAACTATAACTTTACTCTCTACTAGCTATCGAATGAAATGATACTTCAAATCAATATATTTGGTTCTTGAATGCTAAGCTGGGTTTTTGGAGATATTTATGGCGCTTTTATTATCGTACATGACAGTTAAATCATCTTAAGCAAGTCATAATCTTTCAATAAGTAGCAATTATATACCGACCTTCTTCCACTTACTATACAATATCCTTGTTGATTTAACACCTTGCATTTATCATTGGTGAACTTGACTTACAACCCATCATCACAAAGCTGATTGATACTCATCAAGTTAGCTTTTAAACCATTCACATGAAGCACATTTTTGGAATGAGGCAATCCATCTACACAAAGAGTTCCTCTACCTATCACAGTATATTTCTTCCCATTACCAAATGTAATATGACCATCCATACAATTTTGATAATTCATTAAATAGCTTCTTTCACTTATCATATGCCTTGAAGACCTGTTGTCAAAATACCATTCATTGTGAAAAGCACCACACATTGATTTAAGAGCTACTAGTGTTTGGGTTGATTCTTTCTAACCCAAATATGCTTTGTTAACCTAACCTACTGAAAGTTCTTCCAAGAATGATTGGATTTTCTGTTTTGAGTATTATGAAATAACATTTGTAGCAATTTGGCCTTATATGACTTTTTACACTATAAAAGTAACATGTAGGCATGAACTTTCTACTTCTTTTTGAAATTTCTCCTTGCTTACTTATCTTGCTTCTTTGACAATTCTAGCTTTACCATTTTGATCATTATTCACTTAAGAACATTCACCTTTGTATCTAACACTTTGAAAATTTCCTTTGTTTTTGCCAATTTTTAGCAATTCGTCTAGCTTCTCAATACCACCGTTCAAAATTTTTATTCCTTTCTCTGTATTGATTAACTTTAGCTTAGTTTCATCAAGTTAATTTTTTGTTGATAATAATTTTATCTCTAAATCTTGAATAATATCTTTCATAGTAGAATTCTCCCTCTTTAACTTCTCATTTCGTTTACAGGTCTTCACCCGTTTACTATAAATTAGTTCATAGGCCTTGCAAATATCTTCCTTTTTGAATTCTGAGTCACTTTCATTGTTGTCACTATCTGAATTAGATTTTAATACTAAAATATTTGTATCTTCTTTGTCTATTTCTTCACTGGTTACTACTAAGCAAGTAACTAGACTTTCTTTATATAAAGCAACCAAAGCAGCCTGATAACTCAAAATTTCTTCTTCATTTTTGTGCTCACTTTCATATTCATTTTCACTCCAATTGCTAGTGCAAGACTTCCCTTGTCTCCTTTTAGGAGTGATAGCACACTCTGTTTGCATATATCTGAAACCTTGACACTCATGACATTGTATCTTCTTCTCCTTTTTTTTCACCTTGTTGAGCTTTTACTTACTGATTGACGTTATTCTCCTACTATTCTACCTGAACTCAAGTCCATCTATTTTTCACCTTCTTCAACCACTTGTTAAAATTTCTTCTTAGCATCACCAAATCTTCATTTTCATCGAAATCATCTCCTGAATCATGCACTTGTTTAACAACTTCGGCTTGAAATGCCAATACTTTATTCTTCTCACGCTCATCTCTCAATAGATTCATCTTGAAGTTTGTGAAAATTTCAATTACCTTATCTATAGATAACTCATTGAAGTCGAGCTTTTTCAATAGCTACAATTTTTTAATGAATTTAGGAGCAACGATCTCAGGGTTTTCTTGACAAGTTTCAGATTTGAGTACTTCGTGCCAAATTGGTGTGCTTGATTTGTGATATTACATAGTCACTCATGAAAATCTCCAATAGTTTCACTTTCCTCCATATTAAGCTCTTCAAATCTAGTAGCCAACATTTAAAGTTTTGATGTTATCACTGATATTGATCTCTCATGTATGGTTTGTAATGTATCCCAAGTTTTTTTTGTTGATTCACAAGTTGACATCATACTAAAACGTCATTCATCTACAACACTGAAAATTGCATATATTGCTTGAGAATTACCAAGCACTTCCTCTTCTTCAGCCTTAATACATTTAGACAAATCTTTAGGTATTGCTTCATTCTTTTCATCAGTAATCATATGATGAGTCCAACCTTCTAGCATAGAAGTCCGGGCTTTAGTCCCTTGTACTTGAATAAACACATTCATTCTCGATTTCCAAGTAGGATAGTTAGCACCATTTAGTAAAGGTGGCCTAGTGATTGACGCTCCTTCTCTAATAGCCATGAGTACGAAACACTGATCTACACCAACTTAACACACCAATTTTTGATTAGGTGAACCAAGGTTTGATATCAATTGGAAAACCTAAGGTTGAAGTTTCACAAAAATCCTATTTTTCCATGGTTGCTTTAAACTGAAACTAATTGTTGCTTATCAGAAAGTAATTGGATTAGCAACTAACATTTTCCAAAATATAATCAAAAGTAGAAAAATTTAGTGTGTAGCAAATAAATCAAGACAAAGAATTTGTTAACACAGTTTGGCATACCCGGGCTACGTCTGTGGGGCCTCACCTAGATTAATTGACTTTTATTGTAGTCCAATAGACTTACATAATGCTATTACGTAGCCGGCACTACTTACTCATTGACGCTATCCACTCGTACTCACACCCTTGAAAGTTATTTTATACTCAATAACATGACATCCTTATGCTAACTCCAACAAAGGATTTTGAGACAACGAATGAAGACAATGATTAAAAATAAATCTCAAGTGATTAAATCAAGAATAACATAAACAAAAGATACTCGAGTCAAAGAACACTCCCCTATATGTGCAGTTGGGTTAAACCATAATCATTGGAAGTTGTCAAATAAAAATATGTTGGAAACCTTTTTAATTGATCACTAAAGAAACCCATGCATTGTTGCCACAAAAATTATCATAAGAACATTTAATTAATCACGAAAGCACACCAAAAAATGCAACTGTAAAAATCGATAGATAGACTTACTTTATCTCCAACAAATCCTTCCCTCTTTAGAATTTGATATCACATAACATTCCTTCCTTTCACAAAGATCTTAACTTCCAAAATTCTACATATTCCAAGATAGTAGAATCCTATATCAAGTCAACTTCCTTATCACAAAAGATATACCAAATATGTATATCAAAATACAAATAATACCAAAAAAATATCTTAACAATCTTTCCCTTTTTTGACATTATTTGTTACATCAAAAGTGAAATGTGAAAAAAAACTTACTCTTGTCTTCTTTGCAACTGCTGTGAGAACAAGACTTTATGCATGGACATTAGTGCTTCCTAAAATACCACTGTGTATACCAAGGCATTTTGACTGATGTGCTGTCATTGGTAATTCAGGAGATCTCCTTAAAACAAAGTTGGAAAGGAAATAGACAATTGTGATGTTGGTCTGGGGGAGAATGGCACGCCAATTTAGTTTAATTAGTTTATATATGTTTTAGTCAACCTTAGCTACTTTGTTTCATATTAGTTTATTTTGACAATTTTACTGGGCCAGAAGATTACATTTCATCTCCTTAATCAAGGATTGCCAAAGATATTGATAAAGTTGTCTGAGTTGGATGGTAAGTTCACTAGTCCACTTCTTACAAGGCCTTTCATCGTATTAAAATAACACCTATCATCTGAATCTTGCAAAAATAATGAAGGAGGTCTTGCTTATCAAAACAACAATACATGATATCATGAGCAAGGTTATTTGGGTTTTGTCATTATATCACTACAATCTATTTGCTTAGGTTTTATCTTTCTCAAGATGAAATGGAAGTGGAAGCAGCTGATGCAAATGGAACAATGACATTTCTTCAATGTTGAAATTTAGTTGTACATTGGATACAGAGGCTATTAATTGGTTAAAGGTTTTCAATTTTTTTCTTTGACATTGATTTTGTGGGCTTGATGTTTTGTTCTTATATAACTAGGATTATTGCTTATTGGCATAACCTAACTATGGTTATAGCAGTTGTGTTTGGCACAATTATGCCATTGCAAATTATAGTTTTATGTTTCCTATTTGGTGTTCCATTTTATCAAATGTGCTATGTTTCTTACTTGATAGAGTTTACTGACTAGACAAAGGATGCACTATTTATTCTTTTTAAGTCAATATTTGAAATGTCGATCTTATCAAGTGTTAGGAATCTTGTTTTGCCTTTATCCCTTATACAACTTAACTTTCTAAATCTGATGTCTCTATTGTACAGGAAATTCCAATAAACAATCCAATATATTTAATGTTAGGTACATCCTTTGGATCAGTAGCAAAGGGAATTGGATTGAAGGCTCTTGAATTTTCGAGAAAGTAGATATGTATGGTTTCACAGTGGATCCAGGATATAAAGAATGGTACAACTCTTTCGATTATAAATGTCTCCAAAATATTTTCATGCATAAGTTTTGTATTTATACGACCAACAAGTTTTATCAACTTTTCTCGATGAGCATATCTATGGAATTGAGTGTGTTAGGCCTAGGAAAGCATTAAACGATTGGTACTAAGCTTATCCTCATATTATTTAAAGAAGAAATTTTTGATTAAATATGTCTTAGTATAATCTTAGGTTTTACATGAAAAGATTCTCTTGTCTGCTATTTAACATTATTTATTGTATTTTTTATTAGATTATCAAAATCCATTCTTCCATGAGATATGACCCAAAGCGCATAGTCCAGTGGGTGCCAAGCCAAGATACAATTAGAACTGCTAGAATTGCCTCAAAGAAATTGTTAAGGTATCTTTATTTTGCTTTATTGCTCAAGTCATTCTACTTCCAATTTGATCAATATTAAGTTTTTAAATTCTATATGTATTAAAAGCTGCTTTGTTATCTCTATTATACCTCTTATATATTATTTGCAAGAGGGCAGGAGTAAGATCTGAAGTCTCTCTTCGTGCTTGCTCCTTTAGACAGAAGCGAGCTAAAAGAAAGTCTTCAACAGTTTCCAATTTCCAAAAGCCTTTTGATCATCAAAAGTTTGTAAAAAGAACAAGAGCACAGTCCTAGGCATAATTTGCTTTGTGATCTACCAAATGATTGAAGCTTTAAGGCACCTAACTTATAAGCAGTATAGAGGATTAGCAACTCTAATTACCGTTACAATGTTAAAGTTGTCATTATTTTCTTGCATAAGAAGAATATTCTTTTTATTAGTATAGTTTAATTATATTTTATTTTTTATATATAAGTGTTGATATTTTGAATTAATAATATTTTATACGATTTATTTGTATAATAAATTCATAATAAAAATATATAGATGCATTATATACAAAACATATTGTTGAATATCATAGATTAAACATATAACAAATAACATATCACAATATTATTAAAAACACAACAAATGATATTTGGCTACATTATATAAAGCGTAGCAAATATCATTTGGCTACGTTATGTAAAATTTAGCTAAGTTATTAAAAAATATAGCTAAAAATATTTAGAAAAACTTAGCTGAAAACGTATGATTATGATTATGAAAATGTAGGTAATAGTATTTAGCTACAAAGGAAAAAATGTAGCCAAAAACTACTGGCTAGGATTTTTGAAAACGTCACCTATAGTTTCCATCTACGAAAATTTGACGAAATTTTGTGCAACGAAACAAGAATGAAGCTAAAAATTATAGGTGACATTTTTTAGACATTAGCTACGTTTTTTTGTAGCCAAAAATTAACTTTGTTGTAATGTAGATTCAACAAAATAAGAACTGAAAGGTCACAGGGTGACATATCCAAGAAGAAAATGTCATTTTTTAAATCAAACCAACATTTTGTTAAGCTCATTTCACTTTCTAGACGTCGTCAAGAAATGCCCATAATAACCAAACTTTACAGTCTTCCAACATCTCACTTTGTTTGACTCCTATTTTTAAAGTTGAAGTAAATGAGTTGATTAATGTCTATCTTTGAGTTAAGACAAGAAACTCCAGAAACTTTCTTAATCTCCATTTAAATAAGCTTCATGCCAACGAAAGTTCTCATATAATTAGCTAGCTCAAAGATTTGCGTACAGTTCCGTACATCAATTCTTGATAGGTTCTATCAATTCCCTATCACTCATTCAATTGCTGATGTTTCTCATTTAATTTGTTCATTGATAAGGCATTTTATTTCTTCTTCAAGCATATGAGAATCTCCTTATTTGTCTCGCAAATTTTGGTATTTCATGGTTCTTATTTTATTTAGTTTAAAATGCATTAGAAATCACGCTAGTTGGTAGTGACCGCTTTGATCATAATAATTTTAAAACAGAAGGGACTTAATTTAGATCTTATTTTCTTTGGAAGAACAAAAATAATGAAAAATCTGGTGTTTCCTTATGACAATCAAGACATGTTTGGACATCAGCTTGACTTGGTTGCTCATTGTTCATATTTCTTATTGGAGTGAAGATGGATCCTATGTTGTTATTTAGGATAGGAAAAAAGGTTATGAACATCAGGTTGCAACCATTCTCGCACCTTTGGTATTTGACTTAGGATATCAATGGGCCTTCGTGGACACGAAGTAAGCAAATACAGTTACAGTTCTCCAATGTCTCTCCAGTTTTGTTGTCATTTCCTACCTCGTAAGTGACTTGAAACTGATAAATTTTGAACTTGGGGATAAGGCTATCTTCTACATTATCCGATGATGTTTTAAGAGTATTTCTCATAGTTTTCCTACCCATAATTAAAAACAATTCCCAAAAATAATAATAGAAGATCGAGCAGCAATTCTTGCCCTTTATTCTAGTCACCCTTTTCATTAGCCATTGGATAGTCGAAAGGATTCTTAAAGGGAGACGAGTCAGCTCTCCCGCCATTCACCTTTTAATGGTATCCACTTTATTACTTGCAAAGTTGTACTTCCATTTATTCCATCAAGTTCAATATAGAGGCCGCTTTATTGTGGGTTAGTTGTGCCTTCAAGACTACCTTTAGCATTTGCTTTGGTAGACATATTGGAGTCAGTTACCTTAACCGTCCTTGTACCCCTGTTCGATCGGTGCAACAGCAAATATGTGGGCAGATCTTTGGCTGATTATTTGTAATTTTGATAATATCAAATTTTCATGCTCTCCATGATCTTAATTCTCATGGTTAAGTTCATAGCATGTGTAATAATTTCATGGTGCTGCAACTTGTCTTTAGTTGATGCTGTGGTACTTACTTTCATTGTGACTAGCAAAGGGATCAGTAAGCTTATCATGTTCTCTTTTTTGAGGGACCTTAAGGTATTACGCAAGTTTTAACTATCATTTTCCCCCCACCAAGATAATAGATATCATCTGTGGTTGCTAATTTCATTTTTACCGTGAACTATTACAAATCATAACTAATAAGCTTTTTGCTCCACTGATTCACCCTCAACAAAATTTTGTTCGAATACTTGTGAAAGCCTTATGTGATCCTTCCAATAAATATGCAGGCTTTTACACAAGGAACATTAAGGGTTTAAAGTCTGAGAGTGAGTTTCGAGTTCTAGCTTGTATTCACATGCCTAAAAATATAAACAATATCTTAAAACTATTGAATGCGATATACCCTACTAAAGAAAGCCCCATCTATTTGTATGCTATTCATCTTATTGGGCTAATTGGTGAATCCACTCCAGTGTTCTATGTCCACCTGAGTAAAAAACCAGTTGTTAACTTCTACTCCCAAAACATTGTCTAAGCCTTCAACAACTAAGAGGAGATAATTGTGAACCTATGTCGGTTTTTGAAAAGAAAAGTTTGAAAAAGAGAGAAGTAAGAGTAAAGTGGTTTGATTTCTCATTTACTGGAACTGAAATTTATACAAACATTTCAACAAAAAAAATCAAAAATAATTCTTAAAAATCTAATCAAAATAGGAAATCAAATCTTAAAACAAAAATTCAAAAATATAATAGACTAGATACTTGACAGCTTAACAAATCTAATATGTAGGAAAATATATAATATTTCAACACTCCTTGTTTCTTTTGCTGCAAATTCCCAACTTAGCTCTCAAGTCTTCAAATCTGGCTTCAAAGAAAGCCTTTGTCAAAATATCAACTAGTTGTCCATCAATCCTACAATGAACTAGAATAATCTCCTTGTTTCTTCGTACTTTTCTAACAAAGTAAAACTTAATTTTAAAATGCTTAATCCTGCCATGGAATACAAGATTACTAGAAATAACAATGGTAGCCTAATTGTCCATAAAAATTTTAGTTGCTTTCCTTTGGTTATATTTTAAGTTTATAAATCAAGCATTATGGCAAAGAAAGTTATATTTTTTATTTTTAAAAAATAACTTTCTTATTTATAAAACTTGATTTACAGCAACTGCAGTAGCAATATATTCTGCTTGTACAGTGAATTGAGCAACAATATCATGCTTTTTAGAGCTCCAAGAGAAATAACTGAACTAAAATTAAATAAATATCCTGAAGTACTTCTTACATCACCACAGGATCCTGCTCAATCATTGTCAAAAAACCCAAATAAATTCAGGTTGTCTAATTTTTCAAACCAAATCCCAAGATCTATAGTGTCTTTAATATATCTGAGCACTCTTTTCGAAGCTTTGAGATGAAATTCATTAGCACAATACATAAACCTAGACAACAAACTGACATAACAAATTATGTTAGGTCTGGTCACTGTGATACACATTAAGTAACCAACGAGACTCTTTTAATACCCTTCATCAACCTTCTCAGCTCCATCATCTTTACTTAGCTTTGTCATTTTGTATTAGAGGAGTACTAACAAACTTGCAATTCTCCATGTTGAACTTTTTAAGCACCTCTTTTGCATATTTTTGTTTTCCAATGAAACTTCATTACTTTGATTGTTGTATTTCCATACTAAGAAAGTATAACATATCTCCCAAATTATTCATCTCAAACTCCTCCTTCATTTGACCCTTAAATTGCTGCACCAAATTTAAATTGCTTCCTGTTATAAACAAATCATCAACATATAAATAAACAACAATTAGATCATTATCTACAATCTTTACAAATAGAGTTGATTCACTTAGGTAATTATCTATCCTACTATACCAGGCTCTTCGAGCTTATTTTAGACCATAAAAAGCCTTTTTTAATAAATACACCTTGTTTGCTTCTTCTTTAACTATAAATTCTTTTGGTTGCTTGACATAAATCTCCTCCTCTAAGTAGCCATTTAGAAAGGTTGATTTTACATGAAGTTGATAAATTCTCCACTCCTTTTGAGTTGCAATGGCCAAACTTATTCTTATTGTGTCAAGTCTTGATACTGGTGCAAATGTTTTTAAGAAATCCACTCCAAGTTGTTGAGCATATCTTTTAATCATCAATCTTGCTTTATATTTGTTGATGGAACCATCAGAATTTATCTTGGTTCAGGATGCCTATTTTATTCCAATTGGCTTCTTATGACTTGGTCTATCTACCAAAACTCAAGTCTAATTTTTCAATCATTCTCAACTCCTCCTCTATTGCAACAATCCAATTTGTATCGTTTGCAACCTCTTCATAACCTATAGGCTCAAGTACAACAATATTACATCTTGGATAAATATTAGAGAGCAATCTCGTACCTCTAATTGGAACATCATCAATGGAATCATCAACTTCTCCTTCTAAATCGAATTTCTTATTTTCTGTATTTTCTACTTCTAATAAGTCCCAATTCCAAGATGTGAGTTCATCAAATTTATTATCTCTGCTAATGGTCACCTTTCCAATGAAGGGCTAGTAGACCTTATACCCTTTGGTGATGCTATTATAGCTGATAAGAATCTCAACTTTAGCTTTTTGATCCAGCTTGTCTCTTTTCACGTCAGGAACATGTGTGTAACAAATGCACCCAAACACCTTCATATTCTAAAAAAAAAGATCTATAGCCAAACTGTTGGGACCCGTCCCAGAAGACCGGACCCCAACCAGAAAACGAAACGGAAAACCAAAAAGAAATCGAATCGAATGAACGAAAACATAAACAATCCGAAACGGACCAAATCAATATTTTCCGACATCCGTAACTGATATATTAGAATGACGCGCGTTGGATACCTTAAGACTAAACCAAATCCAAAACCGGTACAAAATTTTTTTCTTTTCTTTTCTTACTTATACGCTTTAGTCAATCTTATACAAATCACATCCTTAAACAAAACTCAAATCATAAAAT
The DNA here is from genome assembly GCA_024520975.1 of Erythroxylum areolatum. Classification (NCBI taxonomy): domain Eukaryota; kingdom Viridiplantae; phylum Streptophyta; class Magnoliopsida; order Malpighiales; family Erythroxylaceae; genus Erythroxylum; species Erythroxylum areolatum. Next base: position 54,475,680 of record JANIJH010000007.1, read on the forward strand.
TTCCTCATAATCACGCTATATCTCATTCTTGTTAACACAATCATAAATCTCATTCTTATCTTTCTTTTATCATACGAATTCTGGCAGCATAACGGCTGTATAATACAATTACCCAAACCTGCAAAGTATTCAAATTACACTTCTGTATTTCTCAAGCAACAACCAGTAATCATCGGACTCCCCGTCTGGAACCAAATCACATTATCCAATATCCAAAAATACATTCATACATACACAAATCATTTCCATTTCTCAATTCAATATACAATTTCATAATTCATTTACACAAACCGTAAT
>JANIJH010000007.1:54582487-54600990 GCA_024520975.1 Erythroxylum areolatum
ATATAATACTATAATGGACAATCAAGCATATTACAGTCAATATGCATGTTATCTTTGGATATACAATCATATTAACTTAATATGTTGATAAAATCCCTTTAATGTCATTAATTATAAGCAATGGTCCACCTTTGGGTGACCTCCTAGCGTTATAATTAATAATCTCAATTATTCAATTCAACCTTTATGTCATTTTAGCATCATATCATTTTGAACAATTGAAACAAATCATAATTAAATGATTATTATTTTTCAAGCTAGGCTACTTTGGTGACTAACAAGCTTTCCATGCAATAAACATTTAATTGGATAATTATCAGATATGACAAAATTTAATTTAACTATTTTGGTCACGTTGATGACAAACAAACTATTCTAAATGTCCATAATGTCATGTATTACATTCAACATATACTAGGAAAATTTAATTCCAACTATTATATAATATAAAATTGTCAAAGTACCAAACAAATATATAATATGGCACTAATTTCCAAAATTATATTATGTATAAATCAATTATGGATTAAATAATCCTTTATGTTCCATCCTAAAATTATTTTTCTTTGGGGTTAAAGTCCATAATTATTTACTAACCCAAAATATTGTCCTTTAATGGCTCAAAGGCCCAAAATTAGTCTAGAAGTTGATCATTGGGCCTGGAAGCTCATCTGCACGCGCCAACTTCTGCCCGCGCAAGTCAATGACTTGTTTTGAGAAAATCACTTAAAACAATTTAATAATTGAAATTCAGGCAATGAAATCGACCCATCATATGCACATTTTTATGCAAATTCCTAAAATGTCTAAAAAATTAAATTATGATTTACATTTTAATTAGAGATTATTAACAACTAATGTTTTAATTCAAGATTAACTTAGTCCAACTCGAAACAAAAAATAGATAAAATTTTAACGTATCAAACTTTATGATATACTCGTGTTCAAATGATTCGATACAAAACTACAATATTTTCTTATGTTTGAATAAAATAATATCCAATCAAATTTGATTTGCAAACTCAAAAATTCGATATTTCAAATAGAGATTATTGAGAAATTGTCCCCGCCATCCCACCATCGTAGCCACCCCTAAGAAGTCCCATTCGGTATTATTGGTTGATTTCGTAAAGATTGCTCACTAATTCTTTACAATACTGAATTATCTGTGGGTAGGTATAAAGATGTGTAAAACATGTCTTGGACATTGTCAAGAAGCCAAGCCGACATTATGGTGGGCATAGGAAAGTAAAGGTTTGACTTTGCACTATGGTTAAGGTAACAGAATTAGAGTAATTGTCAGTTTGAATGAGCTTTTAGGAGGTCAATATGTACTTTTTTCACCACAAATTTTTTTAAAATGAGTATTTGAAAATAAAATAAAAAAGCACTTCTTTAATAGATATGACTTTTTTGGCTGCTAAAATACAGCTTTTTAAGAAGCTCAATTTTAGAGTTTCTAAAAAAAACCTCTCAAACAACTTTTTTAGGTAGATTTTCAGATAAATTAATGAGCTTATTTTTATTCTCTTTTGTCCTTATATTTTTCAGATAATTACCACAATACCCACAAACTCATCTTCACGTTTATCTTGGAACCTCATCTTCTTTATTACGATAAAATGTATAATTTATTATGTATTTAACTATTTACTCAACTTAAATATATATTTTAGGATTTATATAATATTATTTGACTTTTTATATATTTTAATATTTATTTTTGATATTACTTTTACTTATGTTATAATCCATATAAAAAATTTGGTTAGATATATTTTTATTTATGTTTCATATAGTTTAAAATTATAGAATAATTAATTTGTTGTGCTTTGCGTATTATTTAATATACTTTAAATAATATTTATATGCATAAATAATTTTTATTACAAAATAAAATATAGTTAAAATTAAAAGGACTATTTTATTTTTATGTTGCCAAATAGTCTACTGTATGAAGCTCTTTAAAAAAAACTGTAAGGCCCCAAAATATACCCTAGTTGAAATAATACATATTTATGAAAGTACATGTGTGATAAGAGTTAGTATTTTGCTACGATTATAATATGAAAGACTTATGACTTGAATTTTTGATCAAGTGAATTATAGTGAGTAAATTGAAATTAATTGATACCATTAGAGAATTAAGGTATTTACATGTATATTTATATTAGGAAAATTTTCAAGTGGAAAAATAAATTGGTGTGTGAAAATTGCAAAGATTAAGCCTATGAGTTAGTGACATTTGGCATAGTTGATACATTGACAAATGACATAGTTAATAAAGTGATCAGTGACCTTATTAAATTGTGGCATTTGGCAGCATTCATTAAGTGAAACATGGTTTAATGGAAGTGTGACAAATGGTAGCTTAAGTGGAGGAAATATGTGACATATGCAAGAAGACACGTGCCTTATGGAGGGAGTGACACCTACAAATGGTAGCTTAAGTGGAGGACATATGTGACACATGCAAGAAGATACATGTCTTATGGAGAGAGTGACACCTAGGTGGTGATGAAGCAAGTTTCTGCTGGAAACTTTTCTGTTTTGTTCTCTTTTTTCACTTTGCTTTTCTTCTCTCTATGAAACCCCCCATCACCTCTCTAACTTTTGTACTTTTGCTGGTGTTTGGAGAATCAACCTTTGGAAGCTTTGTAAGTTATTTCATTAAGAAATAGGTTTTGTGATTCTATGTATTATTACCTCATTGATGCTGAAAGTTACACATTAAACTTAGATATGTGCTGTTTGTTTGGAAGCTTGATTTAGGTGGTTCTTTGAAGTTAAAGGGGTAAGGGATTTCTACACTTGATAGCATGTATTGATATAAGTTTTATGATACCTAAGTTGTCCAAAAATATGTGTTATGATGTTGAACATTAGGAGTTGGAAAAATAATTCTGGTTTGGCATATGCTGTTTTGGTTTTAATGTATAGAGGATAAGGATTGTGAGATGTTTATTGAATGACTTTGGAATTGGTTCTGGAAAGAAAATTGATGTACAATTGAGGCATTAATAAGGTGCAATTGAAGTGGAATTCATGAATTTTGGTGAAGGGGATGTTGAAGGTGAAAGATGTGAGTTAATTGTAGTAGTTTCACTGAATAGGTTTCACTATACATACATTGGTATTTTGGCCATTACGTGACTTGAATATCTCCAAATGACTTGGAACTTGAATCAATAGACTCCTAAGACAATGTTATTTCTCTCTATAAAAATTTAGAGCCATCTGAATTGATTAGAAAAAGATTAATTGACTCAAAGTGAGGGTATGTACTAGAATATTATAAACTGGAGATATTACAGTGAACATGTTTCGGTATTTTGATTATAACTTGAGCAGTAGAGCTCTAAATGAGATTATTTTTTATTCAAAATAAACTAGAAACATTTTTCTACAAATGTTAAGGAGAAATTGAATTTTAATTCTATCTTTAAGAATCTTGAAATTTAGCTTGAAAGTGAATCTTGCTTCAACTGTATCATTACCAAGGACAGAAATCATATCATGTGGTTGTTGAATAAACTATATTGATATAGGCAGAATTAGGCTGAGGTGTCTTCACTAAAGTTGTAGCTTATTCTCTTAGCTTTAAATTGGTATAAAGTTTGTTATTTTTGGATATTTTAATTGAGAGTTATGAGGTGTACAACTTGAATGCATGATTATGCATTACTCAAAATTTCAAATATACAAATTTGTGGTATTTTGAGCGTAACTTATTGAATAATAAACCAAATTGTATGATATTAGTACTATTAGAAACTTAAGACACAGAGGAAAAATTGTCTAGAAGAAAGTATTACAAAAATACATAATTTTCTTTATCTTATTGATTGTGCAAAGTTGACCCGAATGAAGTGCTTTCAACAAAAGCTAGAATAGTAATTGAATGTATGAATTTTGAAACTTTTGAAGTACAATTGACATTTACATCAGTTTAGAAAGAAAATATACCCGAGAATTTGTCATGAACATGGATGTTTTATGATACGTTCATGCTAATGCTGATTCAGTTACATAAAAAATATAGTAATATGAACTTATGTTTAATTGTATATAGAAGGGTAAGTAGAGCGATCACTTCCAAATATTGCCAAAACTTCAAGGCAATAAGCGAAAGAGAGCGATTGTGAGTAATCGTAGATGGTAACACCTTACTTTGTTCTACTTGTTGAATTTGATTTATGCTGATTGTATTATGAATTCCGGAAAATGATTATTTGAGGCGTTTGATGCATGTTTATATCATTAGAAGTGTTACTAGCATGTAAATGTGATTGACTACTTGCTTTGTACATGAAATGTCTGAAATGACTTTGTTTTGTCTTAAAACTATTGAGTCCTAGTTGTGGATAAATAGGTATACTTAGAAGAGTCTGCAGCTGCTTCTGTGATACTTCGATATCTTCTGTTATTGACACTTTGGTGTCTGACACTTCGGTGTCTTCTATTATTGAGATGTAAGTCTCTTCTGTGATATGATACCAATTATAGTATCTTCTGTATAAGTTCCGTTACCCACTTCTGTTGACGGATTAGCAGTCATTTGATTGTGTATTCTAATATATGTTGGATTTTGATATAAACAAAATGATGTTTTGAACTGAAGGGATTGTGTCTTCTTTGATACTCAGCTTTGTTAACTATGCAACTGTTCTGAAATTTAAATATCGGCTTGTGCTATAACTTGATTCAGTATGATTAATTGTCAAATTATGCATAGTTTAGTTATTACTCACTAAGTTATATGCTTAAAACGGTAGATTTGTCCCGTGTAAGTTCTGAACAACGTTTATAAAGATTGGGATAAGACAACCGCAATGGCCAATGAAATCTGAGTGTTGTTTTAAAAATAATGTAAATTTTTTTGTTTGACTTTTGGCTTGTATCCGATATGTATATGTGAATTTGTTTGTAAATTTGTAACAACGATACATCAGTTTGGTTTGGAATTTACAGCAAGTTTGTGTTAAGTATTATGTAATTTAATGTATGTTTGCTTGAATTGTTTACTGGAAGTTTTCGTATACTTTGATTTGTTTGTACTATTTTGTGTGGGTGTTACAAAAGCTCTTTTTTAAATGACAGTCAAATAGTTAGTTGACTTCTTAGAAAAATTCTTCTCAGAAAAGATCTACAGAAAAAGCTTTATTGACAAAAACTTTACTAGTATAAGCTCAACCAATCAGAGGCTAAATCATGGTTTTCATAAGTGGAATTGAAATTTTATTCTAGCTGGTATTAATCGATTCAAAATTAACGAGTAAAATTTAAGTTGATTAAATTACGAATCTAATGCTATCTTATCTTAAAATTAACTGGCAAAACTTAAATAAACATAATTTTTAAGCAGATCAAGTCAAAATTTTCATTAGTTTCATATTATAATTAAGGTAAGAGACTTAGAGTAGGCTATAGTCTTATCAGATCTTAATTGTCTATCATAAGTAGATTTGAAAATTAAATTTTAGTTCCAAACTCAATTAGATTCAAAATTAATAAATAAAATTTAAATTAATGAACAGAATTGGAATTTAAATTTAAATTTATCCATTGCAAAAAGATGGTAAATTTAAATTTAATTTAAAATCTAATAAAAATATTAAATTTTGAGTATGAGTCATAAGTGTTTGATGTGATATGTTTGACCATCTTTTTGCAATGGTCTTTTACGACCTCATGATTCCCCACCATAACAAACTCAAGCAATGTGCTACTGCCCATCAAAAAGGGGCATTGTCGACGCTCTCTATTCTCCTATCATTTCTTGTTGTTCCATTTGATTTCAAACTCATCGTTACACTTGGCAAGTAAGCTTCTTCACTTTAAAGCTAACTTTATCCTCCATGAAGAATCTCGTACAATTGGAACTAATTGCATACATCCTAATGTGGCCTGTTGGATTGGAAATGCTCACTTTTTCATGTTTGATTAGAATAAGAAACAATAAAAGAAATTATATTTTGAGTCCAATTTTGTGTCGGAAAATATTATATCTCAAATTTAACTTGAATTTAAACTTAAAATATAATAAATTTTCACAAAAATTAAAAACTTATAATTAGTTAATTAATTAATTTGAAGTCATTGCAAATTAATTATAATTTGGAAAATATTCCATTTTATCAAATAACACTATATATATATATATATGTATATATATATATATGTATGTATGTATGTATGTATATATGTATCTATGTATATATGTATATATATGTATGTATGTATATATCTATATATGTATGTATGTATATGTATATATGTGTATGTATGTATGTATGTATGTATGTATGTATATATGTATACTATAATTTCAAACCTCTAGTGATTAACTTGAAGTAATTTTAGATAAATTAACAATATAAAAGCGAAGTATGAGGTAATTTGATTGTTAAAGAGGACCATTTAAACAGAAAAAATATTTTATCATAAAAGATTAGATATAAATTGATCGTTTACTTTTGGGTTGTCAATTTATTAAATGATTTACTTGAAGTAAAATGACAAAATCTAAGATAAAGTTGAGTTTGTGAAGAATGGATTAGCCCAAGTTAGTTTGATTAATATTTTGGTTGATATATTCTTTAATCAAATAACTAAATTAATAGCATTTTTCTAATCTCAAATCTTAGTCTTCAAACCCGAGTAGCAAAAATAAAATAAAATAAAATAAGCTCGAATATAAACAATTCAATCCTATCTTTTTTGTATAATTCGAACCCTAATCACCAAAAAAAAGTTAATATAAGCTCAAATATAGACAGTTTAATATGATTTATTCAATTTTTTTTCTAATTTAAACATGTATTTTATAAATTATGGTATAGATATATTGATTTATTCAATACACACAAAATAATAACCAAATGTCAATTCTATCATTATAAAAATAAAAAGATTGAAAAAGATAGGACTTGTAATAATGTACCTTAAATTGACAATCTTATCCTGGTTGATCAAGATGACAAAGTTCTTTTAACAATGGAAGAGACGTAAGTCTAGCATGGAAGATGGGAATCACCCAGAATAGCCAATGGAGACTGCCTATGAACCGTACCAAAACATCATCGCCTTCAAGGGCTTTCCAACCACTTTAGCTTGGCATATGAGTCGTGTACATAGGCAAGTCATCCTTGGCTATCTGACACAAAACTCTTCATCTCCATACAAGGCCTCTCTTCCTCTCCTCAGTTCTGACCACCATTGGAGTAGGTTAACCGTTTATTTATAGCAGAGGAGTGACTTAGGTTCTGATGAAATCACCGGCACTGTTCCTTCTCAGTGAAAGCATATAAAGACAGTATCAAGAAGTTGAATATATTCGAAGGTTGGAAAGGAAGGGACCAACCATATCCATTAATGGTTGATTCTATGCTGGTTAGCTGTTGTTTTCGTAGTTCAAGTTTGGTGAAAATTGACTTACGAAGCATTTAACCAATTTGGCAACGAAGAAAACTGATGACGGTGGATGCAAAAAAAGTGCAATCTTAGCCCCTTCTTGCACGTTGATCCACCAAGTTGCGTTGAATAAGTTCAGGGATCTCTTTATCTTCTCATCATTCTATGATACTTTGTTCTTGGGCAAGTCAATGAACTTGTTTTGAGAAAATCACTTAAAACGATTTAATAATTGAAATTCAGGCAATGAAATCTGTTAAGATATTTATTATATATTTTATTATTTAATTTTGACATTTTTGATTATTAGATCTTCAAGATATTGCAAATCTTAAAATTTAATTAAGATGAAGTGTAGCTATGTAATATTTTTTATTTGAATTGAATTTTTGGATAATAGTTCATATGTGAAAGAAGTCTATCTTGAATAGAAATATAAGTGCATCGCGTTGTTGTTGGATAATGATAGAGTGGAAAAGAAGTCTAATTTTGGATGTATGATTTTTGAGATATAAGATAAAGGAAGTTATCTTGCACAAAATGGTGGAGGGCGTGCGTTAATTTCTTCTTGGGAAATACACTACATTAATTGAGATGTCTATATAGCTTTTGGTGTATCACCGTTGGTGTCTGGGAATTAAAATATACAGTGGAATTATTGATTGATTGTTCAAGGAGTGTGTGTCATGTGTGATGGTGTGGGGCTGCGCAATCTCTCTTTTGTGCTGAATTTCTTTGTCCTTGAATTCTTCTGGAGATACTGCACTTGATACATCTTGCATGAGTTGATTTTTGCATTTTGGGAAAAACCATCCCTGAGAGATTCTTCACAGCCTGCGTGATTCACTTAGAAGCAATGGAGGTGTATCGTCGAAACATCCTTGGTAGACTGTGTATGATGTTTTGTTGTGAGCTGAATATTACTTGCTGAGTTTCTTTTCATATACGGTAGAATTTGGGGTATGTGGATTTATTTCAGCTGGGTATCACGTGGTATGATATAGAAAAGGTTGTGGGCTGCGTTTTGTCCTGTGCTAATTCGTTTGATGAAGAATTAGCTATGGCAAAAAGTGTTTGGTTGAATTATTTTGAGAAGACTAATTCATAGGAAAGTCTTCCTTATCTCAAGTATTTTTGTTATTTAATTTTCAGTTGATTAAATACTTGAGCTATTTTATTTATTATTGTCTTTGAGTGAAAGTAGTTAGACAAATCCTCTGTTAAGGTTAGTACGAGGTGGTCGTACTATTGGGTTGATTGAGAAAATCCTCTGTTGAGGTTAGTACGAGGTAGTCGTACTATTGGGTGTGAAATTCTTTAACAGAAAGTGAGGTTGAGAGATAGTGCTAAGGGTTGAGTAGTGTCGGCTCAGTAAAGCCTTGGGCTATTGTACTTCGGTGAAAGTGATTAAGCTGGGTGAGGGCCCCGCAGACGTAGGCAAGGTGTGCCGAACTGCGTTACCAAATTTATGGTATTTTTACTATTTCGATTTTGCTTGATTTTATTTTGTTGGTGCCAAATAAGTTTGCGGAAAGTTTGCGAAACAATTAACCCCTTTGGTTTTTCAAAATCGACTCACCATATGTACATTTTTATGCAAATTCTTAAAAAAGTCTAAAAAATTAAATTATAATTTACATTTTAATTCGAGATTATTAATGACTAACGTTTTAATTCGAGATTAACTTAGTCCAACTCGAAACAAAAAATAGATAAAATTTTAATGTATCGAACTTTATGATATATTCGTATTTAAATGATTCGATACAAAACTACGATGTTTTGTTATGTTTGAATAAGATAATATCCAATCAAATTTGATTTGTAAACTCAAAAATTCGATATTTCAAATAGAGATTATTGAGAAATTGTCCCAACCGTCCTACCATCCTAGCCACCCCTAAGAAGTCCCAATCGGTATTATTGGTTGATTTCGTAAAGATTGCTCACTAATTCTTTACAATACTGAATTATCTATGGGTAGGTATAAGGGGGTGTAAAACAAGTCTTGGACATTGTCAAGAAGCCAAGCCAACATTATGGTGTGCATAAGAAAGTAAAGGTTTGACTTTGCACTATGATTAAGGTAACAAAATTAGAGTAATTGTCAGTTTGGATGAGCTTTTGAGAGGTCAATATGTACTTTTTTTTACCACAAAAACTTTTTTTAAATGAGTATTTGACAATAAAATAAAAAAAGTACTTCTTTAATAGATATGACTTTTTCGGCAGCTAAATTACAACTTTTTCAAAAGCTCAAATTTAGAGTTTCTAAAAAAAGCATCTCAAATAACTTTTTCGAGTAGATTTTTTAGATCAATTAATGAGCCTATTTTTTAGTCCCTTTTGTTCTTATATTTTACACATAATTTCCACAATATTTACAAACTCATCTTCACGCTTATCTTGCAAACTCATCTTCTTTATTACGGTAAAATGTATAATTTATTATGTATTTAACTATTTACTCAACTTAAATATTTATTTTAGGATTTATATAATATTATTTGACTTTTTATATATTTTAATATTTCTTTTTGATATTACTTTTACTTATGTTATAATCCATATAAAAAATTTGGTTAGATATATTTTTATTTATGCTTCATATGGTTAAAAATATATAATAATTAATTTATTGTGCTTTGCATATTATTTAATATACTTTAAATAATATTTATATGCATAAATAATTTTTATTACAAAATAAATATAGTTAAAATTAAAAGTTCCTTTTATTTTTATGTTGCCAAATAGTCTACTGTATGAAGCTCTTTCAAAAAAGCTGTAAGGTCTCAAAATATACCCTGGTTGAAAAAATACATGTTTATGAAAGTACATGTGTAATAGAAGTTAGAATTTTGCTATGATTAGAATATGAAAGAGTTATGACTTGAATTTTTGATCAGGTGAATTATAGTGAGTAAATTGGAATTAATTGATACCATTAGAGAATTACGGTATTTACATGTATATTTAGATTAGGAAAATTTTCAAGTGGCAAAATAAATTGGTGTGTGAAAATTGCAAAGATTAAGCCTATGAGTTAGTGGCATTTGGCATAGTTGATACATTGACAAATGACATAGTTAATAAAGTGACCATTGACCTAATTAAATTGTGGCATTTGGTAGCATTCATTAAATGAAACATGGTTTAATGGAAGTGTGACAAATGGTAGCTTAAATGGAGGACATATGTGACACATGCAAGAAGACACATGCCTTATGAAGAGAGTGACACCTAAGTGGTGATGAAGTAAGTTTCTACTGGAAACTTTTCTGTTTTGTTCTCTTTTTCACTTTGCTTTCTTATCTCCATAAAACCCCCCATCACCTCTATAACTTTTGGACTTTTGCTGGTGTTTGGAGAATCAACCTTTGGAAGCTTTATAAGTTATTTCATTAAGAAATAGGTTTTGTGATTCTGTGTATTATTACCTCATTGATACTAAAAGTTACACATTAAACTTAGATATGTGTTGGTTGTTTGGAAGCTTGATTTAGCAGGTTATTCGAAGTTAAAGAGATAAGGGATTTCTACACTTGATAGCATGTATTCATATAAGTTTTATGATACCTAAGTTGGCCAAAAATATGTGTTATGATGTTGAACATTAGGTGCTGGAAAAATAATTCTGGTTTGGTATATGTTGTTTTGGTTTTAATATATGGAAGATAAGGACTGTGAGATGTTTATTGAATGACTTTGAAATTGGTTCTGGATAGAAAATTGATATGTAATTGAGGCATTAATTAGGTGCAACTGAAGTGAAATTCATGAATTTTGGTGAAGGGGGTGTTGAAGGTGTAAGATGTGAGTTAATTGTAGTAGTTTCACTTAATAGGTTTCACTATACAGATATTGGTATTTTGGCCATTACCTGACCTGAAGATCTCCAAATGACTTGGAACTTGAATCAATAGACTCCTAAGACCTTGTTCATTATCTCTATAAAAATTTAGAGCCATTTGAATTGATTAGAAAAAGATTAATTGACTCAAAGTGAGAGTATGTACTGAAATATTATAAACTGGAGATATTACAGTGAATATGTTTCGGTATTTTGATTATAACTTGATCCGTACAACTCCAAATGAGATTATTTTTTATTCAAAATAAATTAAAAACATTTTGATACAAATGTTAAGGAGAAATTGAAATTGAATTCTATCCTTAAAAACCTTGAAATTTAGCTTGAAAGTGAGTCTTGGCTTCAGCTGTAGCATTACCAGGGACAGAAATCATGTCCTATAGTTATTGAATAAACTATATTGATATAGCTAGAATTAGGCTGAGGTGTCTTACCAAAGTTGTAGCTTATTCTCTTAGCTTTCAATTGGTATAAAATTTGTAATTTTTGGATATTATAATTGAGAGTTATAAGATGTACAACTTGAATGTATGATTATACATTAGCCAAAATTTCAAATGTACATAGTTTGTGATATTTTGAGCATAACTCATTGAATAATAAACCAAATTGTATGATCTTTGTATTATTAGAAAATTAAGATACAAAGGAACAATTGTCTAGAAGAAAGTGTTATAGAAATACATAATTTTCTTTATCTTATTGATTGTGCAAAGTTGACCCGAATGAAGTGCTTCCAGCAAAAGCCGGAATAGTAATTGAATGTATGAATTATGAAACTTTTGAAGTACAATTGACGTTTACATTAGTTTAGAAATAAAATATACCCGAGAATTTGTCATAAACTTGGATGTTATATGATACATTCATACTAATGCTGATTCAGTTATATGAAAAATATAGTAATATGAACTTATGTTTGATTGTATATAGAAGGGCAAGTAGAGCGATCAATTCCAGATGTTGCCGAAACTTCAAGGCAATAAGCGAAAGGGAGCGATTGTGAGTAATCGTAGATGGTCACACCTTACTTTGTTCTACTTGTTGAATTTGATTTATGTTGATTATGTTATGAATTTTGGACAATGATTGTTCGAGGTGTTTGATGCATGTTTATATCATTAGAAGTGTTACTTGCATATAAATATGATTGACTACTTGCTTTGCACATGAAATGTCTTTTATTTTAAAACTGTTGAGTCCTAGTTGTGGATAAATAGACATGCCTAGAAGGGTTTGCAGCTACTTCCGTGACACTTCGGTGTCTTCTATTATTGAGACGTAAGTCTCTTATGTGATATGATACCATTTATAGTATCTTCTGTATAAGTCCCATTATCGACTTCTGTTGACGGATTAGCAATTATTTTATTGTGTATTGTGATATATGTTGGGTTTTGATATAAACAAAATGATGTTTTGAACTGAAGGGGTTGTGCTTTCTTTGATACTCAGTTCTGTTAACTATGCAACTGTTCTGAAATTTAAATATCTGCTTGTGCTATAACTTGATTTAGTATGATTAATTGTCAAATTATGCATAGTTTAGTTATTACTCACTAAGTTATATGCTTAGCATAGTGGATTTGTCCCATGTAGGTTCTGAGCGACGCTTATAAACACTAGGACAAGACAACCGCAATGGCTAATGGAATATGAGTGTTGTTTTAAAAATAATGTAAATTTTTGGTTTGACTTTTGGCTTGTATCTGATATGTATATGTGAATTTATTTATATGTTTGTAACAATGATACATCAGTTTGGTTTGAAATTTACAGCAAGTTTGTGTTAAATACTATGTAATTTTAATGTATGTTTGCCTGAATTGTTTACTGAAAGTTTTCTTATATTTTGATTTGTTTGTACTGTTTTGTGTGGGTGTTACAAAAGCTCTTTTTTAAATGACAGTCAAACAATTAATTGGTTTCTTAAGAAAGTTCTTCTCAGAAAAGATCTACAGAAAAAGCTTTATTGACAAAAACTCTACTGGTAGAAGCTCAACCAAACAGAGGCTAAATCATGTTTTTCATAAGTGGCATTGAAATTTTATTCTAGCTGGTATTAATCGATTCAAAATTAACGAGTAAAATTTAAGTTGATTAAATTACGAATCTAATTCTATCCTATCTTAAAATTATCGTGCAAAACTTAAATAAACATAATTTTTAACCAGATCAAGTCAAAATTTTCATTAGTTTCATATTAGAATTAAGGTAAGGGACTTAGAGTAGGCTATAGTCTTATCAGTTTTGAATTGTAGTTCATAAGTAGAATTGAAAATTTTAGCTCGAAACTCAAATTGATTCAAAATTAATAAATAAAATTTAAATTAATGAACAGAATTCATTAATTTTCATTAATTTAAATTTAACCATTGCAGAAGATGCTAAATTTAAATTTAAATTAAAATTTAATAAAAATATTAAAATTTGAGTATGAGTCATAAGTGTTTGATGTGATATGTTTGACCAACTTTTTGCAACGGTCTTTTACGACCTCATGATTCCCCACCATAACAAACTCAACCAATGTGCCACTGCCCACGAAAAAGGGACATTGTCAACGCTCTCTATTCTCCTATCATTTCTTGTTTTTCCTTTTCACTTTCAAACTCATCGTTACACTTGGCAAGTAAGCTTCTTCACTAAAAAAGAGAACTTTATCCTCCTCTGTATTCCGATTGAACTGGTGTTCCATGAAGAATCTCCTACAACTGGAACCAATTGCATACACCCTAATGTGGCCTGTTGGATTGGAAATGCTCACTTTTTCATGTTTGATTAGAATAAGAGAAAATAAAAGTATTTCTAACCTTTGTTTACTACTAACCAAATCTTTAAAGATTGAGAAATAAACCATATTTTGAGTTGAATTTTATGTCCAAGAATATTGTATCTCAAATTTAACTTGAATTTAAACTTAAAAAATAATAAAATTTTCACAAAAAATAAAAAACTTATAATTAATTAATTAATTTGAAGTTATTGAAAATTATTTTATAATTTGGAAAATATTCCATTTTATCCAGTAACACTATTTTAAAATATTGCATATATATATATATATATATATATACTTAAATGGTCCTCTTTAACAATCAAATTATCTCATATTGCGCTTTTATATTGTTAATTATCTCAAATTGTATAGTTCAAACCCTAGTAGCAAAAAAAAAGTTAATATAAAATATAGACAATTCAATCTGATTTATTCTACTATTGTTTTTCTAATTTAAACATGTATTTTATAAATTATGATATGGATACAATGATTTATTTAATACACACAAAATAATAACCAACTGCCAATTCTATCATTATAAAAATAAAAAGATTGAAAAAGATGGGACTTGTAATAATGTACCTTAAATTGACAATCTTATCCTGCTTGAACAAGAGGACAAGGTGCTTTTAACAATGGAAGAGACGTAGGTCTAGCATGGAAGATGAGAGTCACTCAGAATAGCCAATGGAGACTGCCTATGAACCTTACCACCATCATCACCTTCAAGGGCTTTCCAACCCCTTTAGCTTGGCACATGAGTCGTGTACATAGGCAAGTCATCCTTGGCTATCTGACACAAAACTCTTCGTCTCCATACAAGACCGCTCTTCCTCTCCTCAGTTCTGACCACCATTGGCGTAGTTTAACCCTTTATTTATAGCTGAGGACTGACTTAGGTTCCGATGAAATCACGGGCACTTTTCCTTCTCAGTGAAAGCATATAAAGACCGTATCAAGAAATAGAATATATTCGAAGGTTAGAAACTTAGAAAGGAAGGGACCAACCATATCCATTAATGGCTGATTTTATGCTGGTTAGCTGTTGTTTTCGTAGTTCAAGTGTGGTGACAATTGACTTACGAAGCATTTAACCAATTTGGTAACGAAGAAAAATGATGACGGTGGATGTAAAAAAGTGCAATCTTAGCCTCTCCTTGAATGTTGACCCACCAAGTTGCGTTGAATAAGTTCTGGGATCGCTTTACCTTCTCATCATTCTATGATTCTTTGTTCTTGGGCAAGTCAACGACTTCTTCATCATCTTCATCATCATCACATTTAACGCGAAGTTTTGTAATAAAGCAAGATTTGAGGAGATTTAATAGTACATAGCCTTATCCTTACACAATAGAGAGGTTATTTCCAATAGATATAAAGGTGTGTAAAACATGTCTTGGACATTGTCAAGAAGCCAAGCCAACATTATGGTGGGCATAGGAAAGTAAAGGTTTGATTTTGCACTATGATTAAGGTAACATAATTGGAGTAAGTGTCAGTTTGGATGAACTTTTGGAAAATCAATAAGTATTTTTTTTACCATAAAAACTTTTTAAAAAAATGAGTATTTGATAGTAAAATAAAAAAGCACATCTTTAATAGATATGACTTTTTTGGCAGCTAAAATACAACATTTTAAGAAACTCAAATTTGGAGCTTATCAAAAAAATCTTTCCAATGACTTTTTCGGGTAGATTTTTCATATCAATTAATGAGCTTATTTTTTAGTCCCTTTTGCCTTATGTTTTACACATAATGCCCACAATATCCACAAACTTATCTTCACGTTTATCTTGCAAATTCATCTTCTCTATTACAATAAAATGCATAATTTATTATGTATTTAACTATTTACTCAACTTAAATATTTATTTTGGGATTTATATAATATTATTTGACTTTTTTTATATTTTAATATTATTTTTGATATTACTTTTACTTATGTTATAATCCATATAAAAAATTTGGTTATATATATTTTTATTTATGTTTCATATGGTTTAAAATTATATAATAATTAATTTATTGTGCTTTGCATATTGTTTAATATACTTTAAATAATATTTATATGTATAAATAATTTTTATTACAAAATAAAATATAGTTAAAATTAAAAGTATTTTTTTTATTTTGATGTTGCCAAATAGTCTACTGTATGAAGTTCTTTCAAAAAGGCTCTTTTTTAAATGATAGTCAAACATTCAACTTATTTCCTAGAAAAGTCCTTCTCAGAAAAGTTCTACAGAAAAAGTTTTATTGACAAAAACTCTACTGATATGAGCCCAACTAAACAGAGGCTAAATCATGGTTTTCATAAGCAGAATTGAAATTTTATTCTAATCAGTATTAATTGTTTCAAATTTAACGAGTAAAATTTAAGTTGATTAAATTACAAATCTAATTCTATCTTATCTTAAAATTAATGAAAAAACTTAAATAAAGATAATTTTTAACCAGATTGAATCAAAATTTTTATTAGTTTCATATTAGAATTAAGGTAAGGCACTTAGAGTAGGCTATAGTCTTATTAGTTCTGAATTGTCTATTATAAGTGGTTCTGTCGGATTCTGGTGAGGCTGAGCACTACCGATTGGATCCTTGAGATTGGTTGATTCCGGTTTGAAGGTTCCTGCAAAACAACAAAGGCGCGTCGGGGGTTGTTTCCCGATAAGTCCCTCCGATGCTCAAGTTAGTCTTTTTAGAGAGTTTTGAGGCTAGTGAATCAAGAGAATTAGGGTTTCTGAGTCTCGTACATCTATCGTGGTAAAGTAGTACCTTATATATGGAATAGATGCTAAGTTTAAATCTTTACGTAGGTCTCTACTTGTGCATGGGAGGTTTCCACCTGCGAATGGGCCGTCTGTGTTTGGGCCTAGCATGACCGACCCAACCATAAGCCCCCTACTCCTCGAGTTTGACCAGGGAGAAGGGTCGAAGGAGTATATAAAGATCGTGCGGCTTGTCTGTGGGACAGCTCGTGATAGGCCCAGTCGGTCGGACATCGACGCGTAGTTCATAGCGGCCCGGGGTAAAACCAACCGATCGAGGGTGGAGATATAGCCGATCGATCGATCGTAGGTAACAGGTCGACCGATCGATTTAGATGCCTGATCATAGCATTGAACGTAATCATTACTTGTAGCACGCATGCATTGGCGGGTTTTCAAAATTTTTTAAATGAAAAGCCTTTGTAACCACCACACGACTGTCACACTCGTCCTTTCAACTGTTGCATCGTACAGCTGTCAAAGATCGGACGCGTCGTTTCAACTGCAGCGCCGCTTCGAATATTTGACAACCCTAGTTTATCTCGGCTCAGATTCTGCCACGTGTCTGAGTCCGATTCGAATTTTCTCCATGTGTCAAGCATTGGTTGGAACGTCCGTTTGGCCAACCTTTTATAAATACCCAGTATCGACGGACTACAGCTTTTCTTCACGTTCTTGCCTACAGTTTCCGGAGTTTTCTTTCAACCACCGTTCAAATTCCCAGCTTCAATCACTAACTAGGTATGTCCTTTTTCCTCGCTTCTTCCTAAATTTCCTCTTTGTAAACATGTCAATCAGTCCTAGAAGTGAGGTCAGTCCTAGGGATGGAAGCGCCGAGAGGGCCTCCCAACCAGTCGGGCCGCTTGAAGTAGTGGCGGTGTCAAGTGTGAGAGGTAGTGAGGGATTCAAGGCGAGTGACCGGAAGGATGGGTTAGTCGTCGAGGAGCCACCGAGAGACGAATCAATGATGACCGTGGGGTAGGTGAACCGGTCGATTATTAGGAACAATATTCTTTTGTCCTGGGGACCTCGGCTGGCCTTCAAGAGCGAAAGGATCCACAGTAATTTGGGAGGGTATTTCGCCGTTTCTGACAACTTTTTCTCAGTCGGTGGCATGAAGCTTCCGTATGCCCCGATCATTGACGAGGTGTGCGTTGCTTTCCGGTTGAGGCCGAGCCAAATTCCTCCGAATGGATGGAGATTTATTAACGGTTTGGCCTTGCTGTGCCATCAGTTCGACTGTCCGCCTTCGGTCGGCATCCTTCGTCATGTTTTGAGAATGAACCAGAGTTCGAACGCTGGGGCGGGGATCCCCCATCTTCAGTATAGAGATGCTCGATATCGCCTGACCGGGACGGCTTCGAAGGTCTCCGCTTGGCGAACGAAGTACTTTTTCGTGAAACCTCCGGGATCTTCCTTTGAGTCTCAGCCGTGGAGGTATCCTCTAGTCGAGCGATGGAACGATGCGTCGAGCTTGTCTCTCACGAGAGAGGAGTGGGAGGTAGTCGGCCGCATCAAGGGGCTCGGTCGGTATGACTTCGAGCGTCTCACTCTGTGATATCGCGGGGGGGCCTCGACCGATTCATTCCTGATTGACCCCCTGCCCCGAATTAGCGGGCTAGGAGAAGAAACTGCCCTCTCTGGTTGATTCTTCGTGATTGAACTT
>JANIJH010000007.1:54614650-54630154 GCA_024520975.1 Erythroxylum areolatum
TAAATTCAATACCAAATATTAAAAATAAATTACCATTTCACAAATATTAACAATGTATCAATTAATGATTTAAGTTTTAACAATTTTACAAAATTTTATTATCAATTTTACAACTTCACATTTAATTATCAATTTTACATTTGATTATCAATTTCATATTTGATTATTAATTTTACATTTAGGTTTAAATGTTAATTATCAACTTTCAATTTTAAGTTAGTTGTGCATAATACATAATTAATTAATTACATACTAACCTTATTTTACAATTCCATTTTCAATTCCAATTCTAATTTTCATATAAGAAATTCATAAAAAATAACAAAATCCCACGGTTTTCTTCAATCCAACAATTTCAACTTCAACAATTCCATTCCAAAATCAAATTCAAACCAATTTATTTCACATACACAAATCCACCGTAAGCAATTTCATTCCAAAACAATTCCAAAACAAAACAATCACTAATCCATTCCAAAACCATGACAGCAACTTCAACCTCCAGGTCCTCCACCCACCGACAGCCAACCCAATTCCTAAATTCATCAACACAATTACAGAAATCCAAATCCAATCCAATCCACAATATAAAAAAAATTGTAATTTACGTTTACGGTTTACCAACAATTTTTGAAAACACCAAACAACAGAGAAGAAAACATATCAACAAAAACATAATCAACAAACCCTAAATTTTTTTTGAAACTATCGGGTCTTCGCTCTTCGGGTTGTAGGTTTTTGGGTTGTCCACCTATGAGCATCGGGTGGTTGGTGACTCGATGGTGCGGTAGTGCGGCAACGACATGTTGTGAACCTTGTGATGTTGCGGTGGTGCGGTGGATCTTTGGGGGATGCCAAACGCAAACCCAAATCACGACTCTGAGGGTGATGAGGTGAGGACGAGGGTAATACAAACACTAGGGAGGGCTGGAGGAGACAACCAGAGAAGAGAGCAAGCGGTGGCGGTGATGAGGCGACCCAAACGGCAGCGAGAGAGAGGTGAGAGAGAGAGAGGATAAGACTTGAGAGAGAAGAGAGGCAGCTGCAGCAGTCGGGGTCGGGGGGTTAGATTTTAGGTTAAAAATTTTTCAAATTTGCAAAAAGGTCCTCGATTTTTTTAAATTTCTCAGATCCGGCTAGTATTTTCCGGTAGGTTGGGTACTGATTGGTACCCAACAAAAACCTCCTGTACTGGCCGGTATTTTTGACCGATACCGAGGTTAGGTTCCACTGTATAGTTATCCAGCGGGTACCGGCCAATACGGTACGGATCCCAAAACTTTGATTTTAAATCATTTACTAATTAGCAAGACCGAGCATGATTGGATTATTTAAAGTAGACATAAATTCCATACTCTAATTCCAATTGAAACATTAGATGACGAAAGGAATAATTTATACATTATAGCCATGCATAGACAGGTTAAGTCAAACCACTTTAACATTTCTAACATTTAGGTGGTCATGACATGTTGCTAGACGTCAATCATGATCTATGATTATGGATTGTTTAATTAGAGAATTAAAGATAAATTAAAAGGAGTTTTAATTTATCTTATTCTAATTATGAATTAGAATTAGAATTTATAATCATGGCCAACATATTAGGAACCTAATGGGTCACACATAAAAAGGTTTATAAAGGAGAAAGTGAAATTTGAATTAAGTTGGACTTAATTGAGAAGTTTTAAAAACTTTAAGGATCAATATATGATATTTGATCTTATAAGGATTAATTCATAATTATGACTAAAGTTTGACTTTAGTTGTAATTTTAATAAAATCCAAGAACATGAAAAATAAGATTTTTCATATAAAAAAAAATTAGAAAAATTGGGAGCTAGCACTTCTTACATTTTTCCTCTCAAATTAGAATTGAGTTTTCTTTGAATAGATTTGTGGATACTATTAGAGGCCGGATGATTAAACGACTCGTTGATTGTCGAATTCAAAGAAACAGGAAATTATAACAAGAAATCAAAACAATTTAGTATAGCTTTGTCAATTTCTTGTTTTATGTTTCTAATTAAATTTTGTTAAAGTTAATTCTATGAAAAATTTTAAATTCCTTCCGCTACGCTTAGATTTGATCTTGCGTTATTTCTCTGATAAGTTCGAGCCAAACCTAAGCAAGACTCGACCTATCCTATTTTTTAAATTTAAAATGTCAAAACAAAATCATTTTCAACAAAACGACGTCATTTTGTATATAAAGATCAGGCCTTAGGGCGAGTCAAGCTTAAGTTGACCTAGCCTAGCCCAGCTCTAGGCTGGGCTAGGCTAGGTCAACTCGGGCTTGTCCTGTTAACTTCGGGTCAGGTTAGGCCGAGGTGGGCTTGGTAGGGCCCGATCACAAGTTTGAGCCGGGTCCTAATTGTCATACGAAATGTAAGCTACCCTGAAATAGAAGTATTATATATACTTTTTAGGATCCATTACTTCCTAATGTTTTTATTTGAATCATTATAAAAATGTATCATTAATTTTCTTGTAGTAATGTTAGCTATTATATAATTTTCTTCTATCATATTTTGCTTGTTTATTATTTATTTATAAAATTAAAAATTGTAATACTATGTTATTTTAAATTAAAAAGTATAATGAACAAAGTGTAAACTAATAAAATATGACCAAAAAATTATATAATAACTAAATAATAGAATTATAAAGATAATTCTTAAAACCAAAATCAAAACTAAGGAAAATCTAATGTATTTAACCAAATAAAATTTTATAACAACTTTAGAGTTTTATTATCATTATAATTTTGTAAGAATAAAATAGTTATTTTATTCAAATTATAAAAAACTACTAGAAATCGTTATTTTATTCTAGAAACTGTAACCGCTTAGACACATCAAACCTAATTAAACTAATTAATTACTTTTAATAAAACTACATTGTTTAATTAAACTAACTGATTAAACATAACTAAAGTACATTGTTTTGTGATTGAAATCCCTAAATAAAAGAATATGGGTATGGGGTTCAATGATTTTAATGAAGCATTGAATAAATTACTTCAATTGGGGGATGAGAAGAAGATCTAGACTCGAAATGTGGACCAAGCAAAGGAGAGGTTATGGATGAAGGGAAGGAAGAAGAAGCAAGACCATTATGTGATAGTAAAGGAGTTGTCGACAAAAAAGGAAGAAGAGGAATTTGAGTTGTACAAAAGGTTCTTGACATGCATGGACCAAAGATAAGGGTGTTGACGAATTTAGAGAATCTAAATGTGGAAGAGAAAGCAAGGAAGAGTGATATTCCAACACATGAGTTTTAGCATGATGTGAGATTGATTGTAGATTTAGCTGAACTTGATATCGAAAAGACTAATAGGGATTTGAGAAATGAGAGGGAGACAACTATTACGCTGTGTATGGTTACTGTCTCCATCGGTGGAGACAGATAACAAGACATAAGAATCCTGTGCCTCGTAGTGTTTGGTTGCTGACCCAACTTATTTTTGTTTTAACTTCAGATCACAAAAACATAAATTTTTTGTTCTTTCCAAAACCGTGGGATAAGATTTCTTGTCTCTATGACAGAAACAAAACACATAAGCAACTTCCAGAAATGTCCCTCCCCCCATGACGCCATATGATCATTGCATCTTACAAACCCAACAAAATCACTCCTCTCTAACAACTCTTCTCTCTCGCACGCTATGTACTAGAATTTCTAACTTGTATGATTTTTTTAACCTATTATGTAATTAATTCCATGAATGATTCGATGTTTTATTAAATTATTATGTATTAGAATTTCTAACTTGTAGGATTTTTTTATTCAATAACTCATTTCATTAAATATTTAGGTTTCTCATTTCATTAAATATTTAGGTTTCTCATTTTATTTCATTGTAATTAAAAATTACAAATACAATTAAAATAAATATTGATACAATTATAAAAAATATTTAACGTAATTCATTTTATTGTTAACTTATACAAATTTTTTGCTATTCAATATCTCATTTCATTAAACTTTTATGTAACACATTTTTTAAATTCCTTATTTATAGATACAATTAAATTACTAATACAAATTATTCATTTTAAAATAATCAATGAATTACATATTTTCAATCATATTATATTGTAGGGGTACTTTAATCATTGACACTATTTTTTATGTTCTGTCAACTGCAACCAAACGCATTTCTGTCCTCAAGATGAACACAGTTTTATTTGTTTTGTCTATCACAACCAAACACCTCACTGTCTCCAAATTTTGATCTATCCTGTTTCTAAATTTTTGTTTCGTTCCGTCTCAGCATATAGATCACAATAACCATACGCAGCGTAAAGGCATGGCAGTTCATTCCTGACAATGACTCTTAACTCATTGAATAATTTTGTTGATTGGATCTTATCAACAGGACAATGTTATATGGGGTCAATATGCATAGGCAACTTGTTGTTCATTACAACATTTATATGTTGCAACTGAAATCCTTTAGTGATACCTCTATCTTTTTTTTTCTTATGTCAGTACTGGAATTTGACAACAAAAGAATAATGATAAGAAAAAACACATTAAACATGTAAATATATTTTTTAACATAACTGTAAATATAGGTGGTTAATAATAACACACCTAAAGATCCCTCAACACTAGTTGAGGTAGATATAGGTTGTTGTTGACTGCCTTCATCGATAGGGTCGAATTGATTTGGTTGTTGTAGGGGAGGAACATCTTCAGTAGTTGCCACCCTCTTTCCCTTGTTTCTACCAATTCCCATTATACTGAATATCTATAAATGAAATATCAACATAACGCATAATTTTACTTAAACATCAACATTCCATATGAATGTAAGTCAAACATAAGTCAAAACTAAACATTCGGCATAAACATAAATCAAATGCCAACATTCCATATAAACATAAGTACAACATCAACAATAAGCATTGATTCATCCTAAATAAACATAAGTAAAACATTAACAACGTCACTCAAATATGAACATAACATTTCAAACAATATAAACAATTTATTTACATTCAATCATCATGATCAAGATTTTGAAAATTATCATCGTTAATTACATTATAATTAGATTCTTCATCACTAATATATTTGGCCAAACTATCATCATTGTCATTTAATTCATCCTAATTATAGTCTTTTGTTTGATTGAAAAATTGGCTTGGACTTTATCCAGTTGTACTATGTTCGATTCAACATCTCTCCTATGGAATGATGATTTATCTACATCTTCTATTCGAATGGCTTCATTATTGAACTCCAATCCAATCTCTTGATAAACTTCATCTACATCCTCATTAAATTGACCATTATCCATTTCACAAAAATCGAAGACATTTCGGTGTTGAAACTTTTGAACAACCTTCCAATTGCTACTCAATATAGTATTATTGAGGTAGAAAACTTGCTTCACTTGACTTACGAGGACAAAAGGATCATTATCATACCATGTCTTACTAACACTGATGCTAGTAATATTCCCGTTCACTTTTATGTCACTAAGATTAATCCATTTGCAATTAAATAGAACAACATTCTTATCCTTGATGTAGTGCAACTCTATTATTTCAGAGAGAATAGTAGAAGTCAATAAATTTGTCATCATGACATCCCTTAACAACAACCCCACAATTTGGTTTCTAAATCTGACTATCTTGATCTTGTATGTGAAATCCCACCCCATTAACAATACAACCTATATATTTTTTCCCATAAATATGAGGCTCATATGTCAAACTATATAATGTTGTTGTCACTTCTTGCATGTTACGGTTTTGCAATCGTATCATCTGTATGATAAAATGAAATTAGAAGTTATTTGACTTATAAATTGTCATATGTTCATAATATGTAATCAATATGTAACTTACTCAATTTCTAAACTATGATACAAACTTCAGCTGATATCTTTGTTAAATATTAATAATCCCTTTTACTGAGAATGGACTCTTTGTGCTCTCTATTTAAAAAAGAAAATGTCAGTAAGGAAATGAGATATAATGAACAAAATTCTAATATGATTGTTTGAATCAAAAGGAATATACCTACTCTATATACATAATAACTTTCTCGCAATTGTTCAAAATATACTAAATGGTGATTTTGAATTCGCTTTTAGTTAACTCCACATATTTACCAACACTAAGTGGCCTTCTTTTTGGGAGAAAATTGACAACCTACCCTCTTCATCAAAATCAAAGTTACATTCTGGTCTATTAAATCTTATCCGACATCACTTAAGTAGATTGAACAAAATGTTAAGCATTCATTTGCTATATAAGCCTCTACAATAAACCCTTCTGGTCAAGCTCTATTATGTACATAACACTTAAGAGAGTATACAAACTTGAACAAATTCACTTATAAACTTAGGAATTGTTATGAACAAATAACACTGAAAAAATAAAAGTTAATATGATTTACCTTTCAGTTGGGAACATCTATTGAAATTGAACTAGTCTATAAAGTTTTGCTTCATATGGTAAGTGAATTGCCAAATAAACCATAACATCAAAAAATGAAGGGGGAATACTAGTTCCAGCTTACATTGAGTCAAAGCTATGTCTTTTTTCATTTTGTCAAGCTCTTCAACTTTAAGTGTCTTGCAACATAATTACTTAAAAAACATTCCCAATTGACCCAAAATTATGGACACATCCTTTAGTAAATTCCTACGTATTCCAACAGAAAGTAATCATTACAAAAGCATATAACAATCATGGCTTTTCAACCCTAATATATTTTCCTCATTAACATCGACGCAATGGTCTATATTTGATGCATACCTATCAGAAAACTTCACTGATTGGAGAAACTAACATAAAGATCATTTCTCCCTTTTTGCCATGTTGTAACAAGCAGGGGAAATAATGTTTGACCCATTATCTCTTCTTTTCAAATGCAAGTATTTTCTAATATTCATTTCTTTCAAGTTAAGTCTAGTCTTAATTGTGTCTTTCAAATTCCCATCAATTCCTATCACAGTTCCTAAAATTGACTCACAAATATTTTTCTCAATATGCATCACATCAAGATATGCCAAATTGATAAATATGCTTTTTTAGTGCAATTGAGTTCAACATTATTTCTCTTTTGCTTTCTATTACTTGGGTGTTTACCAAGTGTAATGTCACTCAAATGTGATAGTTGGTAAACAATATCATCAGCAAACAACTGCAACGAAACTTCACCCAATTTTACTTTGCCATTAAACAAGTTGCTTCTTGTTCATCGATGCTCATGTTCCAAATAACGATGATGGCTAGTATAACATATTTTACTTCGTAACCTTATTGAATAAGTTTGATGGTTACACATAGGATAAGCCATATACTTTTTAGTGCTCCACCAGAACAAATTCTCATAAGCTAGGAAATCATTTATAGTCCACAAAACAAAGGCATGCATTATAAATGTTTCACCTCGAATAACATCAAAAGTTTGTAATCCAAATTCCCATAGATCATTTAATTCATCAATTAACCGTTACATGTAGACATTGATAACATCAAAAGCTTGCACCGGTGGTCACATAATCCCTTGATGATGGGCATTGAGTTGTGGCCTCATGACGTCCATAAGGGTTCGTCGCTCTCCATGATGTATTTCCTCCACTATCGTTCTTTCCATCTCTTTTTAGCATTCAACTCTTGAGATTCCCCATTGTTGTCCAATGATATCCAAGTTGATGTGTCGTCTACTTTTTGTCTAGCTTCTCTTTTATTTTTTTTAAAAAGACGGTGAAAAAGCCTTAGACTACAAGAATTAAACTAATTTACACCTCCTTAGCAACAACCCCAAAAACTTGTTGAGCAAGTTTTACAATTTATAAAACCCTCAATAATCTGCAAGCACATAGGTCATACTTTATAGTATTGAAGGGCCGATCTCACGAGGAGGGTACTAGCCTAATCCTAAGTCGTCTAAGGCTCAAAGAAAAGAATAAAAAGAAATAAAAACTACACAAATGAACACGGAAAGTAAATACGAGAAATTAATTCAAGAATTATAAAGTGAAAATTTCAACAAAACAGAATTTAATTGATCAGTCACACAAGTCACAATGGAAATCTGTTAAGAGAGTTAATCAAGTTATAAGAGACGGGATTTTACCTATCATTAATGTTAATCCAGTCATTTATATGTTTACGATGTGTCGGTTCTAAATGATCCTAGGGTTGATTACTCTCTCTCGAGTTATAACCATTAAATCCTAAATTGTAAATCCTAATCGAATTATGAAACTTGTAATCTCTCAATTCACAAATTACCCACAATTTTAATTAGTTCTAAAGCTCTCTAATAAACAATCCAGTCTTACACGAGATCTCTCTTCATAAAATTACTGACTAGATTGATTAAGGAGTCAATTAGTTTCCCTAACTCTCATTAATCTGATATAATCATTTTTATCTGGCTCACCCTCCTAGTTTGTTACCGAAACATGCAAATATATTAATCAATCACAACACCCAAACCAATAAGCACAAAAATAACTAAATCAACATTAACTCAAAGTAAAATCCTGAAGGAGAGTTTAGAACATTATCAACAACCCGGAATCTATTTCCATACAATCCATCTCAACTTTATACAATTAAATGAAAAAGGTAATGAAGAGAAAATGGAACTTAGGTTGGACAAATCAGGAAGGTAGTAGCGTCAAGATACCACCTAATCTGGGGAGCAGCGGCTTCGAGATCCACTTCTTCTTCCTCCTTCTTCGTCTTCTTCTCTCTCTCTCTTCTTTTTCTCTCTCTTTAGGGTTTCCAAGAGTGGTTGAATGTAAAGCTCTTTTGTGCTCCTCTTAATGTTCATTAAATAGTTTATGTTTTAGGTATCCTTAAGGTCTTTTCGAGGTTCGAAAGGCCCAAAAAGCCCCTTAAAACATGAAGTTCGTAAGCAACTTCATGTTTGCCCGATGTAGGCTATGATCGTGGCCCACATCTGAGCCTCCTATCACGAGCCATTGTTTCAGCCTGAATGTCTTCCGAAACTCTTCCATTCTTTGATATTGATCCTGAAACACTAGCACACACATCAAGGTATCTAAAAAACATAGTATTTAAACTCAAAAGCTTGTACTAACTCATAAAACACTTAAAACACAAATAATTAACAAACAAACATAATTCTAACCTAATCATATACTAAATGATCAAATTAACGGCTAAACACATCAAATTATGCCCTAAAATATGATGCAATTTACACTTGTCAACATCCCCATACTTAAAAGTTTGCTTGACCTCAAGCAAACAAAACAACAAACAACACAAAAAACATAAAGCACACAATGCAATAATGAGGCAATGGCTTCAACTTTATGAAACAAATTTAACTCTAAACACAATCATTCAAGTTGTTCCAAATTATTAACATGCAAAATTCACGTCTAGGAACTCTAGACTAAATGCATATTAGTAAAAACTTAAATGTCAAGTTTATTCAACCCTTTCAATTGTTAATAATTATTTGGTCAATCAAACTTTGTAACTAAACCTAAGTATGTTGTCATGAAAAGTTAATCTACTTACAAGTTTGGTAGGTTTTCATTATAAAGCATTCTTTTTTGTTACTTTTTGTGGACATGGACCTAGTCTTTTTACATGGAGGCAAACATTGGTGATGAATGTCGATCCAGTTACTCAAATAAGTTATGTTTTTAGTAAGTCACTTGGTTGGAACATCATTATACCCTTTTGACACGAAGGCACACAATTGCAATGTGTGTCGGTCTGGTTATTTGGCTATATTACGTTCTGAACTAGCTACTAGCTTTATTCATAACCCAAAAGCTAGCAAAATAGTTATTTATTTAAAATTTATAAACAATTTTTTATTGCCTACCATGTTGCTTTAGTTACTCGTTTTCATGAAAAATACTAGTAAAGTTACTTAGTCGAAAGACTTGATTTATAAATGAATGTGATAACTTATAGGGTGATAAACTAACGCTGAATCCTAATTAACTTGCATATTTTAGCCGAAGAATCTAGATCACTAATTTCGCGAGCTAATGACTCTTCACAACCTAATAGATTATGTTCAAAATTAAATCGATTTTATTCCATCTAAGTCATCGATACATCAACACAATTCACATTACGTAAGCCAAATACACTAACATAACAATATGCAAAATTCACACTCAAAGCAAAATTCACACAACATGTTTATATTTGTGACTATGTCACATAAAGATTTTAAAAACTCTAAATTACTAGCTACATAAGGTATCGTAAAGCTCCATAGATCTATCAACTGTAAGGGCATGTGGTTGGTAATTAAGGAGCTATAACTTTCTATTTTGGCTACCATTTGATTATCATCCCAAGTCCGCTTGCTTGACAATATGTCTTTGATAAACTTTGTGTACATGTGTATACTCTTCAAAGCTTCCACAAAAGGCAAGGCAAATTGTATTTCTTCAGCTTTTCCATAAACTTTGCAAATTGTGTATCCAATTTGTTCTTTTAATGTCTTTATGGGAATGGTATTTTCAGCTTTATCCATTTTCTGCTTCTCTTGGTCTTCTAAAAGTTAAGGTTTAGCTTGTTTTTTATTTGGTTCTTCTAGCTCTTTCTCGCTTTTAAGTGTGATAGCCTTAATTTTCTCCCTTAGATTTGATTTGGTATTGCTCAAGAGGCTCCCCACACATCTTATAGATAATGAATTGGCCGCTTAGCCCACTTGAATTTCCATATTATGAATAGAAGAGGTATGGTTCTTAGCTACTTCTTCTAACTTCCCTTTCAGGCTCTTCTAGGCCTCATCCATGCTTATGATCTTATCCATTATCTTATCTAATTTTGAATCCCATGAACTGGACTCATCTTATTGAAATCATGGTAAGTCTTGAATTCCCATTTGAGTCCTTACATTGTTAAACCAAAAGAAATCTTAGGTGGTTCTGCCACCCCATATTGTATGTGTTCAAATAAGGATGATTATTTCCCCAACCAAATTGTGCTCCATTGAAGTTGAATTGCTACATATTGTTCTTTTTCACTAGGAAGCAATTAACTATGATATGACTCTCTTTTTTGCATAGGTTGGATCCGTGCTGAATTGCTTTGAGTGAAGAGAAAGAGTTAGTTGTAAGGCTGTTTAATTCCTTAGTGAGGTTGTCAATTTTAACCTGCAATGTTGTCACTGAATCTATTACAATAATTCCTTCTGGATCCAAGAAGGTTGACTGTTGTCTACTTCATTCTGATGTCTAAAGACAACTATTGTTCACCATCCCTTCAAACAAATTATGTGTTGATTGTAATGGTAGTCGTATACTTCCTTGATGCTAGGCATTGAACCCTGGTCTTATTAAGTCCATAAGGGTTCTTTGCTCTCCATGATGTATTTCCTCCATCAACATTATTTCTCTCTTATTGGCATTTAAGTTTTTAGATTCCTCATTCTTACCTTATGATGTCCAAATTGACGTGTCTTCTACTTTGTGTCCACACTTCCTTCTCTTTTTTATTTTTAATTTCTTTTTGATTAGGTACCACAATCATAAGAAAGGGAAATAATTACTTAAAACAAAGGAATTCAAAATGTCCTTAAATAATTCCCTAGAAACGGCGCTAAAAACTTGTCGAGCAAGTTTTACGTATAATAAAACCCTCAATATCCTCAAGTGTACAAGTTGTAAGTTTGTAGTATTAAAGGTATAGATCCCATAAGGAAATAACAAAACTAGGCGAACCTAACTTCATCTAAGGTTTAAAAATATGATTTGAATGAAAGCGAATAATAAGAAATTAAAACTATCAAATAAAATTGAACACTTATCCACTTAACAATTGAGCTTCCACAATTAATAAAAAGGATGATCAAGTATAAAATTTTAGGATTCATTCTATTGTTATTTTGCTCCTCTAACCCTTTTTGACTCAATTGGGTGTCGATCCTGTATTTCTGAAAGGTTGATTATTCTCTCTCAAGACCTAATCATTTAACCCTAATTGATTACGAAATTCCAGATTTTGCAATATCTCGATTCAAAAAAATAACATAAAAATTTCAACTAGTTCTTAAACGATTTATCGAATAATTGAGTTTTCATATAAGATCTCTCTTCACATGATCATCAATTTCATATTTGCGTGAATCATTAACTCTTGTTACCCAACCTAATCAGATTGCTTTTGACTCACTCTCTTTATTTATTGTTGAAGTATTAGCAAACAAATATCACAACACCATAACATTGTATTGAAATCAATAACAGTCAAGTCACAAAATAACTGAAGAACAAATCTTAGTTTGAAATTTAAATCATAATAAACATGTAGAGAATCTTCAATCTCAGTTCATACATTAGGCTTTAAGAAAATGAACAAAGGAAAGAAGAAAGAACTTGATGTGGACTGATCTGGAAATGTTAGACTGTTTGAACTCTCCAATGCACCCTTTCTGATCTTTCTTACTTTTTCTCAATATGATAAGATGGCGACTATCTTTTTTTGGACTCTTTATGTTCTTTTATATTTCTTGAGGCTTCTAGGGTTTACCCACTTAATTTGGTTACAAAAATAGCCCCAAGATGTCAAAATTACAAAAAAGACTTGCATGCTGGAAAAGTTGAAATTTGTTAGAATTGTTATCTACGCTCTCTGTCACGATCTTGACCTGCCATACTTCTAATTCTTCTCTTTTCTTCAATTTCTCGTTTTCATATACTTAAAAACACATCAAACACCTCTTAAAACATAAAATTAAGGCCCAATTCTTGCTCTAATCCACATAAACACTAACAATAACAAAATTCTAAGTTTATACATATGATAATCATCTAAGAAATACTTTTAAAACACACACACACACACAAACACACAAACACACACACATACACATATACTACAAAAACATTGTATAATTTACTTCTATCAAGCATCACTTAGAAGATTTATAGCAGTAGCAAAAATATGGTTATTAGAGTCAAGTGGAGTGATAGAAGTCTTAGTGTTAGTAAGGTCAGTACAAGAGATAAGATTAGTGACATACTTTACTTGGAAAAAATAGTAACTAAAGTTATCAAATGAAAATTCAAGACCTAAAAGTAACTCAGATTACTTAAATCTTTCATTTCAAATTGTTGATGAATAAGGCATTTCATAGTAAAGATACCATGAGTATCATCACTAGTTATTATCATGTAATCAATATAAAGAAGAAGAATGCATCCCTAATCTTTTTAAAGGAGGAATAAAAACATAATCATAAGAGTTGGACCTAAAACCAAGACATTTAATAGTAGAGTTTAATTTAGCAAACTAGGCTCGAGGAGCTTATGTAGGTTTATCAAGGCTTTACGAAACATTATTAAGTAGATAACCGTACCCAGATGGAGGTTATATATACACTTCTTCAGTGAGGGTCACCATTGAGGAAATCATTTTTTTACATCCATTTGAAATAGTTCCTAATGCTTGCTAGCAACAATTGCAATAAAACTATAGTTTAAAGCAAAATGAGCTATAGTAGCATATATGTCCTTATAATCAATATCATATTCTTGAGTAAATCCTTTAGTAACCAATTTGGCTTTGTATCTATCAACTGATCCATCAATAGAAATCTTGATTTTATAGACCTATTTACAGCCAGCAACAGACTTATCTAGGGTAAGTCCACCAAGTCCTAACTATTAGTGTTCGAAAGTGCCTTTAGTTCTTCTGGAATTACTTTATACCATAAAGGGTTAGAACTTGTCTAGCAATAAGTTTGAGGTTCACATAGAAAGAGATAATAATAGAATAAGCATGAAAATATCTCATACTTACTCAAATGGTATGGTGCGGGAGTTGTTGAGGCTCAGTGGGTTCTGATGAAGAAGTAGACGGACGGGAAATGTTTTATGGAACTGAAGGATCTGCAACAGAAGGAGGTATTGTAGGATTGGACATTAGTCATGTTGAGTTGATAGAGTTGTGAGATGTACCTAAAGGAGAAGTGATAGGAAACGAGGATATAATAGGATCAGAGAAGAATTGTTGAGAAGGTTCACTGACTCAGAATTTGGAAAGTGTAAAATCATTTTATGCTCCCAAAAGGTTACATTTTGAGAGATAAAAATTCAGTGAGACAAAGGATCCTAATACCTATAGCTTTTGTGTTCTATGTCATATCCAAAAAACAACATAAATGTGTTTGTGGTTCTAGTTTAGTGTACTCATGGGGTTATATAAGAAAAAAGCAAGCACAGTCAAAGACTTTAATAAATTGACAATTTGGAGCACGATTGAATAATCGCTCATAAAGGAAGATGTTACATATGACAGGGGAAGGGATACTATTGTAAATAGTAGTAAGAGCTGCTTCTCCCCAAAAGGTTTTGGGATAAGAGGAGGATATGAGAAAAGCTCGAACAATATTAAGAATATATCTATGTTTATATTTTGCTTGTCCATTTTACTGAGAAGCACTTAGGCAGGGTCTTTGAATAATAGTTCCTTTTTGAGCAAAAAAAGGATAAATTTTGTATCTTTATATTAGAAAACATTATCGGTGCGAAAAACTTTAATCTTATAAAAGATCTAAGTTTTAATCATATTAGCAAAGTGAGTATAGATAGAAAATACTTCATATTTATAATGCATGAGATAAATCCATATAGATCAATAAACATCATTAATAGAGATCACATAATATCTCAAACCATCCATATTATCATCGGAGTAGAGCCTCAAATATCATATAGTGAATCATGTTAAAAGGTGCCAAAGAGGTAGAGTCTTTAATGGAAAAAAGGTAAAGCATGATCTTTGAAAGTTAAAAAGGAACACAAATCAAAATTTTCAAACTTAATAGAATATAAAGAGCCACTAAAGATTAAAGATCCATGTTTGACAGTAGAAAGATGGTCAAGAAGAGAATGCCAAGTATAATACTGGTAACATATTTAGATTGTAGACTTAGAGAAATAAGCTCAAACAATCATTTAACTTTACGCCCTATCCCAAAGATATTGCTCGTATGTGAATCTTGCATAGTACAACCATGACTCAAAAAAGATAAGTTAACACTAAGTTCAAATAATTGGCCAATAGAAATGAGATTTAGTAAGGGTTTGGGAATAAGAAAGGTATTGGGTAAGAGTATTTTAGATTTGTGGACAACACCTATACTCTAAACATGCATAGTAGAATTATTAGTAGCATGAATAATATAAAGAATGGGTGGTGTTTGTGAAGATTTAATAATAGAAGAATTAGAAGTCATATAGTGACAACGAGTAGAATCATGATACCATAAGGTTGAAGTACCTGATGTGACAGACAGGGCAAGAGAAGATAAGGTACTAGATTCTGGTTGAAGTTGTTAGAGTAGAACATGAAGATCATCTAAGTAGAATTTAAGAGAAGCACTTTCTATTAGACCCTTTGTGGCAATAATAACAGCAAAAGGAGGCTAAGAAGGCTTGAAAGAGTTGCCTTATGTAACATCCCGTCACCGATGGGAAGGTTATATTGGTAAATTGGGACGGGATAGGATTTTACCGCATAATAT
>JANIJH010000007.1:54646030-54656082 GCA_024520975.1 Erythroxylum areolatum
ATGCAATGTGGAGTATAAGGAGTCTAATAAAAAGAAATATACTTGCTTTGCAATCTTCTTATAGCTACTTTATAAGCGAATTCATTTTCAGTAATAAACTAAACAATATTTTTAAGTCCAACTTAATTCACAACTTTATTGAATATTTCAAATAGAGTATCAACATTCCTAACAAGGCCAGATGCATCAATAAATTTCAAAAACATTAAGCACTTTTCATAATAAACCAAAAAATTAATAATGGGCTCATCTCTTTTATTTTTCCAACCATTACACATGATTGAAAACTCAAAAGTAGTCAAAGTCATTCTTCTTTCATCAAAATAACTTTTAATTTCATATACAGAGCTACTCAAAAGTTTGTCTTTGTAGTCATCAATTGAAGGAGCTTTGTATCGTATATCGTAAGAGACAACAACATATACCATAGGCTGATAATAATAAGATTGGGAAGCATTGGATTTTATACCTGAATCATACCATTATTTAGCTATTGTCATATCCACATTATGAGCTACATCTCTTGATTGTAAGGCACTATGAATTGAAGGTTGAGCTCTAGGAGTTGTTTATAGTGCAAAAAAATTAGACACTTTTCTTCTTCTTTTCCTAATATTAGGTGAAACATTCACTTTTTGCTAGGTGGGAATACTATCACCTTCAACATTCCCACTATCATCATAAACACCAACAAACAAACTTTCACTACTAATTTCGTAATTTAATCTCTGCTTTCTATCTTTCTCATGTTGATACTCTTCAAGAAAAGCCTTTCTTTGTTATTTCACATTATAACTTATTTTTTTATAAGACTCCCTCTCATGTTTAACCCCAACTAAATGCTTCTTCAACTTGGTGATTCATGTACCTTTCAAATGTTTGTTATAAAATAAGTAAATGGTATAGTTTTTCACTCTGGGAACTAGTCCAGCATGAGTCTAAACTAGATCATTGTATCTTCCTAAAGTAGTTGAATTATCAGAAGTACTTAAACTTCCTTTCATTTATCTATAAAAATAAATGAAGACATATATCAAAATTAACTTAATAACTTCATATCAAAATAAAGACTAGAAAATTTCTTTATCAACTACCATTACAAAATATGTATTTTTTAACTCAAAAGTCCAAACTAACACAAAAACACATACATCTTATACACAATTACAAAATACACGTATATATCTTATATAAGATAACTCATTTTGTATTATTATATCATACAAAATTCAATTTCATCCAACACAATCCGTTAATAAGTCAAAAATCAATAATTCAATTATTTAACATACATAATTACACAATACACACACACACACACACACACACACACACACACACACACACACACACACACATCTTATATAACATAACTCGTTTTACATAATATAATTTCATCCAACACAATTCATAAGTAAGTCAAAAACCAACAATTTAAATATTAATCATTCAACATTCACAATTGCACAATACATATATACATCTTGTATAATATAATTCATTTTGTATGATTACATTATTTAACCATAAACGAAATATATACACTCACATATATAACATATTCAACTTCAACCATAATTCACAATGATAAGTTTACAACTTACTTTATGTAATCTTATAATTCAACTATAAACTAATATATTTTGTTTACTTATACAATTCAATTTGTAATACTTATAATTAATTTTTTTCTTAACTAATTTTAATCAACTTTGTTACTGAAATCCTAATTCCCAACTTTAATTTAAGAATCTTTCAATCACCACTTTTGATCAACATTCTTAGTTTCTTACTCAATTTAACTCTACAATGAAGAGTTAACATACACTACACAATTTAATTTCATCCAACACAATTCAATAATAAACAATACAAAAATGCAATCATTTAATTTTCAACTTAATTACATATATTAAATGATTTAACTATATATTAAATCTTACAGTTAAATGATTAATCATATGTTCAATATTTTTATATAAAAACAGTAATTAGTAAATTGTATGTTTCATATAAATTAATTAACGACTTAATGCGTTAAACTTGAAATTGACAATGCCTAAATTACATTGAAATTGAACTAACTCACACAAACAATTCCAACTTTCACTCCCAAATTTTTCAATGCATTAATTTTCTTTATAAATTGACAATATTTAAATTATATTAAATGTAACACCCACATACCTCCTGGAAGGATATATAAATGCCACATAAAACAGTACAAACAATTTAAAGCATACGAAAACTTCCAGTAAACAATTCAGGAAAACATACATTAAATTACATAGTACTTAACACAAACTCGTTGTAAAATCTAAACCAAACTGAAGTATCGTTGTTACAAACTTACAAACAAATTCACATATACATATCAGATACAAACGTCTTGTCCCAGTCTTTATAAACGTCGCTTAAAACCTACACGGGGCAAATCTACCGTGCTAAATATATAGCTTAGTGAGTAATAACTAAACTATGCATAATTTGACAATTAATCATACTGAATCGAGTTATAGTACAAGCAATAATTTAAAGTTTAGAACAGTTGTATAGTTAACAGAACTAAGTATCAAAGAAGGCGCAATCCCTTCAGCTCAAAACATCATTTTGTTTATTTCAAAATCCAACATATATCAAAATACACAATCAAATGACTGTTAATCCATCAACAGAAGTGCGTAACGGGACTTATATAAAAGATACTATAATTAGTATCATATCATAGAAGAGACTTACATCTCAATAACAGAAGACATCGAAGTGTCAATAAAAGAAGACATCGAAGTATCAAATACCAAAGTGTCACAGAAGCAGTTGCAGACCCTTCTAGGCATGCTTATTTACCCACAACTAGGACTTAACTGATTTAAACATAGAAATATCTAAAATTCAATTTACATATCAATCAATGTTTTCATATTATGTATTCAAGCATATCACATATTTACAACTTTGCAAATCATTCAATGTTCCAAATTAACAGCAAATAAAACAGTCAAAGCAAAACTATCAAAATTGACCATCTAAATTACTTACAAAAGCTCCCTGTTTGCTTATTGCCTCAAAGTCTCGACAATATTTGAAATCAGTCGCTCTAAGGATTCCTCTAAAATATTCAATACAAACATATATTACTATTGTGCACAATTATGAATTCAATTATGCATATTCATGTATACTTAATATGTATGATGCATGTTTATGTCAAAAATTTAGGTTTTTTTATCCTTAATCTTATCACATTATCGATCATGTGAAATTATACTTAATCCCTCAATCCAGATTTATTTCACAATCCACCTTTGGGTCCACTTTGCTTGATTATTCTCATCAAGAAGGTGAGATAATTAGGTAATACTTCCTTCTAGAAAGTTTTCCGTCTTTGTCTTAGGCTTCCAATGATACCAAGTTCATCCAATTTGGTCTAGTATTCAATGAGTTATGCTCAAAATACCACAGATTATGTACAATTGAAATTTTGGCAAATGCATGATCATGCCTCCAAGTTGTACACCTTATAACTCTCAGTTTTAATATCTAAAAATTACAAACTTTATACCAATTTAAATCTAAGAGAATAAGCTACAAGTTTGGTGATAGACACCTCAGTCTAATTCGGCTCACATCAATATAGTTTATTCAAAAACCATAGGATATGATTTCTGTCTCTGGTAGTGTTACAGCCTAAGCCAAGGCTCAATTTCATGCCAAATTTTGAAAATATTAAAGATAATATTAAAATTCGACTTCTTTAAGAAAGTTGTAGAAATATGTCTCTAGTTTAATTTGAATTAAGAACCAACTCATTTAGAGACCCACAGTTCAAATTATAATCAAAATACCAAAGCAAGTTCAGTGAAAACACTTCATTTATCATAATCCAGCATACTTCATCATTTTCTTCCAGTTTTTTTCCAAAATAGACTTTCAGATCAATGTTACACGGTCATTTTGACAATGAAAATGAAGAATTTAGGCCAAACATTCTCTAAATATTCGTTTCTTTATGTCTTAAGTTTCTACTGATAACAATATTATGCATTTTGGTTTAGTATTTTGAAAATTATCCCCAAATGACTATAGACTATTCACAAACAATGACAGATTCCAGATACTCAACTTCAAGCCAACTTTTGACACACTTAGTAACAGAAATCAAATTTGATGCCTTCGTGAAAGTTGTAGATATAAGTTTCTAGTTTAATCTGAATTTAAATTCATCCAATTTAGATATTTACAAGGCATGATATGGCTAAAATATTGAAACCTATCCAATAGAACTACTCATCCTATTCAATTTCCAGCATGTATCAAATCCCAATTCTTTCCCATTTCAGTACACAATTGATCCATATCAAACATCAAACAACACATGTTATCACAGGATACCAAGTTTATAATTTCCTTACCTTACTAAGCTTCAAATTCAACTCTAAGAATCCAGATAAACCAAGCTTCCAAACATCCAGCACATACCTAAGTTTAACGTGTAACTTTCAACACCAACTAAATAATATTACATAAAGTTACATGACCTACTTCTTGATGAAATAACTTACAAAGATGATGATCCAAGCTTTAGCAAAGGTCTAGAAGTTGAGAGGGGGAGTAGAAGAATTTCGGTAGAGAGAAGAGAGCAAAGTGAAGACTTGCTCTAGCAGAATTTGCCACATCCAAAGCTAGGTGTCATGGAATTAGAGCAACATATGTCTCCATGCATGAGCTTCATATGTCCCTTGAAGGAGCTGCCATGTGTCAATGATACATTAGGTCATATCTCACACACTTAGTGTTGCCATTTGTCAATGTATGAACTATGCCATTTGTCAATGCTTTAACCATGCCAAATGTCACTAACTCATAGGTTAATCTTTATAATTTTTATGTACCAACTTAACTTCCCACTTGACAACTTTTCCTAAACCAAATGTACGTTTAAATACCTTAATTCTCTAATGAAATCAATTAATTCCAAATCACTAACCATTATCCACTTGACCAAAAATTTAAATCGTATGTCTTTCATATTCTAATCATAGCAAAATTCTAACTCCTATCACACATGTACTTTCATAAACATGTATTATTTCAACTAGGGTATATTTTGGAGCCTTACAACTCTCACCCTCTTAAAAGAAATAGTTGAGGATACTGAGCTTCATGGTTTCTTCAGGTTCCCATGTTGCTTCCTCAAGTCCATGGTGTTACCAGAGTACTTTTAGTAAAGGTATTTGCTTGTTCCTAAGTTACCTGACTTCTCTGGCTAAAATAGAAACTGGGCCTTGTTCATATGACAAATTTGGTTGCACTTGAATTTCTTGCACAGGAATCTTATGTGTAACATTAGACCGATATCTTCGTAGCATCAAAACATGAAACACATCATATAATTTGGCTAATTCTCCAGGAAGAGCTAGCTGATAAGCCACTGGTCTGACTCTTTTCAAAATTTCATAGGGACCAATGTATCACAGACTAAGTTTTCCCTTCTTACCAAATCGAAGTACATTCTTCCACGATGACACTTTCAAGAACACCTTATCGCCTACTCGATACTCAATATCCCTCCTTTTTAGATCAGTATAAGACTTTTGCCTATCATTAGCAGCTTTCAATCTTTGTTGAATAATCTGAATCTTTTCTTCAATATCTTTCACAATTTCAAGCCCGATAATCTTGTTTTCACTCAATTTGGTCCAATATACAGGAGTTCTACACTTCCTATCATACAATGTTTCATAAGGCGCCAACCTAATGCTCGTCTTATAATTGTTGTTGTAAGCAAACTCCATCTGAGTCAAATAATTATCCCAACTCCCTGGAAACTCTAACACACAACCACACAACATATCTTCTAATATCTGTATAACCCGTTCAGATTGTCCATCTATCGGGGATGAAAGGCAGTATTAAACTTAACTTAAGTTCCCAGAGCCTTCTGTAAACTTTTCCAGAATCTCGAAGTAAATCGAGGATCACGATTAAAAATGATAGACAACAGTACTCCATGCAATCTCACTATCTCATTTAAATATAAATTTGCAAGCCTATTCAAAGAATAATCAGGACAAATAGATAGAAAATGAGCAGATTTAGTAAATTTATCCATAATTACCCATACCGCATCATGCTTCCTTTGAGTGAGAAGAAGTCCAGTGATAAAATCCATAGTAATGTTATCCCATTTTCATTGAGGAATAGAAATAGGATGTAACAAACCAGATGGAACTTGATGCTCAGCTTTAACCTACTGGCATGTCAAACATTTTGCTACATAATCTACAACATCTCGTTTTTTATACCTGACCACCAGTAACACTACTTCAAATCCTAATACATTTTGTTTCCACCCGGATGCATAGTAAATACTGTATTATAAGCCTCAAACAACAGCTTCTTCTTCATTTCATCATTAGCTGGCACACACAGCCGATCCTTATAATACAATTCACCATCACCTTGTACAGAAAAAATCAGACTGTTTACCTTTTTGAGTAGCCAAGATAAGTTATTGTAACTTATCATTAGCTCTTTGAGCATCACAAATCTCATGTCTTAAAGTAGGCCTTGCTTTCAATTGAGCCATCAAAGCTCCATCAGATCCCAGTTTCCATCCATTCTGCTTAAGTGATAATGCTGAGATGGTCGTTTGACTCAAGGCATCAACTACAACATTAGCCTTACCTAGATGGTAGTCTACAATACAATCATAGTCCTTAAATAGTTCCAACCAACATCGTTGTCTCAAATTGAGTTCCTTCTGGGTAAGTAGATACTTTAGACTTTTATGATCTGTGAAGATTTTACATTTTTCACCATACAAGTAGTGCCGCCAAATTTTTAAGGCAAACACTACTACTGCAAGTTCCGGATCGTGTATAAGGTAATTCTGTTCGTGAGTCTTTAGTTGCCTAAAAGCATAAGCAACTACTTGTCTATCTTGCATCAAAACACAACCCAAACCATTTCTCGATACATCAATATACATAACATACTCCTTACCAGAAATTGGCTGAACCAATACTGGAGCTTCAGTAAACAAACTTTTTAGTTGATCAAAACTATTCTGACATCTATCAGACCATTCATACTTTACTCCTTTCCATAACAGCTTAGTTAAAGGAGATGCTATCACCGAAAATGTCTTCGCAAATTGACGATAATAACTAGCCAGACTTAGAAAACTTCTCACTTATGTAATATTTTGTGGTGGTTTCCAGTTAACAATTGCTTCTATCTTACTAGGATCAACTCTAATCCCTTGGGAAGAGACAACATGCCCTAAAAATGATATCTCCTGAAGTCAGAAATCACACTTAGCTTAGCATATAACTGTTTTTCCCATAAGGTCTGTAATACTATTTAGAGATGCTAGTATGATCAAGTTCATTCTTAGAATGGACAAGATATCATCTATAAATACCACAACCAATAAGTCTAAATAAGGCCTGAATATTCTATTCATTAAATGCTACTGGAGCATTAGTTAACCCAAATGGCATTACTAGAAATTCATAATGTCCGTAACGGGTCCTAAATGCAGTCTTCGGTACATCCACATCCTTTATCCGAAGCTGATAGTACCCCGATCTCAGAACTATCTTCAAAAACACTCTTGCACTGATCAAATAGGTCTTCAATCCTTAGTAACGGATACTTATTCTTTACTGTGACTCTATTTAATTGTCTGTAATCGATGCACATTCGTAGTGTGCCATCCTTCTTTTTAACAAACAATATCGGTACTCCCCACGATGACACACTGGGTTGAATAAACCCTTTATCCATAAGCTCTTGTAACTGCACCTTCACCTCCTTCAGTTTCAGTAGGAGCCATTCTGTACAGTGCTCTGGATATAGGAGCAGTGCCAGACATAACTTCAATAGACAATTCCACATCCCTTTCAGGAGGGAGTCTAGGCAATTCCTCCGGAAACACATCTGGAAACTCATTTACCACTGGAATATCTAGCAATTTACTAACCTCCTTATTAGAATCAAATACAAAAGCTAGATATGCTTCACATCCCTTCCTGAGAAGCTTTTGAGCTTGCATAGTAGATACCACATTAGTTAAAGAACTAGTGCGAACATCATGCAATACTATTTCAAACAAATCGAGCCTCCTAAGCATAACTGTCTTAGCATTACAGTCAATTATTGCTTGATGATTGGATAACCAATCCACACCCAGAATCAAATCAAATTCATGAAAAGGTAATCTAATCAGATCTGCTATATTCTCATTTCCTTGGATCAGAATAAGATAGTTCCTGCACACATGATTAACCAACACACTACTACTTAAAGGTTTGGTTACATGCATTTCATACTCTAACTGATCTACAAGCATTTCCTTATCAAACATTTCTCTACCACAGATATAAGAATGAGTGGATCCAGGGTTAATCAATGCATGCATTTCAGAATTAAAGAGAGAAACAATACCAGCAATGATGTTTAGTGCGTCCTGATCCTCACGAGCTTTCAGTACATAAGCTCGAGCTAAAGCATAAGGCACAGCTGGTCGATTAACAGTCTCCAATGGGGTACTCAGATTAGGTCTATTTTATCCAAGTCCTTCTCGATCTCTACCACGTCCTCTGTTCCTAGTAGATGCATGAGAAACCACCCTAATTACTTGTGATGTCTGAGGTTGTCTGAGAGGGCAATTGGTTATTTGATGCTCAATACTGCCACAGTGAAAACATGCTCCTGCAGCCCTTTTGCAAATACCCTAATAATGTACAGAACAATGAGGGCAATTCGGGGGATCAGAACCTCAGCCCGCAGAAGAACCCCTACCAGAAACAGTCATTGAGGGATAATTTTGTGAGCTTCCCCAAGCTACAAATCTTCGAGTAACTTCTGATGTAGAAGAAGCACTTTCTCTACTTTGTTTGCCCGAGGACTGACCTCCTCTAACAAAACCCCTTTGCTGACTCCTTTCTCTTTTGATCATCTCTTGCCTCTTAATCTTTATAGCAACTTGTACTAATTAATGGTAAGTCACTTGTTGCAACAGAGTAAATGCTGCCAGATGCTCCTTGATAGAGTCATGCAAACCATCCTCAAACTGGTGACATCAGAACTCCTTAGTAAGCACATATTCAGGGGCATACTTCTTGAGTCGGAGAACTCCCGATCATACTCAACAACTGATAAGTTTCTCTGCTTCAAGTTCAGAAATTGCTTCCATTTATCCATTCTGTAACCCTCTGTCACATACTTAGCTTTAAATTCTTGGGCAAAGTAATCCCAAGTCAGGGGAACAGGTAGTTGAGGACTCCTCATAATGAACTTCCACCATTCATAAGTTGCTCCCTGCAGAAGGGAGACAACACAGTGTACCATTTGTTCTGTTGGACAACTGATCTCATCCAATAGTCTCTTCACCTTCTCAATCTAGAACTTGGTCCTTTCAGATTCCTCCAAATATGTCCCCGTAAATTCCTCTGCTCCATACTTCTTCAGCTGATCAATTGGAGCCTTAGGTGCAGTCATACGATGTAACAACGTCATCATATCCCGAGACAGTTTAATCAAAGTCTCTCCCTGAGCTGAAGGAGAAGGTGGCACCTTAGTTTCACCTTGATTGACCCCAGAGGGTCTAGATATTACTGGACGAGTTTGCTCTTGCTGATTGCTCTTAGCAACTTTGTCAATAACATCGCAAGATCCTTCCATCGTCAATTTTATAGACAAAATATGGGACACTTCATTAGGCCAAAACACAACTTGTACACTCAAACATAAGCAATAGTGAAGCATTGGTTAAACCAGAATCGCCTAAACCATACTTTGATACCAAACAATGTAACATCCACATACCCCTTGGAAGGATATATGAATGCCACACAAAACAGTACAAACAAATCAAAGCATAGGAAAACTTCTAGTAAACAATTCAGGCAAGCATACTATTGGACCCTGAACTTTTCTTGGAAGTTAGAAATATTAAATGAGAAATTGTTGATGTTTATTCATGTGTAAAGAAAAGAAGAATTCTTGAATTTGAATTGAAGTAGAAAAGATAGTTATTTACAAGA
>JANIJH010000007.1:54713857-54734368 GCA_024520975.1 Erythroxylum areolatum
ATTATTATTTTAAAAACAAAAATTAAAAATTCACAATAATTATAAAAGTTAAAATAAATAAAATAACTAATTAAAAAAACTTTGAAAAAAATAGGAAAGGAAAGGTAAGAGAGAAGGTGAGAGATTTTTAAAATTTTTGAAAATTTTGCAAAAAAGACCTCTTATTTTTTAAAATTTTCAATATCAGTTAATATTTAATTAGTATTTTGAATACCGGTTAGTACCGAAATATTAAATCTGATTTATCAATTATTTATTTTGTATTAATTTTGATCCAATACGATACATACCGGCCGATGTTCATATCACTGCAATGGATACCTTTTCCATTATTTTATAATTTTCTGCTTCTGATTTGCTAGACAAACTCAAAGCATGGAATAACTTTAAATTCGTTTTTGCTTAGGATTTCTAGATGGGGTTAAAGT
Organism: Erythroxylum areolatum; assembly: GCA_024520975.1. Classification (NCBI taxonomy): domain Eukaryota; kingdom Viridiplantae; phylum Streptophyta; class Magnoliopsida; order Malpighiales; family Erythroxylaceae; genus Erythroxylum; species Erythroxylum areolatum. Next base: position 54,714,286 of record JANIJH010000007.1, read on the forward strand.
TTCCGAAATATGTGACGACACGATAATGTCATGCCAGCACCTAGGAAATTCAAATAGCAATTTCATCGCCGTAATATTTCCAAATATCTGAAGAACGTGAGGCTTTTTTATTTATTATTATTATTTATTTTCACGTCACGACGAAAAGGAGTGTTGCTTCTTCGTTCGGTTCCAAGTTCCAACATCTCGTGGAACTAGGCTAGCACGTACTTTCTGTTTAGCTTTGCAATTGTTTCCTTTTTTTTGGTTTTATGTGTATGTACCGTGTATTTCAATTCTATATGGAAAACTCAAGTTTTGATTCATGAAGTTTTGACGACAGATGAATGGTTTTTTAAATTTTATTTTCGTACGTTTGGTCATATTAATAATATTTTAACCTATAATTAAAATTTTGATTTTAATTTCATCTTATAGATATATTGTTATTATTATTATTATTTTATATATTATTTAAAATAACTTTTTTGTTATCAAAAGTGGCCAAATTAGTTTTGAATATATTGTCATATAATTTATGTATTTTTATGAAATGCTGTTATAAAAATTTTATTAGTTGATAAAAATTAAAGAATTTACCCAAAGATAAATCAATGTTCTATAACTAATAAATGTAAAGAGAAAATTAATATGCTCTTGTCATATATATATATAGTTATCCAAAAATGCTAGATGTATTTGATGAAGTTTATTTAATTTTCTTATAAAGTTTAAATAGCATTTTAATGATAGTGATGATATCTATTGTTGTGTTTATCTTAAGGAAACCTGCAATATATTTAATGTACGTGTTTCCTATCTGAATCTGTTACTTAGTGAGCTTTTATAGTTATTAGCTTTCACTCTCAAGCTTCTTCTGTTACCTTGATTATTGGTGTGAATTTTTCTGAATAGAACGAACAAGTCACTTTCTATTTAGGCTCTTTAGATCTTAACTTGACGCTAATAAATGATAAGCCTTCTGACCTTAATGATACCAGTATAGAGGTTGAAAAAGCACACTATAAGGTGTGAACAAGGTCTGCTATGTTTGAATGTTATGCGAATGACGATTGCCAATGATTTTTCACGGTATGGATATATCTATCTGTTGCATGAAAAATCTCAAGCTATAAATATCCTTGAGGTGTTTGTAAAAGAGGTTGAGAGAAAATTAGATAGAAAAGTAAAAATTATAAGATCTGATAGAGGTAGGGAGTATTATGGAAAGTATGATGAATCTGGACAGTGTCCTGGTCTATTTGCTAAGTTCCTCGAAAGTCGTGATATATGTGAACAGTACACTATGTTAGGCAAATCGTAATAAAACGGTATGGCAGAAAGGTAAAATAAAACATTAATAGATATGGTTAGGAGTATGATGAGTAATTCCTCATTACCCAAAACTTCGTAGATGTATGCACTTAAAACTGTTATATATCTAGTAAAGACAGTTCCTAAAACTCCTTTCAAGTTATGGACTGGAAGGAAACCTAGTTTAAGACACCTGCATGTTTGAAGTTGTCCAACAGAAGCACGTATCTATAATCCATAAGAAAGAAAATTGGATTCTAGAACAGTTGATGGTTACTTTATTGGTTACCCATAAAAATCCAAAAAGTACATGTTTTATTGTCTAAATCATAGTTCTAGAATTGTTGAAACAGCCAATGCCAAATTTTTAGATAATGGTGAGGTCAGCGGGAGTGTTGAAAATCAAGCTATGGATATTAATAAAATAAGAGTTGATGTACCATTACCCATAAATGTTATTAAACCCACAACTACAACAAATGTTGTTCCTGCTGTGAAAGATTAAAATAATCAAGAACAACACTTAAATAATGAAGAAGCAGCCCATGAAGAACCTAACTTACCGCTAGCTCATGCAAATAAACCAGTTGGTGTAGCTTTAAATAAACATGTAAGCGTTAGAAAGTCGGTTATTTATGATGACTATGTAGTTTATTTGCAAGAGTTGGATTATAATTATGGCATTGATAATGATCATGTTTTGTTTTCATAAGTCATAGGCAGTGATAAGTCTGAAAGATTAATTGATGCTATGAAAGAAGAGTTAAAATCAATGGCTCAAAACAATATCTGGGATCTTGTAGACTTGCTAGAAGGTTCTAAATGAGTTGGCTATAAATGAGTCTTTAAGACCAAAAGTGACTCGAATGGCAAAGTTGAAAGATATAAAGCTAAACTTGTTGCCAAAGATTATACTAAAAAAGATGGCATTGATTATAAGGATACTTTTGCACCTATCTCAAAGAAAGATTAATTGAGAATAATTTTAGCATTAGTGGCTCAATTTGATTTAGAGTTACATCAGATGGATGTAAAAATAACCTTTCTAAATGGAGATATTGAGGAGGAAGTTTACATGGATCAACCTGAAGGTTTTTCCATTGAAGGTAAAGAAAGTACGGAGTGTAAATTAAAGAAGTTAATATATGAACTTAAACAAATTTCCAGGCAATGGTATATTAAGTTCAATAATACCGTTTTTTCTTTTAGTTTTGAGGAAATCACTGTTGATCAGTGTATTTACCGAAAAATTAGTGGGAGTAAGTTTATATTTCTAGTTCTGTATGTCGATAACATTTTGCTTGCTACTAATGCCTTGGGTTTGTTACATAAGACTAAAGAATTTCTTTCTTAGAATTTTGAAATGAAAGATATGGGAGAGGCATCCTATGTACTTGGAATTTCAATATTCTGTAAGAGGTCAAAAGGTTTATTAGAATTGTCACAGAAAGCCTATATTGAGAAAATTCTTGAGAAATTTAACATGAGCAAGTACTCAGCAGGTATAGTCTTTAGTCAAAAGGGAGATAAGTTTAGCCTTATGCAATGTCCAAATAATGATGTGGAACGTAAGGAGATGGCAACAATTCCATATGCTTTTGTTGTGGGTAGTTTGATGAACCTACAAACTTGTACTAGACTCGACATCAGTTTTGCAGTAGGGATGCTGGACATATATCAAAGTAATCCTTGTATTTATCATTGGAAGGCTACAAAGAAACTGATGAGATATTTTCAAGGAACAAAGATTATATGCTCACTTATAAAAATTCTAATCATTTAGAAGTGATTGGATATTCAGATTCAGATTTTGCCAAATGTGTTGATAGTCAAAAGTCAACATTTGACTATTTGTTCTTATTAGCTAAAGGAGCAATCTCATGGAAAAATGTCAAACAGTCTATCATTGCTTCATCCACTATCGAAGCAGAATTTGTAGCTTGTTATGAGGCTACAATTCATGCATTATGGCTATGAAACTTTATTTCAAGGCTTGGGCTTGTCAACACAGTAAGCAAGCCGTTTAAAATTTATTATGATAATTATGCAACAATTTTCTTTTCTAAAAATGACAAATACTCCAAAGGCGCAAAACACATGGAATTAAAGTATTTTGTTGTTAAAGAAAAGATTTAAAAACAAATAGTGCATATAGAACATATTAGGATGGATCTCATGGTAGCAGATCCTCTAACTAAGAGTTTACAACCAAAGACATTTAAAGAACATGTGCTGAAGATGGGTCTTGGTTGTATTGATAATTGATAATAATATTTGATGATGATGTTTTAGCACTCTTGAGCTCAATAATAATATGTTTCTAAATTTTATATTTCTTATTCATTATGTTATGTATACATAATTATTTGAATAAGAAATTTGTATGTATTTTCATAATAAATATGTAGACTGTATGTTGTTTATATATAACTTATGAACCTAAACATAATAAGTTTTTAATGTGGTGATATATGGAAGGGAGTATACAATTATACTGTGTATGACCGTCATAACCTACATTATGTGATTTGTTGTGTTGAGGTGTTTATGATGTTAATGGTTTATAAGATTTAATTCTTGCTAGCCTTATGTTATACTATTAAATGTAATGATGAAACATCCGGCCAAGTGGGAGAATGTAATAAATATGGCTCGATATTATGGCCCAGATTTTCTATAATCCTATATTAAACTTGATTTAGGGTTTTCTTAGTTTAATAGTATATTAAATTTTAACCATTAATTTTGTACTTGATGGACGTACGAGATTTATTATCAATAAAGAAGTGTATATAAACTAGTCGTCTCTCTACCCTAATTAAATACAGACAAAACATAAATACAAAAAAAGTAGGTATTTGTGCATTGAGATAACCATTAAGATATCGTATAAAAAGAGGTCAAGAGAGAGAGACTAGTTCGTAATTGGTAAAAACATTCTTCTCTATATTAAGACGAATTTTGCTCAAGGTAAGTGATTTATTCGCTTCATCTACATAATTATTATTACATTCAAGATCTGAATAGACACGAATAATTTATGTATGATTCATGATTTATTATTTATGATTCATGTATGATTTATGTCTTTAATGTTTGATTACTGACAACCCAAAAAATCTTCCATTGATTACCCATTTGAGTTTCAGACGTTGATTATGAGTTTTGTTGAAACCTATGTTGTGAACTTGCGTTGTTCGTTAGTAAAATGCCGAGTCTGAAACGAAAGAAGTTGCAGGTTTCTCCAGATATGCTTATGATAGTAATTTCTCTAGGGAAGAACCTGTTGCTTATCTGTTTTCGGTTATGTTTTCTTTTTGTATCACGTAACTATGCTGTGATCTTACGTGTTTTTTCTGGTTCTTATATGAATTTAGAAGGAAAAGCTCATTGCTAGAAAGTGGATTTTAGGTATTAACTTCTTACTAACAAACTTAGCAACTCCAGCCTGCGTATTTGAAGCCATTCGGGAAGGATATAAACTCAGGTGTAGTTATCGTATGTATTTCAAGTAGTGGTTGCTGTTGATACATTTTGTGTTCTTCTTTAGCAACAATTAAAAATCTGAATCCGTACCTTAACTATAAAATTTTTGAATTTATTAGATCTATTTATTTTTACTTTTATTGTTAGTATTTTATTTTTATTTCGTAAAAAAAACTTTTTGTTTGAATTCTTGTTTTTGTTTTTTTGTTTTGGTTTTTCAAAAGTTATGAAAATCAAAAAATGATTTTTTGTACTAAATTTCTATCAACTAAATATATATTATTTAATTATTTAATATATTAATTTTTACTAAGAATATGAATAATTTAATTTTAAGTAATAAATTTAGTTAATTTTTAAATTAAATTAAATTTAAAATATCTTTAAAATATATATATTTCAAATAAAATTTGATTTAATTATTAAAAAATATATAAAAATATTAATTTACGAATACAACGTTAATTTTTAAATTTTTTATTTTAATAATTAAGTTTTATCTAATATATACTTATTATCAAGGATAAAAATATAACTACATTAAATTAACAACGAAACTAAAAATCACAACAAAAAATTAAAAATATAACTAAATGTCCTCTTAATGTTTGATAGGGTGGTTAGTAATTAAATAAAATATAATATCGGAAGAAGTCTTATAATAAAATAGAATGAAATAGGATAAAATCAGAGAGTTTCACGTTATATCATATTTCATCCTAAACAGTAAAAACGAATTATCTCTAATTTGACGTGTTACATAATAAATATGTACTATTTAATATACCCTCAATAATTTTTATAATATTAATTATACCCTCAACCTTATGTTTTATATCTATTAACATATGTTTTGTTCTATTAAGAGTATAATAGTCATTTATTATTATTATACACACATTATATTTCATTCTATCTATCTTCTAAATAACATTTCACTAAAATTACATTATGAACTCTTCTATCATCCCTAAATAATAATTTTCTAATATTACAACAATTTATATTTCATTTTATTATAAATCATTCTATTCTATTTCATACTATTAAAAATCTTACGTCTAATTAAACATAGTCTAACTTTTCAGTTCAGTTTAAGCAGTTAAATTTTGTAAAACTAACTAATGTTTATAAATAAAAATAAATTATTTGGTTTTTATTTAACAAAAATTTCAATTAGAATTTAAATTTTCAATGATTATATATTAAATTATCCAATTTTGTTCAATCTTAATTGTAGGCAAATTTTATGTTATTCTCATAACAATTCAACCTTTAAACTTTAAAATTTTTATACTATTGATTTAATTTTTGATCCGATTGTTAACTTTTTGAAGGGAAACATTATTAGGTTCCTTTTTTTTTTCCCAAGCTCAGTTAAACTATGGCTCATCAAAATAGTCGACCGACTAATAATCGATCAAGCTTCACAGCAAATGACTTTGTTTTGGGAATTGATTGAACTAATTTTGAATTAGACAAAAACGATTTTCATAAATTTGAATTAAATTTCAAAAACTATTAAAGTAACAATTGAAATTGAAAATCTAAATCGTATCCACTCTCCCACTTATCTTTTGTAAGTAAGATGCAATAAACAATATTTTAAACATTAAATCGAAATTTAAACCGATAAGATAAAAAGTTTAAGGTTTAAAAGGTTTAACTGGTATTAGATTTTTATAAAATCAACTAAAAATTGAATAAAATTAGAGAATTTAAAATATAATTAAAAGATATTGTCTTTATTTATCGAAAAATTTAAAGTTTAATTAAAAATGTTAAATGAAAATAATTGAATTATTTAAGTTTATGAAAATTTGTTAATTTATAAATTTTATCTAATTAATTAAGTAATTAACTAATAAATTTTTAATATTAAAAACGACAGCGTACAGTGGGTAGATATAAAAAGTGTCAACTATCTTTGCTAGTAAAGAAAATCTTCTCCTCTCAAAAGGAGACTCATGAAGCTTAACACAAGTGCAATTAATCCCAATGAATCCCACGACCGTTGGATTACTCCAGAAATTAATTTTGACAGCAAAACACCGACCGTCGGATTCCTGGATCAACTAAAGTTACAATAGGCCTTAACGTATAGGAACCAAAAGCATCCAATCCAATGACATGTAAGCAATACTAGATAGGCCTCGGGCGTGATGAGAGTGAATCTTCTCCACTCGTCTCGTAGTCTCACTCTCTCCCTCTAGGCCAGCTCTGCTTCTTGCTTTGCATTAGCCGGTACCTGGCCACCGCCATTTTTGAGTTCCAAGCAAACTTGACACCGGTAAGCTTCATCAATGGCTTCTGTCTCAGCTACTTGTCTCAGGTTCCAATCTTTACCTAGCCGGCTCAGTAGGACAAGCCAGGTGAAGCTTCGTTACTCTTTTATCTTCTTCTAATCAGTTACATACCTGCATTGTTCTTGATCTTGCAGTCCAGTGTATAGTTGTTTAATATCAGTTACGACAAAGTTTCAAACACTTGAAAGACTCAAAAAGTTCTAAATTAGGATTGCTGATACAATTACGATGAATTACGATAACAATACGGATTGCAACCACATTGAATATAAATGCTTCTGGTTTCACTACATGCAGGTGGCTCAGAAGGCTGGTTTAAGTCTAGCTTCAGTGACCTGGGGAAAGTATATGTTCCCTTCTCTGAAGTCTTCTCGCTTCCATGTCTCGTGTATGGTAATCTTATGCACCACTTAATGGACTTGTTGAGCCTTTTTACTCGATTAATATGAACTATAAGTACTATTTCATCACTAACATTTTAAATTTTAGATTATATGACGAGCTACTACGATAATTATGGACGAATTTGAAATCCTGATCACCATGGTTAAGTGAAATTTGGGCTTTTGAATTGATAGGCAAAGCCAGAGACAGTAGACAAAGTTTGTGAGATAGTGAGGAAACAACTAGCTTTACCCTCTGAAACTCAGCTCACCCCTGCCTCCCAGTTCTCTGCTCTTGGTGCTGACTCGTTAGACACAGTAAGCGCGTTCTATCTTTACACTTTGTAGAGACAGTAAAGCTCGGATCCAATCTGATTTGAAGTCAGCGAACAAAATTTGATTTGATTAAAATTTTGAACTGGATTCGCAACTAATAAAAATTCTTAAACTTCCAGTCTAGGTTCCGATTTGGACCTCTAGACAAACTTAATTTGGTAGGATTCGGTATATTGTCAAGCCTAGTTGTACTTAATGGTTGGTCTTTTGTCTGATCAAGAACCGTAAATGGACATATGATTGTGGCAGGTGGAGATAGTGATGGGGTTGGAGGAAGCTTTTGATATTAGTGTTGAAGAAGAAAACTCTCAGAACATATCAACAATTCAAGAAGTTGCTGAGCTGATTGATAAGCTTGTTCAGAAGAAAGCTGAAGCTTGATATGGAGGTTGAGATCAATTAGAAATTGGCAGAAAAAGGAGAAGAGCAACTTTCAGGATTATTTGGTTGATTCTTCTTCTCTTGATTAAATGGGTTCAAGTTTCTATGTCAAATTTCCATTGTTTTGCTTCAATCGTCTGTTGCTTTTCTCATTGAATTGGATTGTAAGAGATGGAATTGTAATTTTTGAGAATACTATAAGCTTTTTTTTTTTTTGGTTGCCTATAAGGTATCCTAGGAGGATCCTAACTATATAAAGACACATTTAAGTCATCCATATTCAGATTAATTTCCGCTTAGGCTGGGTAGGTCCCTTACGGGAGGTAAAACTCTGACCCCAAGTTTTAAACGACTATATACAAGAGGGGAGTTTGAACCCGCAACTTCACTTAAGCCAGAAAAATCTCTTACCAACTCACCCTACCTTAGGAGTTATAATATAAGTTGTTTTTAGTTGTGGGTCTTTGATTTTTTAAGATCAACAGTTGCAAAATTTAAGTAAATAATAGTTTTAAGTTAAATATAACAAAAATTCGCCGTTTTACATAAATTGCAAATAATACATTGTAATATAAGTGTGAAATATATAATTATAAATAATGCAACTGCAATCATGTTAAAAGGTACATTAATAAAATTATAATATCATAACTATAACGTAATTACAATTTGCAACTTCAAATTTGGTCAATGTTGAAAAAATGGGTGCAAACTGCAAAGCAATATATACATTAGAAATCATGAGCCTCAACTTATATTCCTATAATTGTTATTTCTTATGACTATTTAGCTTAACAATTTGGACGATGAATAAACCTATAATTAGAATCTCAATTCTCAAAGATTGAATTAACCAATAATGGGCAATGAAAAATATTGTGCTCGATAAACCTTATGTAGATGTTTATAAACAAACATGTAAAAGAATCTTACCGAGCTAATAATTATTAAATAATTAGAATTTTTATATTTTAATTTGAATTATATAAATCTTTAGGATCTTAAAATTTAAAATTGAAGTAAACACATTTATATTGTATTGTAATGTTTTTATAATGATATTAATAATATTTTAAAATATAATAAAATTAAGTTTAGATTCATTTATAATAATAAGGTATTAATTTAACTTATATAACATCACAATTTAATAAATTTAATTATTAAATATTTACATAATTTAAAATTTTTAAAGAAATTAATAAAATTTAATATTTTACAAAAACTTTAATTAAAATTTTTAAATTATTTCAGTTACTTTTTCTAATGTTTTAAAAACAAGAATAGAAAGTAAATTAGTAAGATAATAGGTTTAAAGTTTAAAAGTTTCAATTGGTATTTGATCGTCGTAAAATTAACTAAAGATTGAATAAAATTAAAGAATTTGAAATATAATATAACGATATTGTTTTTATTTATCGAAAAATTTAAATTTTAATTGAAAAATAGATTATTAAATAAAAATTAATTAATTTATTTTTGTTTATAAAAATTATTAATTTATAAAAATTGATCAATTAACTAATAACTCGTAGTTTTTAATAACAAAAATTTTAAAATTAATCAAACAAAAAAGTTAAAAATCAAAAAAAAAAGTTTAAAGTTTTTAAGATTAATGGTTGAATTAGTTAAATTATTTAATTATTCTTTTTTATTGTACTTTGTCTAAAGTGGAAGGAATAGTATATGAATTTATTATAAAAAAATTTTGAAAGTGAATAAAATTTTTTACCTAATCATCAAAATATCGGACACGTCATCTCATAACATTCTGTCTACAGGTCAACGTATGGGTCCCACAAAATCCTCTCCCCCGAAAATTGGTTCGGTAAGCCTCGAAACGACGTGCCGTTGCAGCAAAAATTACTTGAATAAATAGCGATTCCATTTCTTTTCTTTCGAGTTGTGGGTCGGAATTTCAACTGTTTTCTTCGCTATGTCCTCGGGCTTCCACTTCTGGTGATTCTCTTTTTCTCTCTGCTTTTCCGTCGATTTTCTCTATAAAAAAAAGGATCTAGCCCCTCCGAAATCCTCGCCTCACTGTGACACAGCACCCAAATCTATACAAAGTACAAACACATAGCTATAAGCATATCTACGTTGTTCTTTTGTGGAGTGGATGGATCGGAGGAGAGCTGGGAGTCCGGTGTTCGCACGGCATTGGAGTTCTAGCCCTTCGTCTCCGGCAATGTCTCCGGCTCATCCCAGCTCGCGACTCGGGACCGGCATGTCAACCATCAGGCGATCACAGAACGTTGCCGCCAAAGCCGCGGCACAGAGGCTTGCTCTAGTTATGGCGTCGCAGACCGCCGACGATGAGGAGGATGACGACGATCTAGGATTCCGATTCAGTGCCTCAATGCGTGTTGCTCCGTCGAGTTTAAACAGCAGTCTTATTCACAGCAACAGCAGCAATAACGTCGCTGCTACTTTGCCTACTGTTTCGCTTAATAGACCTAACAGATCTCAGTCTCCTTCGGTAAGTCATCGTACTACCGCCTCATACGTTGCGTTTCCTTTCTCTCGTTTGAATTTTTGATATATATATGTATATATATTTCTGTTTTTGGACCTGGATGCCTTGACTCCTGTATAGATTAGGCGCGATTCGTGCAGTGACATCACGAAGATATATTTACGTTATTTCCATGTTTAATGTTTTGCCGTTTAAATGATTTAAAATTGACGGGATTTTTCGTATTTTAATTAGTTAGGTCGGAACTTTGTAGAGCATGTACCTGTTGTTCGATCATCATCAGCTGGGAGGTCATCGCTGTCTGTTCGTACACCTGTGTTGATGCCATCTAGTAAACCTTCGTTGAGAAGTCCTGCTTCCATGAGTCCGATTGAGCCTCCTGCTAGCAAGAGTAAGGACAGAAGGTCAGTAAACTTGGTTATGTCTGTTCTCATGTTTACTGATTTTATTTATTTTTATTGGCAGGATTTGATATTTGATAGTGATAATGTAAACAGTAGTATTATTAGTGTGTTAATATTATAACTATTCTATTTGCGCTAGTGGAATTGCATTAAGTTATCTAAACAAAAATTCTAATGCATTCACATTTATATGAAAGAGGTGATATACAAAATGAGACAAGTGTCTGCAGCAGAAAAGCAAGATTTAAGCTAAAACTTGCTTGTTTGGATTATATTCGAGCTTCATTTATTGTCATTTGAATTCCATTGATGCTTTTGTTACTAAATGTTTTGAATGCCACGAACCCCAGGTTTAGTTTAGATTTGGGACACCAGATGGTAAAACATGGGGGAGATGAGCGTGAAGCTTCTGTACTTCGAGATGAAGTATGTTGTTCTCATCATTATGGATAATGGAATGTCAATCTCTTTGATCAGATATGTTGGAGCATATTTTAGGTTTGAAGATGACATGGTCATTGTTTTGCAGGTTGACATGCTACATGAAGAAAACGAAATAATTGTGGATAAAGTACGTGCGCCTTTACTATATAATTGATGGTTAGCGCATGCGCATGCACACACATGTGTATAACGTGTAAACTTATGTTTGGGTATTTTGTACAGCTTCGCCTGGCAGAAGAAAGACGTGAGGAAGCTGAGTCCAGAGCTAAGGAGCTTGAAAAACAGGTAATTCATATTACTGACTGTATTAAGATATAATGGATCTGTTATTTAAATTTTGTTGTCTTCTGAATTGGCTGCTATAGTAAAGACTACTCTGCCTCGGTTGTTTGTACCAAAACATAGGACTGCTTTATGTAACATATTCAAGTATATGAAGGATGTCCATATCTTGAGACTTGAATGTAGAGAAGGTGCCAATATTTCACCCTAGCTCGTTCAAATTCATTGCAAATTAATACGAGTTAAAGCATTTTGGTAAAGTTGCCTATTGCACAATAATTTTTTTCCCGATGGATGCAAGTTATTGCTTCAATTTGGCAATGGTGAACACGATGTGGTGTTCTTTGTGTTTATGTTTTCATTGACTTGACTTGCTTAACTACCTTATGTTGCTCAGATTGCTGGTCAGTTGCCTTGATTGGCTGACAATGCCTGTCTCCCTGAATGTTTCCTATTATACTTCAAATGATGTAGCTAGTCATTTGTTTCTTCATTTTTGCTTTCATTAGGTTGCAGCTCTTGGAGAAGGTGTTTCCCTTGAAGCTAAATTGCTGAGCAGGTAATTCTGCCTGCTTTATATTTATCAATCAGGAGCACTCTGGTTTTGATTATATATTATCATTAAACAGGAAGGAAGCAGCATTACGTCAGAGAGAGGTGAGATGGGATATCTCTGTTCTGGATGTTAATTGTGAAAATGAAACTAGAATTGTTGTTTTTCTGCCTTTTTCCATATCCTTTAGGAAGAAACTCTGGAGTGGACCATATCTTTAGTTAGTCTATTAATGAATAATTATCCTCGATTGCACCAACAGTTCAACCTAAGCATGCTTATCCTCATCTTTTACTTTTTGTTTCATTTCTTTTCAAAAAATCATTGAATTGTGTCAAATTTGCAATGGGCCTACAGGCTTACACGAGAGGAAAGTTATACTGCACATATGCCTAAGTGAGATTTCATCTTAAAACTAATTAGCTATAGGTGGAGTAGCCCAATAGGTTTATATGTTGATCTTCTTTTACCTCTTTTTTCGATGTGGGACACTCACATATGTGTATTCTCAGCGCTCTCCCTCACATGTGAGTCCCTTTAAGGGGTAATCTGGAGAATTACATAAACAATCCTCATCGAGTTTGGATTTCTGATTGAGTCAAATATTCCCCTTCCTGGGCAAACGATACTGCCAGGACACTTGTTCCATGCAGACTTTAAATCCTTCTCCAGTTACTTAAAATGATGGGCCCCTTTTAGACCAAACAGTTGGTCAAGAACTTCATAGGCTCTAATAATATGTCAAATTTACAACGAGTCTACAAGCCCATACGAGGAAGAAAGTTAGACCACATACAAGCATAAGTGAGATTTCGTCCTAAAACCAATTGGCTATAGGTGGAGCAACCTACTAGGCTTATATTTTAGTTTTCTTTCCTCTCTTTCTTCGATGTGGAACACTCACTTGTGAGTATTCTCAACAAACTACAATAAATCATTCCTCACAGGCTGCTCTTAAGGCTGCCAAACTGACAAAAGATGGAAGAGATGAACAAATAGCAACCCTTCGTTTAGAACTTCAGGTAAGGCCTTAGGCTTCTATGGTTTTTGTTCAGTGCTATGCTATGAGTTTAACTGGAGTTTTTAACCCATATATTTTAAACTTTTACCAGAACATGAAAGATGATGCTGCAACTGCTGTTGAACAACTCCAGGAAGCAGAGTCTGAGGCAAAAATTCTTTGGACAGTAACTCGGAGAATGATTTTGACTGAGGAAGAGATGGTTGGTGGATTTTAAAATGAAATGAAATTACAGTTTGCCTGTGTAAGTAACTTTATACTGCATGTGCCTTTTAGGAGGAAGTTGTCCTGAAGAGATGCTGGCTTGCTCGCTACTGGGGTTTAGCTGTACAGCATGGTACTAAACCTTCTGCATTAATCTTATGCTCTAGAGAAAATAATTACCTTATAATAATATTTCTCCCTTGATAAGGCATGCAACGATAAATTTCATCTAGCCATTTGCCTCGTCAGATATGTGATGATGGATATGGAGGTTACAGGCTTGAGTTTTCTATATCTTCATGATATTGTTTTGATTTTACAATAGGGGTTACTATCCTGATTCTGTGTTTAAATTGCTATCTCTGTTATTTATTTCATAACTGTATATTTTGTTATTTTATGGGTTCCTGTCTTCGTTAACGCTTAAACTGGACTTGCCATACACATTAATCCAATCTTTAATTCTTAATTTCTTTTCCTGTGGTTGTTTTTTGTGGTTTATAGACATTTGTGCAGATGTAGCAACATCAAAACATGAGCAATGGTCAGCACTAGCTCCTCTTCCTTTTGAAATTGTCATTTCTGCTGGACAAAAGGCCAAGGGTGAGTCTTGGGACAGGGCTTAGCTTACTAACTTACTGTTAGTTTTTGTGTTATTACTTTTTGAAGTTTTTATTTATTTATGCCTTTATTACTTCTCATTACTTAACTATGACATTGATGAATGGAACAGGGAGTGGTGTTTTGGAACGGAATAAACCATCACGTGATTTTAGTGATCTAACTGGAGAGGGAAATATTGAGAGTATGCTTGCAGTTGAAATGGGATTGAGAGAATTAGTTTCTCTGAAGGTTTTTTCATTTATTTATCTTTTTATTTGAAAGCCTTGCTTGTTTGGTCAATAGCCTGTAGTTTAAAACTGTTGCTTATTTTATTTTTTCACATTGTTAAAATGTATGTGAAGTCAAGTGTTATGATTGTTCGTCCCTTATCTTCAACAGATCAAAACAGTTGGTTTTATTTTTAAGTTAGAAGTTCAGCTTATTGATAATTTACCCTTTCCTAAGCACTATTTGCTACATATATCTGATAATATTTATCTTCATTTATTAAGGTGGAAGATGCTGTGGCTCTTGCCTTGGCGCAAAACAGGCTATCAGGTACGTTTTGATTGTAACCATTATAGTATTCTGCCATCTTTAGCTGCTTTTGTGCATCACTATATTTTGTTGATAACGAATTCATTTATGGAATGCGTTTTACCATGTAGTAAACACCTTTTGCAGCCGAATTCATACATGTTGCCTTTAATTTGAACATGAAATTGTAATTAGTCTACAATAATTGCAATTTTTTTAGTGTCTGACTTTTTGCTCTCTTTGGGATGGTGTTTCTGCGTGAGTGAGTTGTGTTATGAATTTTTTATAAATTTTGATCAACCAGACCTACTGGACTTGTATTGATTTTAGTGAATTGATTATTCTATACCCATTACAAACGATTAATGTTACACAAATTTGGATTTAACATATTATGGCCATTGTTTCTTCCATAATATTCACATATTTGTTCATATTTATTGTACGTCTTGTGCTTTTTAGGTTTGAGATCGTCAACTGATCCCAGATTTATGGAGGCCTTTGGTAAGATACATAATCCTATCAGTCGAATTATGCCCCATGACTTTGTAGATGGAGTTTCTTTTACATTTTTACTGTCTGTCACTTATAACTGCAGAATTAACTAAAGAAGAGGCTGAAGACGTCCGTTTCAAACAGGTCAGTGACTGATAGTGGGTTTTAACCTTATACTTTCATTCTGATGTACAACCCAACAATTTTGGTAGATTAATTTAGCACTTGTTATACGGCGCGTTGAACTGTCTAATTTTAGCCATTAACTTGCGAGTAGGAACGACAAAACTAGATCCAACTGGCTCGACCTTAAGCCAACAGATTGAGTCCTTTTAACTGGGATCCAATTTAGGTTCGGCTTAACAAATAAAATTTTGACTTTGGGTTAGGTTTCGGGCTTCACGATCCGACCTGGGTCAAATTCACCTGATCAAAATGACGTATGAATAAACTCCTCGGATTCTCTGTACTCTCTATTATGTTCCAACATTGCTCCACTTTGTTTTAGTCATATATTTATATAGGACTCATACAAATGTATAGTTAAGATGAAGTGGAGTAAGTTTAGAATAGAATAGAGGGTACAGAAGATCATATCCCATGAATAAACCTCCTCGACCAAAATGACATAATTTTGTTAAATAAAATGATATTATTTTGTTAAAGGGAAACAAAATTGGACCAGTCTGAAGCCTAGCCCCCATGACCTGAAGCCGGGCCATATCGCCGCTGTCCATATTTGCAAGATACAAATGGTCAAACTTCAGCCATTAATTTGCTTAATTGAACAAATTTCCCATAAATTTGTTTTTGTTTGTATATCAATAGGCATGGCTAACGTACTTCTGGAGAAGAGTCAAAGCGCACGGTTTGGAAGACGACATTGCAGATGAGAGACTTCAATTTTGGATCAGCCGTAGTGGGCAAACACCAACTTCACATGATGCTGTTGGTGGTAAGCTTACCAACCTAATATCCATGTAAACAGGCTTAACTTGATAGGAAAACACCAAAGAATCGTCTTTTTGTAGTTCTTCCGTACAAAAAAAAGTAATATATTAGGAAACTTCTTAATATGGATTTAAACTCCTTTGTACTTCACTATTTGAAAGTCATAAATAAGGAATCTTTTGGTTGTGCAACCGTCTGCATTTTTGATCGACTTTCCGCAACACCTTCGAATCTTCCACTTCGTTGATATCACTGTTGCAGTTGAACGAGGGTTGTGGGAGCTAAGAAAGTTGAGCATAGAGCAACAGCTTTGGGAAGCATCTCGGAGAGAAACTGATCAACCATCTTCAGCTGCACTCGTCGATGTAGAATAATCGGTTTGCATTTTGTTAGTATTCTTTTCCACCTCTTTACATCTAATAAGTTGTTTCTTTTTTCTTTTTTTTTTTTGTCTTTTTACAATATCCAATCGTTGCATCTTGCTGTTATTTCTCGTGAAATTTGTCACAACTGTATAAACAGCAACACTATTTATACTTGAGAGTTAAAAAGAAGAAAAAAATATTTTAGTGCGAATTTTATGAGATCAGATTCTCTATTACGTTTTTATTATATTCTATTAAATCTAATTCACACATTTGTGTGAACTCATATAAATATATGAATGAGATTTAATATAACAGAATAATTGAAACTGAAGATTTGATGTAGAATTTTGTGCCTTTCTTATGCTTCTCTTGTAAAATTTGACGATCACCTGTAATCTACTCAGATCACAATTCTCTGATCAACTATACTTTGTGTACTGCCAAACTGAAACTGAATTTAACGGAAAACAATCTGTGCATAAGGAAAGATATCAAATCTTACCATATCACAATCACCTGAACTATTCACGCGATCCGACAAAAACACTCGATCAAATAGACCTCAAGTTTGGGAGAGTTATACAGAAGATATTGCTATTACTTACCTTGGGAACGAATCTACACGTATCTAAATTTCAAACGAAGGATATGGAAAACGCTGTCGTGAGTTGCGACTTAAGTGCGATAAAAGTAAAAAGCGTATCTGAGTCAAGAGGCTCAAAGTGGTCTCGAAGTCAGCCTGAAGGCCCTGAACTCAAATTTAGATTGAAATTCAAAATTCTCAAACGAAAGGATGTTTTTTTGAATCATTTTTTTAACGACATTAAGGTGAAATTGTTCGTTTAGTTATTGTTAGAATATATTTTTTATATATCTTATTTTATTTTGACATTTTAAATTGTACATATAAAAGATGAAGTTTGTGTTTTATTAGAAGTTCATGTAGTTAATGAAAAATTATGTTTGCGTGAATATCATGAATCATGGATACTTTATGGTGAGTTTATGATATACAACAATTGCCTACTTATTTGATTTTAAAAAGGAGTCTATGACACACACGTGATAAGGATGAAAACCTAAAAAATTCTATCTGCAGCTTTTTGGTTATTGTGTGATGTGGGTCACGTGTACAAGTGAGATAGGCTTTTGAGCTGCGTAGATGAGGTTTTGAGAAGCTAAGTTTTATGTCAATTGATTATTGATTTGAGTGGCTTTGGTGTGTGCGTGAATCATTGATATAGTGGAGGTTTCATATGTCTCCGAAATAAACTTTGCTGGGCTGCACAATCGTTCTTTTGGTGCTGAATTTGTCCTTGAATTTTTTGGAGATATTGCACTTTGTTCTTGTGTGAGTCACAAACGTGGGCCATCTTGGGGATATTATAAAGCAGTCTACGTCAATTACTTGTGGGCAGTGGACTGCGTAATTTTTCTTGAAAATATTGAACAGTATGGACAGCAGCGTGATTTGTGCCACGGAAGAATTAACTATGGCGAAAGCTTCCAGCTAAGTTATTTTGAGAAGAAAAATTCATAGGGAAGTTTTCTGTCTCAAGTATTTTTGTTATTTAATTTTCAGTTGATTAAATACTTGAGCTATTTTAGTTATTATTGTTTTTGAGTAAAAGTAGTTAGACAAATTTTCTGTTGAGGTTAGTACGAGGCAGCCGTACTACTGGGTGTAAAATTCTTTCATGGGAAGTGAGGTTGAGAGATAGTGTCAAGGGTTAAGTGGTGTCGGCTCAGTAAAGCCTTGGGTAAAACTATTGTACTTCGGTGAAAGTGATTAAGCTGGGTGAGGGCCCCGCAGACATAGGCAGGGTGTGCCGAACTGCATTACCAAATTTGTGGTGTTTTTATTATTTCGGTTTTGTTTGTTTTTATTTTGTTGGTGTCAAATAAGTTTGCAGAAAGTTTACGAAATAATTAACCCCCTTTGATTTTTCAATTGGTATCAGAGCAAGGTCACCGATTTAGAACTTGGTAGCAAGTTAGTGCAAATCCTAGTTTCGCAAACATGGCCATAAGAGAAGGAGCATCGATTATCAGGCCACCACTGTTGGACGGATTTAACTATCCTATATGGAAATCACGGATGAGAGTCTTCATCCAAGCTCAGGATAACAAAGCTTGGCATTCGGTAGTACATGAGTGGACGCATCCGACAATTACTAACAATAAAGGAGAGACAATTCAAAAAGATTCATCTGAATGGACAAAAGCCGAAGAAGAAATTGCACTTGAAAATTCACAAACAATGAATGCGATATTCAGTGCTGTTGGTGAGGGACGCTTCTCAATGATATCAACTTGTGAAACGATAAAAGAAGCCTGGGATGTATTGCAAACCATTCATGAAGAATCAAAATCTGTGATAGCATCGAAACTACAAGTGTTAGCTGTGCGGTTTGAAGAGCTAAAGATGCATGAGCATGAGACTATTGGAGACTTTCATGAAAAATTGAGAGATATTTCAAATCAAGCTCATCAATTGGGAAAGAAATACTCAAATGTGAAATTGGTCAAGAAAACGCAGAGATCGCTGTCACCAAGATTTATTCCAAAAATTGTAGCAATAACGGAAGCTCACGACATTGATAATCTGTCATTGGAAAAAGTTATCGGCATTCTCACAAATTTTGAGATGAATCTCTTAAGAGGTAAGCAAGAAAAAAAGCAAAGGATTGGCAATGCAGGTGGAAGCTGGAAAAAATGTGAACAATGTAGAAGATGAACCAGATGAAAATGAAGACATGATTTTACTCACTCAAAATTTCAGTAAATGGCTAAAAAGAATGAAAAAAAACAGACCCGACTTGAGACAATATGGTGGAAGTTCTTCAAGTAACAACTCAAGACAATAAGTCAAGACATAAAAAGGAGAACGGAAGGCAAGAAGAATTCAGTGTTATGAATGTCAGGGGTTCGGACATATTCAATCCAAATGTGCTAACACGTTGAAGAAACAAAGAGGAAAGTCCTTCACAACCACCTGGAGTGAAAATGATTCTTAAAATGATTTCGGCAGTGAAGAAGAAATAGAAAACAATGCTGCATTGATTGCATTACACAGTAAAAGTCCAGTTACTTGTCTAACAGTAACTGAGAAGGAAGTAACTGAAGGCAGAATAGGGAGAAAATTTGAAAATTTTGAAATCAGTTCGACTCGAGATTCAATATCAGACTATGACAGTGACAAAAATGGTCTTGATGATAAAAATGGGGATATTTACGAGAATTACAAGGCTTTGTATGAAAAATGGGTGAAAATGCATAAAAAGAATGAAAGATTGAAAGAAGAGAATCTTTACATGAAAAATACCATAGAAGAATTAGAAAAGAAGCTGATGTTGACTTTGGATGAGCTTGATGAAACTATAATGAAACTGGTAAGTACCGAAAAGGGATTGAGAATATTAAATGGAAGTACCAAAAAGCTAGAAAAGTTGTTAGAAATTGGTAAAGTTAAAGGGAATCTTTAAGGCATTGGCTATAAGGGTGAGTGCTCTAAAGTGAATGAGAAGAAAGATGACATATCCAAATATGTCCGAGAAGAA